>JAODUP010000009.1:1385000-1719982 GCA_025642065.1 Paralvinella palmiformis
TATTTCCGAAACTTTACATTAAATATTTAAAAAATCTTCATTAAAATCAATTCACAATCAGCTAAAAGTTTAATTTTAAAATCATTTTTTTAATCCATTTAAACCCATGCTAAAAATATCCTACAAGTCAGCATGAATAACTAGGGCTTAGTTGTGTCATTCATCTGTAATGATGGGTTCGCTCAGTCATTGGGTTATAGATAAATATTGTGTTAAATCCTTTGGAAAGATAAAATCGTTCAGCTGAAATACTAGTCTCAGTCTCCGTGTAATATGAAATAATTTGCTGAAAGATTTCCAGTATTTATCATTAGTGAAAAGGTGCCATCCCCTGTTAACAGTGGGCACCATAGGTGTTTCTAACCCGAGACCGCAGTTGGTAACCGATGCAACGCATTTCGCCTGGATCGGTCTATTGATATATGTACAATGAAACATTGGTTATTTTGCATATATATATATAGCATTAAAATTATCTTGCAAAAGACATTTACCAATTTATGTATTGTTTATTAAAAAAATTATGAACCATACCAAATTAAAAATATAACGTAACAAAATAAGTTTGTTGTACATTGATCAAAATTTCAATTGTAGAAATCAAACTTTTGTAAGTTATGTGGCAAAGACCAAGGGGCACAAGACCAGGTGAGCAATTAACGAAAGGGTTAAAAACCGAAGGCACAAAAGACCTGGACCCGATTATCTTACCAGGGCTTCAAAAGGCACTGGCTCAGAGAACCAAGAAATTGTTGTGTTATATGAATGGTGCTTTAAGTATATGATGTTCTATGTATATGTTATTATGCGGGCAACCATGCGTATGTAGAGCTCTGTATTGCCGGTGTTCATTGTTTCCAAACATCACACACAGTATTGGCACAGTAAAGCCTCCCCGTCCATTATCAGGGACTAAATCCCCGCCATGTTTCTACATCGGACATGCTCCACTGATCACAGTTATCAAACTTACCAGTCACTTAATCCGTAATCCTATCAGAGCATATACTTTATTCTGTCATCATTTGTTTAGGTCGTGTTGATAATGTTGGTAATTAAGCGTTTTATCCCCTATCAATCAGATCACATTATAACCCAACTGCTACTAATCAGATTATATGCGTCTTATTGATCGCACCACGCCTCATTGCGTCTTTTGGCGTTTTTCGGTTCAAATGCTTGCAAAATCTCTATAGACATATGTGTTTTTTTTCCAGTGGGACGAACTCTTCGGCAACATATCCAAGTAAGTATCATGCGTTCAGCTCTAATCGAACTTAATCAGATCAAATAAGAATGTCACGCATTAATTAAGAGGCCACATGGAATGGCCTGTGCCGCTCTCTGATTGGTGCACGTGACTCAGATAGAGCTGACATCCGGGCACCGGGTGCACCTTAAAAGGATAGCAGACGTGTTATGGTGATGTTTTGTTTTTTCTGATTAGAGAGAAAATATAATTTTTGGGGGGTTAATGTGATATAGGCGGACATGGCCGCGAAACGGGTAAGTCATTATTTATCATAGTCGTTCTCTTAATAAATAAATAGCTGCTTGCTTATATATATATATATATATATATGTGTGTGTGTGTGTGTGTGTGTGTGTGTGTGTGTGTACCTTTATACAGATGTACGTTATATATATCTGTGTGTGTGTGTGTGTGTGTGTGTGTGTGTGTGCGTGTTTTGTGTGTGTTTGTTTTTGTGTGTGTGTAAACGCACACATAAATCCATATATTATAGAAAGAAACACATTATGGTTGTTAGCTGTTTTCAAACCTTGTCTAATATAGTTAAATAGAAAGTGGAGAATAGATACGACAAAAATTTGTATATATTTAACATTACTATGTATATGTATATATATATATATATATATATAGAGAGAGAGAGAGAGAGAGAGAGAGAACACGCAAAAATCATATTATATTTATAGCAATTGTTAAGTTGACGGACATCTCACCGTATATGGCTCAGATTAACGTTATAACCAACTGGATATAACCTAAATATAAATACTGCTAGACACTTATAGAGATTGGAGAGTACTAGACACTTGACAGCTAGACACCAATATTCAGATAATTAACCAAACAACGTAACGATCGATTTGTTTATGAAGCCATTCCTCGGCCATTATGTGTTTCCAAGCTATCCTTAGTTGCGGTGGCTACACAATCAATCACGCAAACAATTTATCAACCAATCGATTAGTCGTTTATTTATTCTGTACGACAGCTGATTGGTTCACGACTAAAGACAACAGAAATCAATACATTTTAATCCCTTGACTTATTACGGTGCACCGTATTTCAAAAGTATAAACAGTAAAGTTGTATAAATCTTGAACTATCGGCTTGTCCAAATAACATCAATATGACCTTATCGTGATGAAAAGGGAATATTCATTTCCAGTGATATATTTATTATTTAATCATTATCTTAGCAAAAATAATTTCACAATTGGTGTTTAAAAGCACAAGAGATAATACATGAGAGGTATCACTAATTAAATATATTGTGTGGACGATCTGTTGATTTTGTTGTGATACTTGGGTGTTTGTGTTTGCTAACAATTAGTGGTCTGATGATACTCAAGCGACCGTAACTAATGATCACCTTGAATAGACAAATAACGTAATATGATATATAGATTCATCGTTTCTATAGAAGCTCATCGACTACACCCAAACCGTAACTTGTCAGTATCATAATAAACGGCGACTCATTTGTTTATGTGTGCTGACGCTAGAGGCGCTTCAGTAGACGAGCATTGGACAATTGACATTGGTACCGAAGAGTTAGATAATAAAGTAATTTTGTTATCCATGACGTCTCCCTGTTTAGTGTTATTATTAGTTTCTAATAATTAAATATTACTTGTACTCAATTTAGAAGAAAAAATGGCTCTAGCCTATTGCATTAAAAGTTAGTTCTTGTAAACTAACCGGCCTAAAAAAAAATCTTCTTTAGTTAAATCACTTTATTTCACGTGCCTCATAATTAATTATCGTTCGCCACCAATATAACAATTGAACATTTAACGATTGGAAAAGGGCCAGTCATTTTATATGATATAATGCTTGTCTTTATGTGACATAATGTGTTTTGTCTTTATGTGAGATAATGCTTGTTAGACAAGCATTAGACAAGCCTTATTATACACAGCTAAAACACACACGCGCGCACACACATCTTTCCTTAGCAAATAAAGTTGAATCCGAAATATCGAAACATAGTTCTAAGTGTTAATTAAATTCATCTTAAATGCCACCCTGACCCGACGGTGTTTTTGTGGGATTTATTTCCCTTGGCAGACGCCTTTCGGCCATATGTCTCAGGTGTGACCTGAACCCGGGATAAATAACTGAACTCAATTCTTTAATACCACCCAATGCCGTGGTGCCACCTGCAGACGGATTAGGCGCTTACTAAACACTCGTGGGTGATATCCATTACCCTGTCCAGAGAAAGTCAATTGTTACAATGTTATTTTATGACACCCCGATCCGTGGAATTCTCACATATCACACCATCAAGTGTTTTCTTTGTATTTCTCTTGTAAGTCTGGATGATGGGAAATCGGTGCTGATGACTTCGGTGGGAGGCAGGACGAAATCGTTTTATTAACGTGTTGCAGCATTAAAAAGTTCAAGAAGTTATATCGTATTTGGCTATTTTGCGTCGACCCTCCTCACGGCTGACAATCGGTCGCCGCTTTTCAGGTGTGTGCATACCTTAGCGCATTCATCTTTAATGTTTTCCTAAATTTGACAACTCACCAGTTTTTCGTCAACGCAGATTGCCAGTTTTCGCCTGACATCATTCGCTCGACGCTGGTCGTAAATATCGACGAACACGCTAACCGACAATTATCCGAACATCACCAAGCGCACACGGTGGCCATCCGCATTCGATGCGGCGCTGTGCGAAGTTTTCACAAAATATCGCTCATTTCCAACGCTCTAACGTCAAATCGAAACTTTGCTTGCAACGCGAAATTGTAGTTACGCAGGTGACCGACCGGCGCTATCCCAATGATAATAGGCAAAAAGGGACGATATTAAAAAGATAAAAAAGAATTACAAGCCGAGTTCTTTGTTGATGAAGAAATCTGTAATTCAGATCTCATCGAGGCTAATTAAGAAAGAAAATAGAGTGAGTCGCAAAAACCGTCTTGTTCGAGGGTGTAGTACAGCTTATTGAAATACGTGACATAATGATTGTTTTTATGTGATATAATGATTTGTCTTTATGTGATATAATGATTGTATTTATGTGATATAATGATTGTCTTTATGTGATATAATGATTGTCTTCATGTGATATAATGATTATCTTTATGTGATATAATGATTGTCCTTATCTGATATGATGATTGTCTTTATGTGATATAATGATTGTCCTTATGTGATATAATGATTGCTTTTTGTGTGATATAGGATGACTGAGCGGGAGCGTATGGCTATGGAATTTGACTATTTGGACAGATTGAGGAATTTGAGAAAACGACGCGAAGTCATACCACATCGAGAGTCAATGGATTTTATTATGGGAGGACAGAAAGTAGAGCTTAGTGAAAGGCAAGTATATGTATGAGTTTCTCTGTGTGTAATTGTTTATTTGGCTATATACCTTTGTGACTGCATATATATATATATATATATATATATATATGTGTGTGTGTGCGTGCGTGTGTGCGTGCGCGTACATACTCACACACCCGAGCATGCGTTCATTCCTTCTCGATGGCAGTTATTATATATCAGGTTGCAGGACATTTTCAGGAACATACAAAAGTATTTTGTTCCGTTGTCGAAAATAAAATGTGTGAATTCATAAATAACATACGTAAAATAATTATTAACAAGAAAACAGATGTATATGATGTTATATCCGGATGTTGTTTGGGACATTCTACTTGTCAAAATTATAATTGTCTAATTTGATGAAATGTGGCAACAGTATGATGCTTCATAAACTGTTGGAAATTAAACTATTGACATGTGCCAGTAAATCTTCATCTCAGAATTGTCTTCATGATTATCAAGTACATTAAGAAAATACACATAGTCACCTTTGGATCCTAGACATAAGTCGTAAAATGGTTTGGTGTTGTCATTATTCTACTGTATTTTGCTGTAGTCTCAAAGATAACCAGATTAGTGGATTTCTGTTTTATTCAAAGTCGCATTCGTATTTGTGAAATTGTCTAATTTGTGAATATATTCACATTCGAATACGTGCCCGACTGCCGTCATATCTCGAGTAATTACCAGTTTAAAAGCTGGACTGTTGTCATATCTCGGCAGTTTAAAAAATATAATTTGTGATTAGTGGATGATGAAGTATATTGTTCCATTTATTACAGGGAGAATGCTGACGTATATCAGGAGTTGAAGAGACTTAAAAGTATGGTGTTACCTGCAGTTGCCAGAGACCTTTACGTTGGCAGAGGATTTAAGCTACCGAAGTTAGTTCACATACGTGTCTAAATGTAGTTGTGGAACAATGTTTATAACGGTTCGTAAATAACCGAATATTACTCTCCTTCTAAAAACCAAAATAATTTGTATCTCCTTGATTCAATTAACAGAAAACACGCCCTTAACAAACCCCGCGCTGGTGGAGTGTTTAACGATGGTAAGTATTTCTTTGAACGTTTCTCAGAATTGGTAATCGTAAACAGTTAATGCGGATAAAAAGCAAACTTGTAAAAATAATGTAACTCGTTTTCATGTGCGATGTTTTCCATTCAGTATATTTTAGATATAGCTAATAGTTCATCCTTTGAACTGTTCGGTGTATGATTTTCTCCCATGTCACTGCACCAACCAAATACTGCGTGACACCGTAAGCTGTGCACATACGTTTGTTCCTTGCACTACACCGATTACTAGAAAATGCATTTCAGAAACAAAATTTTCAAAAAGGGGCAATCGTTATTCTGAAATGTCTTTCATAATCAACGCCATTTCTCCTAGGTCCTTCATTCCACTAAAATATTTACGATACATATTTTCCTGTTTTCTGTGTACGGAACCGTTTTATTTCTAACACACTGCATATATGGCATGACACTTGTACAATAGCTAGCAGAGCTTGTAATAATTTCGCGCTTGTCCGTCTTTATGGCTCGGCATTTGAATGTCGCGCCATGAACGCCTCCTGTCGCATTAACTATGGCAGCTGAAATGTCACTGTCATTCATTCGGTAGCTTGGTGCTTCTTACATATTAAAACACTGGTTCAGGCCATTGAATTCACAAAATTCAAGATTCAATCAGAAAAAAACGTATTTTGAACGCTGGACGTTCAAAACAAGTGTACACCTTCACTGCTCGGCCTGTTTTTTCTTCTTTTGTTTAAATTTTGACAAAAATGGACTGAACTAAGAGAATAGTATGTTCCTGTATATGCTTGTCTTTCTATCTTGCTGTAGTAAACTGTAAATATTTAAACGGCACGTTCGCAATGCCAGGCGTAGGAACGGGCACCGACGTTGTCGACTCTGATTGGTTAGTTTGAATGTATCTCTTTTGTGATTGGTTCGTTTCAGCGTCACATAAGCAGGCGGATCACCCCTCATTGGATCATCCGGCGAGCGCATTTCCCCAAATCAGCTCACCGGAGAGTGTATTGCGCGCTCCGTATCAAAGTCGCGCTGAAATTAGCCCAGTCTTCAGCAGCCATACCATAACGACTGGTGAAATTTTGCTCAGATTGCCACCAATTCACATTAAGGCATCACGAAAGTTTAGCGCACATTCAAAACTGAGCAAGCTTTTAGGTATTAATGCATAACTATCACGGCTTGGCTGTCTTCTGTCTGTGCCATGTACAGCACCAGGTAGGAGATCATTGGGATAACGTTAGTCGAATATAAAAACCAGGATCGCTTTGATCTTCTCTTTCTCATAGCAGCGTGTGCTGCATAAACTAGTTACTGTCCGAAACTGAACCCAAGAAGCTAAAAAAGAGAGTCAAATCCAGATCATCTCCTACTGGCTTAATAATTGCAGTTAATGGTTAATAGCAGCTAATACTTTAGTAGTTTGCTGTGTTCACTTCGTGATTGGGTGTGTGTGTGTTTTGTGAAGTTTGTTTGTTGTTGTCATTATGGTAACACGTAATATGATATACACGCGCGTGTATATATATATATATATATATATATATATATATAATGCATTTTCTCAGCATTGTTAAATATTCTAATATTTGTTTTCCTAATTTATTTTTGTACAATTCATTGAAATATTCTATATATATATATATACTATAATGATTTATATACTGGAAGTGTGTTTTGCTGGTATTGCCGTTGATGCACGCACATACGCACGCACATACGCACGTGTGCACTATCATACTTTGAAAATATAAAGAGAAACAAACATATAGTACCTACCATGTTTTTTACTTCTGTACTGGAGTAACTCAGATATCTGGATTGTAATAATCCGGGCCGGATAATACTGGGGATACACGCTGAATAGCACCCGGATCTATAAAATACGAAATACATTTTCAATAAAACTCTTTTCAAAGCTGAAGTAAGAATATATTACGAGACCAGATAAAATTTAAAATTTTAATGTAGAGGGAAAATAAATAAACTTAATGCTGTAAATTGGGATCTCTAAGATAGAATTAATACGCTCACGACCTATATAAGAGCCCCTTTGTCCAGCCTTGACTGTCACTGATCCAGTAAAAGTTTTAGATTGTGTCTTGTGATATTATTAGAATTTTGTAGAAAAGTTTGGTTAAAAATCTGAAACGGAACATTTCTGGCTGCTTCCATGTTTCGATGTAATTAGTAGCTCTCTTTATCTAGAACGTCAGCTTGAGAGTGAGTAACAGAGAATGAGGGATCAAGGTAGATAGACATAGACAGCAGGATGAAGCAATGGGAACACAGAAACACACACACACACACAAACATATATATATATATATATATATAGTTAGTTAGTTAGTTAGCTAGCTAGCTAATAAAGTGTATGACTGCTGAAAACTGATGGAAGGAAAGTAGAAAATATTTCGTTTTAACAAACTCTAGTCTGTTTATTCTTTATCTACGGAATAGCTGTTGCTAGGTGCATCACTAAATGACCACCTTAAAATACTAACAATATCAAAATTTGAATTCGTTCATTGCAAAAAATTAAATAAAGAAAAAGACTCTCGGCCAAAAAAGAAGAAGAAGAGCGACGTGTCCCGTTTCGGAAGTTAGCTATTAATTCATGACTATTATTTATATAATGTACATTCCTATCCCAATCATCTGTTTACGCTATCTATTGACTCGAAAATTGAATTTTTTTCACTCGTTTAAAGCTCATATGTTAAGCTTCTCCTGCCATCACCCTGACGTCCGACATCTGACCATGACCTTTTATATGACATGACATTTTGACCTTTCACGCAGACTCCCCGACTCTATCATTGACCATGATGACCGGGCAAAAACCATTTCAAACTACGCCCTCTGCTGCTATGGCCGTTTATAAGAAAACTGCACACTATAGGCATTCTGTTCAAGCAGGAAACAAAGCCAAGATGGCTGCCGGCTCGGGAAAGTCGCAAGATGGCGCCCCTGTTGTGCCAGGTGCAAGCAGTGCGGAGAACCGGGTCGGAGACGCGAAAGAAACAGAGAAAGTGTACGTATATAGGCTAAAATTCTTTATACTAACACAAAAAATATTTACACAGAGATCAGTTAGTGTGTGCGCGTATATATATATATATATATATATATATATAGAGAGAGAGAGAGAGAGAGAGAGACTGATGTGTACCACTTAATCGCAGGTGCTAGCAAAGTAATTAAGAACTCTGTATCATCTTTTACACAGTAATAATATTAATATCTGTTAGTAATCCTGTCTCTCTATATAACAATGATAAAATAGTTGTTTCAAAGACTTTATTTCAAAGAATCTATACAGTAAAACTTTATTCCTTTAGTACTTGATGTTTAGGCCTGCCCGGAACCACTCAATGGCACACATGCCTGATGTAAACATATACACATGTACTATATTTAGTAATAGTAGCTCTGAAGACAATTATCATTCTAAATAAAAACGTCAGCTGTTTCTTTAATAACATAGTTTATCTTCCTAATATAGCACGGCTACTAAAATAAACTTCATATAGCAAAAATGGAGTTAATGGGATTCGATCTGAAGTCCCTTCGTTTTGTGTTTCGCCATTGCACCACTGAGCCAAAGCAATACAAACTTTATGGCACTCTAGTAGTACAATATATTGTTTTAATGGACAGCTTCCAGTGTTATTTTTGACGGGTTTAAGTTCGCGAGGGATCAATTAATACGCTACACGTATATATATATATATATATATATATATATAGTACAAAGTTGGACTAAAGTTGTTTGCCATCAAATAACAAAACAGTTGTTTACGTCGCTGTTATTGTCATCTGACTGCCTCTTCAGTTAAGACAAACTACTCTCGTGAATCTCCTTTCTTTGATCTCCATCTCGGTGCAACTCATCATCGGCTCTGGTTTGTCTTCGCTTTTTAATCACGATCGCTTTGATCAATCAATCAAGCTTACGTTCAGATTTGTTTTCTGTCAGTAGCTCGCTATTAATTCACCGAACTATGTAAATAGTAGTGGGACACCTAGTATTAGTATTAATGTTATTCGTGACATCATCTTCAAGGCCAGAAGCAGGTGGTGGAGAGGATGGTGAAGATACGGCGCCATTACCAACACCTGACAAAGAGCCCAAACCAAAACTACTTCAGGTTAGTATACATAATGGAGATAACTTATCATTGAAGGATTTATTTTTCTTGTGTCGATGCCTGAAATGTGTATAATACTATTTGTAATATTATTTGTAATACTATTTGTAGTAGCTTCATCATTCTGTAGGATGAATTTAAAATGATGGAATTTTTCAAATATAAATCCTTTTGTAAATGGGGATATTCTATAGCTCTCACAATTAATGTAGGAAGAGCTTCATGTTACATTATCCTATTGTCTAATTTCTTCATTGATAAGTGTGTTATTATATATGGACATAATGTAACTGAACTACTGATGTCGTATGTCATATTGTATAACAAATGTGATTTTAAACTAATAATTTCTTGTCTTTTAAACAACGTACCTGTTTCATTTTTTGATCTGCTGAAATTCCTAAATATGCGTTATTATTTTGTGCAAATGATCTTTATCAACATCCAGTATGCCTTTATATTTATTAATTTATAGGTGCTGAGTCTGAAATCAAAGATGATTATAATTATTATGACAACGACAACGATAACAATAACGACGACAACAACGATAATAATAATAATAATAATAATAATAATAATAATAATAATAATAACAGGCTAGGTTAAATATTTAATTCAGGGCATCAACGCGAACACTAATCTCGGTGATAAAGATATTGAGGAAATTAAAGTCAAGTACCAGACGTTGCCCCACGCTGAAGATGGGTAAATATTATATGTAGAGTGTATTTCGTTATTAAATATTTAATAATGTGATTTAGTTGTCGTTGGACAATATGCTCTGAAGAAGCGCTGAATATTGAAAACAAAGAAGTGGACGGAAACTTGATTCCAATCAATCCGAATCTCGTCTGTCATTCGAGTATGTCCAAGGTAGACACAAAATGGCGGTACAAGTATTCAGGAAGTAGTGTAAGAAACGAATGCTACAATCGGCTAACAATGGGTGTAGCATAATTCGCCGAGAGTTTATTAATTTTACTATGATAGTATGATTGTGGTCAGTAATATCTGAATTTCAAAGAAAAGTGGATAAAAGACTGAACGAGATGTCATCTTTATTATTCAAGATTGTCAATATTTTATTTGTTGTACCGAATGTTAAAGTCTTTATAACGGCTACAAATGTATAAAACAGTCAAAGAACATTTAATGGTTTGAGTTTTTGAGTTAATGGTTTTTTCCACCTTCCTCTTTTATGTTAATGACATAATGAGTGATTTGTTAACACTTGCAGTTAGGGTTCCTTTCTGAGACCGCCCGTGTGAGTGTGTGTGTGTGTGTGTGTGTGTGTGTCTTTGGGGTTTTATGGCATTCGTGCTAAATAATTACAAATTGTTGTCTATCACTCTCCTATTTCCTGCAGTAAGCTAGAATTTGACCAGATAAAGTCTCACCTTCCTGCCGACTTAAATCCAGCCCAGGAACAGTATATGAAAAAGGTATATACATTTTGCTAAACTTTATCAAAATAACTTAATACGGACCTCTCAGTTACGAAATTGTATTATGAAATAGCTTTTAGTCTACACCATTGGTCTTTATAAGCACCGAATTCACTGTATGGTCAGCACCTTATCCTTGCCACCATGTGTTTGCAACTGAACGATTACCGGTGCACGTTTACAATTGTGTTTTTACCATTCAACGTTTGTCACTCTTATGTTTATCCCATTTCACAATCTAGGTTTATGAGATGAGTATTTCTGGTGGAAATTTCAAGGAAGAAGACTTCGTCTCTGTGTACAGCCTCAGCAAGAAAATATCAACATTAAAGTAAGACTCATCAACTTAAGCAGCTCTTCCTCTTATTCTTCTTCTCGTCCTCGTTCCTTTCTGGTTTCATACTCATTACTTTGAGGAGTTCGCCTTTTGAAGTATATCAATGAAAAAAGAATTTGTTAAATAAAAAATCGTCAGATATCATAATTGGAGATGAATATTTGAAAAGAAGTAATCGTATTAAATTTCGAAGAGTTGTAATTGATGATCATCCGGGTTTTTTTTTTCGTTACTTTTTTCTTGTTTCCTTTTCCCTGTTTCCTTTCCGTTTACTGTTAAAATAGGTTCGATATATAGAGATAATTTCTGAACCTTAAGTAATTAACAGACCTAAATATTATATAATGTCTTGGTATACACCTGTCTTCTATCTGGCACCACCTGGTTGGGAAGTACATGACATGTCTACTTAAATAAGCTGTTTGTGCTTAAAATAATAATACGAGTAATTGCCAGCACATAATATCACGCCCACACAATTCGTATTTAACTTTCTAATACTTCTAAAACTATTTGACATATACAAGTTGAAGATAGCTAAATATACTTTCTCCTTTATAAATAATAAATGGGGAGAGATGTTACGAGATATAGTCGCCCCGTTAGGTAATGATATTCTACACAGCAATTGTCAGGCTAAAACTTACAAACTTAACTTTTTTATGGTATGCACCAATACGTCCACACTGAATATTTCCCGTGGCCAAAACATGCAGGGGTACATGGCCATACAAAATAGTGGCCGAAATGGCAGTTATATTACGTGCCTTACCTATCTCAAAAGACGGAGACGCACATGGTCTGTAATTTAATGCTTTACCGCGGGGACTAATTATAAATAAATTTTGAATTTACTATATATGGCAAATTCGGCGGAGAAACTTTGCCAGCTGCTTGGTTGAATGTAAAACTCCTCCTACTATAGTGCCACGGCCGGGATTCGAACCTCCGACCTCCCGCATAGCATGACCATCAGTAAGAAAGTCCCACTCTGTTACCGACTAGGCCATAGCCAAAAAGTCCGTAGCCAATAGATCCGTCTACCCTGCAATATACACCGGAGCTGAATGGGGCGTTCCGGTTGCGCAATGGGCAGAAGACGACGCTGCAAAAGTCCAGTTTATGGATTAGAATCCTGTTCGTAGTTTTGATTTTGGGGGAACTTCTTTCACCAGCGCCGACACTTAACAACTCAAAACCTGAGCTGAGGAATTAACAGTTTATTGTAGTTTGTTTACACACGTAGTATTTCAAATTAAGACGTAGACTGTTTTATCGTTAGCTAAATGGCACAAACTACTTGTTAAAGTGTGGGTAAACAAGCTTTTTATCTGAGATAAAACATCTAATAACTATTAGTAACATATAATGATATGGGTCAAACGGGCTTCATGTCGCGATTATTTAGTTGATGCCTGACTGCAGCTGTTTGAAATAGATTTAATCCAGAATGATTATTTCAGAAACAAAACTAATTTTATATATTCTGAGCTCAGGTGACTAGAGTTAATCTTCATCCACTTATCATGCCGAGGAAGCAGCTCGATGTAAGTTACAACATTGAAGACCAACTTAATTAGCCCCCAGATGACTTAAATTTGATGTTGCTTCTTCTAATATGCTATATTGAGCTTGTTATCGTCGGTTCGTAGTTAGTCATTGAGCTGCCCATTAAATAACAATAATTTTCAGCCATGATTTATCATGGGAAGAAATCCTTTTCGAGGTATATGGGGCTCGAAGGTGAGATGGGAAACCTATGAACGAGATGTAAGATGGGGTATATATATATATATATATATATATATATATACGTATGTATGTGTGTTTGTATGTGTGCGTGTGTAAAATAGTTGTTGTCAATAAACTGGTTCGTAATCTATATTAATGTTAATTATTACACTAATAATTTCTTCATTATCTAGTGGTACACCATTGGAAGCATTTAATACACTAGACGAGACCAAACTTGAAGGAATTATAGCTAAATTTGGAGTAAGTAATATGTTAATGTTCTTCGTTTAGAAAGACGGGCATGATTCGTTTGAACTTTTGGGAAAAATTCTGTTCATAATCATCTGTGATTATTGTGGTTGTTATTGAACCTATCAACTTCATCATATAACAGGAGCTGTTTGAGACTGTGGATCGTCAACAAACTGGTAGAATAACAATAACATCACTCCGGGAAATACTAAATAACGCCTTGGAGTCAGACGCCATGACATCTATCTTGGATATCATTATTCCAGTCATAGATCCAGTAAGTATTAACCTTAAATCAAGTAAGTTTTAGCTGAATACTTGTGAAATTGACAAGGGTCCAGGTGTTTCTCACCCCCCCCCCCCCAGCCTTTTGCCCTTCGATCTTTTGCCCATCAATAATTGGTCATCTGGTCTTTGCCCTTGTTCTTTGCCACATAGCTTTAAAAAATTTGATCAATGTACAATAAACTTATTTTGTTGTGTTATATTTTAACCCCTCCCCCTCCAAAGTGTTTTTCATCTGTTTTTTTAGTAAATCTCTTTGTTAATCAGTTCTCTCTATACTTCATTTTAACCATACCATTAACAAAATGTTCTCTTCCGTTTCAGGAGAACGAAGGTTCGGTGGGCAAACTGGATTATCTAGCTTTTGTACCGTATTTCTTATCGCTAGTGCCATGATAAGCGACCGCGACAACTGTGTCGTTGATAACAACAAGCAAAACTCATACGAGACGTCAATGAATCATTATAAATCAGCAGCCATCGCTTCAGAGGATTATACTCTACGAACACAAGAACACCAGATATGAAAATCTAACCATATAACACTAATCTGTGTTGGTTAATTTCTTATATATGACGTCTACAAATGTATATATTTGGTCATTCACCCAAATGATCAATTTCGAAACTTATTAGTATTACGTCAGTATTATCATATTAGCTGGGTTGATATTATTCAGTCGTTGTTGTAATTATTGTTAATACCTGACTCTGGATGTTATTTTTTGAGCGTGTGTTATCCTAATATTTGGGAGAACACACGCCGCCGTCCAAACAGAATTCAAAACAACCTTTAATTGGTGCTTAGCTGAGCGAGTCATCTCGGTTAAGATCCTGAATGGAATATAAATTTGGGCGACGCATCATCTTCTAAACCGATTAATTCCTCCTGAACTGATTAAAATAACCATAAGCATCTATTTGTAATCTATTTATGAAATAATCGAAGTGAAGTGATTGCCAGATCGATAACAGTAATTACGCAATGACTACCTTAATTCCTACACCTGTTTGTTTTTGTATCGGTGATATTTTGCTGCGATATTTGATATTTTGATAGTTGTCTCCCCGGATGTTGTTACTGTCCTGTTGTTATGTACGGTCATTAGTACATGTTCTATACGAGGATCACGGTGCCCTCGTTAACCTTCGCCCTACATAAGAATCTATGTTGTTTGTCGCCTCAGTGCATGCTTATAATATTGTTTACGTATTATCACATACGACAGGATAACGATGCTTGCACCTAAGTGTACCACGCTAAAGGTATTTGTTGGCATTCATTTGTTACAAATAATGACTTAAATCGCGATATAAATAGGACTATTTCTCATGTGTACGTCTTGAGCTATTGCCGAGTCTAGTGGGGATGATCGAGTTTGTATATAAACAATGAAAACCCGGAACCTGTATATATGTTGTTTATCACCTAATTTCATGTAATTTATTACAGGTATTTGTTACAATGTACATGTTGATTTGCATTTGAGTTGACGTTAACTGAAATCCACATCGTTTGAGAAATATGTTTTCACCGCTGAGTGTCAGTGCAACTGTACGTGCGTGCATGAACATAGCATAGCCTAAAATGTATCCCGCTGTTTATTTTGTTTTGTTAATTAAGCTATCGACACACGATTAAGACAATTAAACCTATTAATTGTTATAGAAAATTATTTTATTTCAAAACAAACAACAAACAAATATATTACCAATAAGACAAAACAAATTTTAGATTGTTAATTTCTAAATTAGAGTGATATCTCAAGCTTTGTATAACTGAATGACCATGTACTCTATCAGATTATACACGTTTCTCTC
The DNA here is from genome assembly GCA_025642065.1 of Paralvinella palmiformis. Taxonomy (NCBI): domain Eukaryota; kingdom Metazoa; phylum Annelida; class Polychaeta; order Terebellida; family Alvinellidae; genus Paralvinella; species Paralvinella palmiformis. The sequence goes on from JAODUP010000009.1 coordinate 1,400,663, forward strand.
TCTCTCTCTCTCTCTCTCTCTCATATATATATATATATATATATATATAGTAGAACCTTCGATTAACGAGCTTAATTCGTTCCGAGAAATAACTCGTTTTTCGAATTCCTGGTTATTCGATCTTAATTTCCCCATAAAAATAATGATAAACCATTTAATCCGTTCCGGGCCCAAAAACAATCAATTAAAAATATATTTCCGTTGAATTATTGAAGGTTCTGTCTGTTGGAAACGTTAACTGATAAATTAAAAGTAAAATAAAATAAACACAGTAAATTTATTATAAAATCATCCTGAAAAAGTATAAAGAAACAGTGAACATCAACTTACAATGGCTGGAGCAACGAACTGGCATGCTGGAGAATAAAGGGGGTTAGAGTTTGGGAGGAGAATCCTCTCCAGAGGAGGGAAGCTTGTCTGCTTCCTGTCCCTCAAGTTCCACCAGCAACCAAGGATTATCTCTGAGTGTCAAAGCCAATCCGTCACTAGTTTTACGCTTTTTCACAGAACTTACGCTGGGTCGTGACACTGCAAACCCAGAACTCGAGCCAGACTTACTAAAGAAAGACTCAAACGAACTCTTTTGAAACCTAGCACTTGCATTTTAAACACTTTCTTTACAACTTTTTCTCTTTCTCTTTATCACTGTGACTAGTAGACGGCTCTACTGATACAATTTCCAATTCTGGCTCTGTCGCAGGCTCAATAACCTCTGGCTCTACACTTGGCTCTGATTCGCTCTCTTTCTGTCTCCTTTTGAGGATATTCCTGAAATGCGAATTCATATTCTGATTAAACAAATTTGTTGATCGGACGTCGACTACTTTGTCTGGGAGATATTTTTCAACGTAGGCCGAGACACTTTCCCACGACTTTAACATCTCTTTTACAGCGCTAGAGGGCTGCTGCTCCTCGACGAGTTCCTCGACGTCACTGCCGTCCACCTCCAAGTCCATGGTTTTCCCCAATGACACGATCTCGTCAACAATAGGCGGTTCGGGCGCGGGTTCGTACCCTTCAAAGTCCCGATCAAGGACATAGTCAGCCCACAGTTTCCTCCATGCGGAGTTAAGGTAACCCCTGCTGACCCCCCTCCCAGGTCTGGTCGATTATCTTGAGGCAGGCTACAATGTGGAAATGGTCCTTCCAGAACTCTCCGAGGGTGAAGTTCGTTGCTCCTGTCACCTCGAAACAACGTTGGAACAGGCCCTTCGTATACAACTTCTTAAAGTTCGAGATTACCTGCTGATCTATGGGTTGGAGGAGTAATGGTATTGGGTGGCAGAAACTGGATTTTGATAAACTTGTAGTCAGGAAGCAGGCATGGAGCTGGGGTGTTGTCCATTACCAACAAGGCTTTGAGTGGAAAATTATTGTCCTACATATATCTCCCGAATTCATTGGTCACTCAATCAATGTAGAGGTTACAGGTAATCCAGGCCTTGCTGTTGGACCTCGACATGACGGCGAGTTGAAACTTCTGAATGATAGTCGAGCAGAGGTTTGATCTTAAAATCTCTGTAAATCCTCTTGGACATCTTCTTCCAAAAGAGGCCCGTCTCGTCGCAGTTCAAATACAGATTTATTACGAATAAAATATTTGCTTGTACTACGAGTCACTCGTTAATCGGGACTGTCGTTATCCGAGGTACTAATATATATATATATATATATATATATATATATATATATATATATATATATATATATATATATATTATCTCCATCTTAAAACGGATTCTATCATAAAGATATATAGAAAACTACGAGAAATTCAGCTAACTTTCGTCTTAAAGAACTCCTAATACGAGGCGCGGAGACGATTCTTGTAAGCTCTTCATATGCTGTCATAACAATCATCTTCTTTGGGGATGATTGTGGTCATTGTCAATGGGGTCCTGTCTTTTGGCCCCCGTCTACCCCCCCCGGTCATTTGCCCTTCTGTCTTTTGCCATTCAGTATTTTGCCCTTTACGTCATTTGCCCCTTCGGTCTTTTGCCCCTCGTTCTTTAGCCCATTCGACCTTTAGCCCCTTAGTTACTATTAGTGCGACTATTGTGATTGTGAGAGAAAATTAAACAAAATAAAATCACATACTATAATCACAAATTTTAGTGTTGTTAAATTAAAATTTTATTGTTGTTTAAACCGGATTGTGTGTCCAATGGCCTTTAGTGTATCTGACAGTGATCTGGTGCCAGTAAGGTATGAGGATCACAAAGTAAATAATTGGTCCTGTAGCTGCTTGGTATTGGGTAGAATAAGTTTATTGTACACTGATCAAATTTTTTAAAGCTATGTGGCAAAGAACAAGGGCAAAGACCAGATGACCAATTATTGATGAGGCAAAATATCGAAGGGCAAAAGGCTGGGGGGGGGGGGAGAAAAACACCTGGACCATTGTCAATATGTTGTCTTTGCCGAAACTCACTAATACTGCACACATAATGCTGCGCGGATTCACAGTGTTTGTTACCGATAGCGAGTTTTTATTTAAAACTTTCTCGGCTGCCTGTCGTGTTTCGTCATTATCTGCCGCTTCAGCTCCAATTCCGTTTGCGACAAAGTATTGTTCCAGTCGTTCTATGTATTGATCGAGATCTCCACCGTCATAAATGTTATAAACTCAAAATATCTCTAACAACGCAATACAACCAGCTTTATTTTACGTAATCACACTAAAGATCCGTGCTTATTTAATTAAGTAGGGATAATTTATTTATCCAACAAGATATCACATTCCTCCCTCTTGTAATAGAAAGGCAATTAATAGTGATTGTCCATCCAGTAGGTCCTGTTGCATTTTCGGTAAAATCCCCACCATAATTACACAATAGAACATGCAGCTTAATCAACTCAAATGCAAGAACGTAACATGCACTTAACAAAGGTAAACAGTTAAATTTCTTCAAAGTTCAGGTCTGACAGGCGGAATGCCTCATGTGATCCGGGTAGAATAACGTCGCTGTGAGATTGCTGACTGATGTGTACAGGTAGTACTTGGTACTTCATCTTTGTAGGAGGTGCAATCAGTTCACCTACAGGACGACTGCACGTCCGGTGCAGAAGATGAGCTTGATGTCGTCGTAAGACACGTCCATTGGACAGTTGGGTTATGAACGATAATTTTGCCAGGTAACCATGCTGGTCCAGGCACGAAGTTACGCTTTAACACACTATCACACGATCATCCGGGTCAATTCTGCGATCCTCGACGTGTTGATCATGCTACATCTTTGCCTCATCTGGTTCTCTCCCATTCTAGCTCTTGCGTTCGGGCGAATCAAGTCAAATCTTGAAGCAACATTTCAGCAGGTGAACGATTCGTAGTTGAATGCGGTGTTAGCCGATAATGTGCGAGCCATCGCGTCAAGTACAACTGCAATGGGACAGGCTGCATGCGTTTCGTTGCTGCCTTGAATGACAGAACCGCTCTCTGCGCTAAGCCGTTCGTTGACGGATGATAGGGTGTGGCCAATATATGCCGTATTCCATTGGCGGATGTGAATTCACGGAACTCGTCACTTATGAACGTCGGGCCGTTGTCACTCACAATACTATCTGGCAGACCATGAGTGGCGAAACAAGACCTCAGTCTCTGAACCGTATTTCGTAACGTTACATTCTACATCTGGAACACTTCCAACCATTTGCTGTGCGAATCCACAACCACTAGGAACATGCGTCCCATGAAAGGAACCGCAAAGTTTACGTTCAATGGATTTGCTGTATATTCTCACGGATGGAGTGCCTTTGCTGGTGCATGTTGATTTACCTGAAATGAATGACAGTGTTTTACCATCGTCTCTAGATCCATATCCATGGATGGCCACCACACATAACTCTTCATTCGCGAAATGCCAGGGTGTGTCTAGTGTAATTCTTCCATCAACATGGAACAATGTACTATTGATACAATGACTCTTGTTCCCCACAGGATACATCCATCTTCGCAAGACAGTTCATGTCTTCACCTGTAGAATGGCATCAATTCTACGTCTATGCTCTTCCCTGGCCACTGTTGCCACATATACTACAACACTCGTGGCATAATTGGGTCAATTTTTGTTGCTTCTTTGATCATACTGGCTGTTACAGGACCTTCCTTCATGTGTTGTAGCAGGTTCAACACAGGTTCTCACACTGGAACCTCCACCGTTTCTTTCAGTGGCAGTCTGCTCAACATATCTGCATTCACAATGCTTGTTCCAGGCCGATACACGAGCTCGTATTCGTAGTCTTGCATGATAAGAGCCCACCTCTGCAAACGATCAGAGCAGTGTTGCGGAAGAGTTTTCAACTTTCCTAGCAGACCTAAGAGTGGTTTGTGGTCCGTGTAGATCTTGAAATGTCGACCCCACAGATACTTGTGAAACTTGCGAACACCGCAGATCACTGCTAGCGTCTCCTTTTCGACCTGGGAATAGCTCCTTTTTGCGGAAGACATGACCTTTCTTCAATAGTTGGTGTAGAGGTTGATGGATCGTAACCAAATGAGGTTGAAATCGCAGGTAGAAGGTCAGTATGCTCAGGAATGACTTGACTTGTGTGACATTTGAGTGTCTCAACAACCGCTCTGACCATACTCTCTAGGGTAGTCAATCAATATGTTTTATTCGATGACCTAGCTATTCCATGGCCTCAACACTAAAATTGCATTTCTCCTTCTTGAGACGAAGTCCTGCCTCCTCAAGTCGCCGTAGGACATCCTTCACATTTGCTTGGTGTTCTCTCTTAGTAACACCAGTTACCAAAATGTCATCCAAGTACACTGTGTGGGGAATGCCTGGCAGAAGCTTTTCGATCACCCGCTGGAAGATTGCAGAGACTAATGAGACTCCAAAAGCTAGACGATTGTAGATAAACAATCCTCGGTGAAGGTATTGTTTACTGTCATCATCAATGAGAATCTGTTGATAAGCATGCACCATGTCAAGTTTAGATAACTTCACTCCACCCGCAAGTGTCGCAAACAAGTCTTCCGTGGTCGGAAGTAAGTACTGCTCGGCATGCGCATATCTGCCGTCAGATGTATAGGAACAATAGGCATGACCCACTGAGAGTATGAAATTGGCTCGATTATGTTGGCATTGAGTAGTCGATCAAGATCATCGTCGACTCTCTTTCCCATCAAGTATGGAACTGTTCTTGCTTTGCAAAACACAGGCTTTGCATCTAGTTTCACATGGATGGACTCCTTCACATTTTTCATTGTACTTATGTCATGGCCAAACAGTTCTGGAAACTAGGCAAAAGGATTGATCGGCCCCTTCACACTGTGGAGTTTATGCACTTCCCTCCAGTGCAACTGAAGTTTCCCCATTCCATATACGCGGTTTACGGCATGCGGATACGGCAAAAATTGAACAACATGCAAACAGAGAGCTTCCATATGACCGGATGCAGCATACGAGTTGTCGTGCAGCTGCGTATTGGTGCGGATACGGCAAACTGAATCGCTTCGTGTAGCTATTCGTACGGCAATTTGTAAAAACCGGACGGGGAATCTAGAATATGACGTCAGGGGCAGGTGTTTCCTGAACAATTTGGAGGGATATTAGATGCTCTGGTCAACCTGAAGTATTGTTCGAATTTCTCCACATCAGTTTGTAGTTTAAACCTTCAGTTCGGCATGTTGCTGAATAACATTCTAAGGCTGTAACAACAGGAAATTGTTTTAATAATAATTTTAAAAGTATTTTGGGGGAATTTATAATGTGTAAATCTGTTTTGGGGAGTAATAGACCCTTACATACACACACATCTGTTTTTTTTTCTTTGCTATCTGTATTTCTGTTGTATTGCCATGTTCTTAGCATGAGAGACTGAAAGCGCATGGGAACGCACGTTCATATGGAATCACACAAATCGCATGCCACATCACACATACCGCATCACGCATGCCGCGTATATGGAATCTAAGCCTTAGATTCACGTTTGACCATACCAACACACGCACACACACACACACATATATATATATATATATATATATATAGCCTGTTGCAATTGTAGGTTGATAGCCAATTTGAAACAACCAAATAGCAACTCCTTAGGGAAACATATTCGACAAACACAAATATGAGTCAGATAGATTCAAACTCACAACTTGGAAGTTTGTAGTGCACCACTCTAGTCATTACACCATCAGAATGTGTTAGATTAGTTAAGAATTATAACCATCATTTTTAGGTTTCCGAAGTATAAGATCAGATATCAATCACATGACGTTATAATGACAACATTATCAAAACTACACAGAAACCGAGAAATATCACCAGAATATACATATTTAGAATATATATATATATATATATATATATAATATTTGTATTTCAGGCCAAAATTGTAGGATTATTAAACAGGTTTGATAGAACACCATCCATAGCGTTTTAAGCAGAGTAATCAGTTAGTGTTCAAATAAATAAACAAAACCATTAATGAATTCTATAAACAAAACATGGTCTGGTCTACCAACTAGCCAAACTAAACCAATGATAACACTTGTAGATGATGTGATGACAACTTTGATGATGATGTGACCAACAAATCAAAAGGCAATGAAGCAAAGGGAAAGAGGAAACACCCTCAAGATATGCCTATACCGAGATTTGAATTCAGATGGGTGATATCTGTGGCCAACCACACTACCAACCAAACCATGAATTAAGGCACACCACAACATTCAAACAAAAAGTAAGACACAGATTTATCAACTAGCAAATAGCTTTATTTAAAATCAATACTAAAGTTGACTAGAAAACATCATATCAGTTGAGACTCATCTGTCATATTTTAGATCATCATGATTAAGACCAATGTACAGTGAAAGCTGATTAATTAGAATGACTGAAGGTACAAATAGTTTGAATTATCTGTTAGCACAATGTTAAATAATGTTTAATTTTTGTTCAGATAAGAGGCAGTTCACTTAAGCTGATATTAAATTAATGAGCTTTTATTGTATAATCTAAGAGCTTCCATATAACAATAACATCAAGCAGTCTATTAATCAATCAATCAATACAGCAGTAAAAAATATATTATTATTATTATTATCATCATCATGATTTCGGGGAGTTAAAAATTAAAATAAAACAGTTTTTTTCCTTCATTACATCAGGTGTGTAAAATGAAACAAATACTTCCACAACAGTAATGAATAGTAGTGTTTAGGTCAAGGTGAATGATTGAAGCAGCACATCAAGCCCAAACTTTACAGAAATACTTGTCAAAATCACAGCTACTGCAGCTAATAAAAAACTACAGGCACATATATGACTAGTTTTACATTAACTTAGTGAAATGTAATATGATTTTAAAATGACTATTTGAAACAACAATATAGACTTTGGCTCAACAAGTAATCTCTCTTAATAATCTATATTACAATAACTCTCTATATTACCTTTCATAATTTTTAGATTAGGTATTTAAAATTTCAAAATGAACTGCTGATCATTAGAGATACACATTAAAATAACAGTATCAATAATACACAAGTAGGCCTAAAATCACACAAAATACACGCAGGTTAACAGATCTGAGCATATTTTAAAAGCAAGTACAGCCATGATTATATCATTAACAAACAAGCATAAATATGTTCACAGATAATTATTGTTATTAATATATTATTATTAGTATTATATACTATACTAATTTATGCAGTACTCATTCTAACATACAATGTTAGTACTTCTATGTTATCACATATACATTATTTATCTGGCTGACGTAGCCAGTTCTACAATTGCTCAGCTTCCACTGGATTACTTACTATACAGCATGCAAGCATACATATAAACATATATACAACCATGTCTTCTGATATAAATACTGATAAAAAGGAAAACAATTATTGTTTTAAAATAACATGAAAGACAGAAATTAAGTGAAACCATCATGCCGTAACACACAGATATAAATAAGAATGAGCGCACTGAGATAAACATAACATAAACTAGATTATTAATTGCTAAAATATAATAATATATCAGCTAATTTCACACACACCCCACACACACACACAGAGTAGCATCAGTGTGGTTTCTTCTAATAAACGTAATAACTGAGAAAGGCCAGAAAAACAGGTTATCTTTTAAGTTCAAACTACTCTATATGGACACTAGTAGACTATAGTAATATCAAGAAAATAATATTATCATCCAAATCTACCGTAATTTGAATACAGAAGCAATCATTTGTATTTTGTGTTGAGGAAGCACACAATGATACTAAAATGTAGGCTAAAAGATGGTTGATGCTTTTTCATGTTGGTCAGTTACCTTGTTGTATAGCTATACTATAATTTGGATTATATTCATTTGCACTGAATATAATACAACAACTGAAACCCCCCAAAACAAATTAAATAAATAAAAACATGCAGTAACTGAACATTACATTGTAAGAACCTTTTTTATGCCTTAATGGGCTTAAATTAGGGTTGAAATAAGTCATAGGTGCAAAGATGTGTGCTATATTATATGGAAAAATCATACATCGCAGGGCAAACTCATCTGCAAAAATATCCCCATATGACAAGGAGATAGTTTGTTAACAGAAGTATCATCAGCAACAACAACAAGGAATTATGCATATTAAAGAACATCATTCTAATATCAGAGATAAATAACAGAGTATACAATACTCTCTATACATCGACTTTCTGCTTACATTAAATAGATAATTAAGAAAATAAGTCCATTGAGTTTGCAATCAGATACACATAAATATAGCCTTGACAGCTATTATACAAATCATCATCGTACTGAATGTCAATAGTCACACGCATACCACACACAAATGGTCCGAATCTACAAAGACGTAACTTGATTTCAGTTTGATTCAATCTCAGATTTGTTTCCTTGGAATATGATAAACATTCCTATCATATCCAACCAGATGATGACCAGCACATTATATATATGGAATTCTGATCATTGTCAACCTTTCCCTTTGATCTATTGCCAACCTTCATCAAATCATTGTAGCCAATGTTTACTGACAAGAAGAATGCCTCATCCCGTCTAACATTCACCGCTTTCACCTCAATGCTAGCTGAATCGGCATCAGTGTCCACAGCTTCTTCTTGCTCAGGCACATCCACTAATAATGGTATTAATATTTTGATGTGATTTGACCGGTTCATCTGCTGACCCAAAACACTCAATGCTACCATCTTGATTTTATCGGCAACAATGATCTGACTAGTTTTAGTGCCAACAAATAAATAGTCTTCTTGTAGTGCTAATGTGGTCACTTGGCAGCTCTGACCTGGGAAGGAAGAAAATATGAATCAGAAAAATGGGAGAGATTAACAATATACAAGTATTAGTTATCCTATACTAACCGTATTTGACAGAATAATATCTCAATGTAAATACATGTATATAAATAATCTGATAAAAAAGTTGATGGAAAGATTAATTTTATCTTCCAAATAGCAGGTAATTACTTTAAAATATTTTGATTAACAATTAAACAAATGTTCCTATCAGATAAGTGGACTTTTGTTTGTATGACAAAATATACAATTGTGGCTTTGGTGGGACTGAGAGAGAAAATGTGATAAATCTTTGTTTGGTGTTTATTGATAATTCATCCTCATCAAATACAGCAATTATGGTAATTCATTATTTTGTTTTTACTTTAAACTGAAACTTACTATCAACTGATGATGTACCATTGCCCGGATGAAGGATGCCATTTCCATGTAGTACAGTTCTCAGATCTAAGACTGATTCCTTGAGCTTATTCAGAGCATTCCAACGATATACCACTGTTCCTGAAATACAACCAGGAATCCAGTCAATCAAAGACAGACACTCAACTGCATAAATGATTTTAATGCATAAATGAATTCGGAAAAATTTATACCATTTGTGTTTTTGGTACCATATTTTGCAAACATGCTCTAGCTATAAGAATGATCTGGGATATATTCAATGACAAATGGTACAATAATGGTTTAATTCATACCGGGTGAAGCATACGTCCAGACAGCAGTGTTATCACCAGGACAGATGCTGACAAGTTTAACATCCTGAGCTGGTCCATCCTTGTTATCATGTGACATACGCTTCAGACTGCCTTTGGTGCTGTGTAAATTCCAGACAGTGAGTCGTCCAGAGGATTGACCGCACCATAGCTCACTAGATCTATGTTATATAAAACAATAGCTGTATCATGACAGGATACTGATTATCATAATTTATACATGTTTCCACCAACACACACACACACACACACACACATAAATCCATTAATAGAAATATAATAACTGAAAGTAATCATAGATAATAATAAAAATAACAAATTACTCAAACTTAACTATTTACTCTTACTTATACAAATTGTGACTAGCTTTTTTCAGGTAGTTGACCAGATGTAAATCTCTTTTATAAATACCTAAATCCAACTTGCCCAAACAAAAACCAAATGTCATACTCAAACCCATTATACCTTAAAAACAGCCAAAAACATTACAAGCGAAGACACTGACCATGAACATAACACAAATCTCGGACTACCACCTACCTGGAGTCAGTCACTAGAGCACATATTGCATGTATAGGCTTGCCATTGCCAGGACATTCAGTCTTCACTGGCGAGTAGTTGATGGATAAATCAATAGGAAACTCAACCTCACAGAGGATAAATCGACCATTGTCCAACACGACATACACCTGGTGCTCAGCTGGGCCATAGGCCATACATTTCACCTGAATGTTGGGACGTGTTGTGGCCGGAAACTTCAGTATCGGAACATAATCACTCAATCTAGAAATCAAAGGCCCCAAGTAATTTAAGGTGTTTTCCATACCATTGTCAAACTGTACTAATGTTAACATTGAAGAGATAGCTTTGTAGTGAGGGGAATAAACATTCTAAAAGAACCACTTATTGATGAACAGCATAGGGCATACACTGACCTGAATACATGTATAACTGATGCTGTATCAGCAATCCATATACAATCATCTGTCATACACATACAACATACAACAGTAGCATCAAGTGTTATCTTCTGTAATATACAAAATATACAAATAAATTGACAGAGACTTCTGTAATTAAGTTAAAAAAAATATTGTCTGTTTCTGAGTGTGTGAATTAAATGTGTGGAGCACAACCACACTTTAAAGAGCATTCTTGAATACATCTTATATAATAATTACTGGTGCATACACAAAAACAACACAAAAAATGTTTTAATTACATATATTACACAGTAAAATCTGAAATAATTTGTTCTTTTTGTGTAACAAATTGTCCATCAAACATCTGATATATAAATAGTTTTTCATTGTCAATTGATGGTTATTTAAACTGACAGTTTGAGGCATCTTGTTTATGTTTATATGCAAATTAAGGCTGATGGGGAATCTCTTACATAAACCTTATAGTCTTTTATGGGCCTATTACATATAGCTAATCAATTAACTAACAGATGATTCTGTATATGCTCTTTAAATGCAGGTTGAAACATTAAAATCTTTTTTGATAATTAGAGAAATCATTTTCATTGGTCTTTGGCATCAAGCTTTACTTCATCAAGAAATTGCGAAATGGAAAATGTTCATTTTAATTATGGTTTAATCTGAGTGAAGATGGTTTATCACTAACCACTTATGTTACATAAAATGTAAATTTTATGTAAACCAAACTGTCACACATCAACCACTGAGTACAGTATTACAGACCTTTGCTTCTATACATTCATGTCCTTCATATGTTAACACCATCAGAGCCCCTCCTATGTTATCATGTAGTCTGGTTGCTAACCAAACATCAGATCTGAACTCAGGACAATTATCAAATGACATAAACTCCTCTGAGAAGAAAAAAGAATAATAAGGAAAAATACAGATGATTAAAAACACATTTCTAAAACTACCCACAAGAAATAATTTATACGTGTCTTGTTATTATATTTTTAACATAAAATAATATATATTTAACAAGTCAATGTGAAAATATTAACAAGGGCGTCAAATCCCTGGTTCAGCACACAGTGTTGAAAACAGTGCACTTAAATCTGCTCAGTCAAAGAAAATCTATGAACTCTATTGGATCCTAACCTTGTGGGGTCAAGAAAGGTGACATTAATTGTTGATGTGGAGTAGAGCAACCACACAACACCTCAACTCCTTCATCGAGTGGAATCACATTATACAGATGACTGAATTCGGGTCTCTCTGACAGACCGACAATCTGATTGGCTGAAGGCCTCTCACTGGGATCATGTGACCAACAGAGAGTCATCAAATCAAGGAAGTGAGTTGGGTAATGAAGATCCTGCATTAAAAAAAAAGTTCTCAATTCTTTGTACAAAACATAATAAAGTAATATTTGTATGTGAATAAAGGATAAATAGGCTACAAGTTGGCATCAAGTAATCAGCGGCAGTAATTTAATAATAATAATAAAAAAATAATATTATTATTATTATTAATGTTGAAACTACAGCATACCTATATAGACAGAATGGAGATAAGAATGAGCAGATAACATTGACCATCAACTTATTTACCTTCTCTGTGAGGTGTGGTCTGCCACCAGATAATATATGACCCTTCATATTTGCTCCTCCAGCTGCTGCACTGCCCTCACCTTCAAATGGCAACTTCAGCACCAGAAGCTCATACATGAACATCCCAAAAGAGAATATATCAACCTGGTAGATAATAAAACCAAGTCATAGTAATGTTGAAAAATATTAGTAAGGCCATTATTTATTTAATACTTGTTTTACAGAAAATTTGCCTCCCAAAAATTAGGGTCGGTCGGGATGATAAAAAAAAGATTCACTGAAAACATCGAGTCAGTTGGGAAAAAAAAACATGACAATGTTTTGTATAACATATCCTTCCGTTAGTCGGGATTTGACAATCTCTCCAAAAGGTTTGTTTTTTCAGCCTTTATTATTTTCTTTTTGTCATTAATCGTCAGTGAAAAGTAAACAATAGACATGTCACTGTCAGTACCAGCATTAATTGCCGTCTTTCCAACGGATTCTTATGCAGTCATTGATTGGTTAATACTAGCACTGTCGCAAATTGATCCGCGTATTTTAATAAGCTTACAGCCGATATTTCATATATCAGTTATGCAAATGCGACAAAAAACTTCTAGGTTCAACTGTCCGATTCAAGTATCCAGGCAGGCTTTCCCAAGAAAAATATCTCAGAAGGTGAGAGGGATGTCTGAAACACATGGATACCACAGGTGGGTGGTGCCATTTAACAATGCTCCACTCCATGAGGCTGTTTAGTGCACAGGTCAAGGAAGACAAAATGGCCTCAAAATTATGACTAAACTGGAGTTGCAGGGGACTTTTCAAACATAAACCAAACAAGAAGAAATTTATAAATGTATAAACAATGCTTCAAGCATCTTCCTTTTCAACATTCTGTATGCATTTGCTTTCATTAAAATTATATATTTTGAATGTTGAAATAAACAATTTGAAGAAATAAAAAATTAAGGTTAGCCACAGGTGGGAAAATAATAATAAAACAAATATTAAAAAAAACAATGGCCTAATACTAAAATATTAACTGATTACAACACATTATTTAGATATAAATCTTCTTTGAAAAACAAAGTTGAATGTAGCATTATAACAAATTATCAATTATTATTATTATTACCATTATTATTATTATATTAACATATTTCAGATCATGCAGATCAGTGGACTGATGAAAAAAGAATACAGACAGACAGACAGACAGACAGACAGACAGACAGACAGACAGACAGACAGACAGACAGACAGACAGACAGACAGACAGACAGACAGACAGCAGACAGACAGACAGACAGACAGACAGACAGACAGACAGCAGAAGACAGACAGACAGACAGACAGACAGACAGACAGACAGACAGACAGACAGACAGACAGACAGACAGACAGACAGACAGACAGACAGACAGACAGACAGACAGACAGACAGACAGCAGACAGACCAGACAGACAGACAGACAGACAGACAGACAGAGAAGGTAAGACAGAAGGTAGACAACAGAGAAGGTAGACAGACAGGCATACAGACAGACAGAGAAGGTAGACAGACAGGCATACAGACAGACAGACAGACAGACAGAGAAGGTAGACAGACAGACAGACAGACAGACAGAGAAGGTAGACAGACAGGCAGTGAAAGAGATAGAAGGAGAGCTCACTGACCCAGCTCACCAATATTCCAGATATACTATAGATTATCTCACTAAATGATCACAAACCTTCTCAGTGTATGTTTCTTCTCCGTTGTGTTGTATAATCTCTGGAGCAATAAATGGAGGTGTACCAGCCAAGCCTTTGGTACCTGACTGTAGGACACAGCGACTAACACCATAATCTGCCAGTTTAATGAGGACATCACCAGTAGAATGATGGTCATGTGGAGCTGGTAAAGACCAAACTAAGACGTTCTCACACTTCAGATCTCTGTAGATTATCTGACAAGAATGCAGATAATCGAGAGCCGAGGCTACCTGTAATAATAATAATAATAGTGAGTTTTAATAAACAAGCATTGATGAAAATGTTGTAACTATTCTAGTAAATCAAATATATATCAGTCATGGTTCTATAAGGTGTAAGTGGGACTTGTGGGCATTTTGGTGGCCCAGTGGTTACATTACTGTGGTGCAACTAGCAGGTTGTGGGATTGAATCCAATTCATGTCTGTCTTTGTGGGATCCTTTTCTCTAAACAGTTTTTTTAATTAATTTATTTGATGCCAACTGTGTTACTGAACATTATCAAAACTGTTTATAAAGCTGTCTGTAAATGTTGCAGACATTATTTGAATAATATTTACAGATCACATCATGTGACAGTCATTTTTATTATTAATTACAACAAAAAACTTAGATAACAACAAGATAATAAACATGCCTTGAATGTGTGGCCCTGTAATTCATAACCCATCCAGCCAATAAAATAAAATAAACAAAATATCAGGAAACTATTTGGGGAACAAATTAATATGGTAGTAGTCAGACATGGGTCAATTCAATTCCTGAATTGGAATTGATTATTTAAAAAAGTGGAATTCAAATTGATACATTTTGAATTGAAATTGAAGTTTCCTTCAAAAACAAATTAAATCCACATTTGGAATTGATAAATTTAATGTAGAATTGGAATTGACAAAATGGAATTGACTGATGGTAACTGAATAATGCACGAATATGCAGAAATATATAGTTTCAAAAAATGTTAATATGGGTAGATATTTTCTAAGAAAAATTATAGTGTTGAGTGTGATGTGCATTTTATTGAGGTAGCACAACTTATGGAGTGTATGTATGTATATATATATATATATATATATATGTGTGTGTGTGTGTGTCTGTGAGACAGACATAAAATTGTAGGTATTGCATTCAGTTATATATATATATATATATATATATAATAAAAACAGCTTGAATCCTTAAATAATTACAGGAAAAGTTAACAGTCATGACCATTACCATTAAGTTACAAATAAAATATCTATTTCTATATAAAGAATACTGTAAAATTTAAAGTAAAGTTTCCATATCACATAAAGTGCTACTACATGAAATAGGCCAGTTTGGGAAGTGTTAAATTCATTCTAATGTCCATATCTCACTACTTTTTCAAATGGACGTTTTTCAAATTCACCTTTGTCTGTACTTTATCAAAATATAATTTATATTGATACAAAAAATTCAGATACATTTCTCAACATTATAGGATTAAAAGTCATTTTGAAAAAATAAATTTGGAAGTGGTTGAAAGAATTAACAATCATAGTGAAATTCAAATCTTTAATAATATAGATTATAATCAGTAGGCTGTTTACTTATTTAAATCATTAAGTAATTTTTCATGCCTGGGGTCTACAATAACACACTTTAATGGAACAACCTACCTGTTTAATAATGGCTGATATTGTCCATGAAGCGAGTCTTGCTCCAGCTCGGACATAATCTTTAAGCTGTTCATTCAGAGCTCCCATTGGGGCTAGGCTGAGCACAAGACTCAGTGGATGCAGTGTAATGCCTAATAAGGGCACTATATGAGGGTGGTTAAGTGATAACAATATAGAAAGCTCCTTCCTCGCATTCAGATAGGCTTCACATGCACTCTTCATCGGATCTTTATTCCAGCGTTGTTTGTCCATCTGTAAATAGATAAGTGACCATCTAGGCTACAATATCAACACAGCACGGTTGGCAACTTTATGACAATATTTAAAAAAAATGGATTAATCCAGGGTTTATGTCATCTCATAAACAGGTTTATGACGGTTTATCACATGATAGGGTCATAAACTGTCAAAAGCATATTTAAAAAATAAATATTGGCACAGCTAACACATTTTTGACATTTTTTTTTTCAAGATATACCTGAAAAGTAGTTTTTATTAAAATATTAATGTTATTAATATAATATTGTAATAATAAAAGTAAAATTATTATACAATAAGTTTGGGCCTCATTATTAGACTATGGTAATCATACCCTGATGTTGTTTGTAGCCAAAATCAATTGATCTGATTGATCTGCTATTTGTTTCTAGAGCTTCAGAGGTGGTACTAATTCAACAGAACTATGCATTAATTGGATGACAAGCAAGACACTGCCACCTTGGGTTAGTGCTGGTGTTTACCTGTAGCTGACCATGCATGCAGTGACTTCACTTAATGATCCTCCATGTGGTAAAAACTCAAGATATCTGTATATTAACCCTTTATAAAGTTATAGTTTTCACAATAAATAATAGTTATACAGTGGCTTCAATACAGCCAAAGGGAATATAAGGTGGCGGAAAAAAGACCTTGAATGATAATTATTTAGTTTTTGGCAAGATTATAACAGATCCAGAACATTCACGTTTAAGGTTAAAATGGCGGGATTATCACTGTATTGTTGCTCAGCGGACCCCTTATAAATCCCACAATGCAAAGCGTGCCTGGTTTGTTTTGGTTTTTGACATCATCATGCAATGGGACTATTGGTGTTCACTATTTAATTGACTTAAGAGAAATCATATGACTTGTTTACATATTAATCAGTCTTTTACACTAACTGTTAAACATTAACATTAAAACATTACATAAAAAAACATAAAATTATATTAAAATTTTTAAATAGGTAAAAATTAATAAATTAAAAATGCAAAAGTTTCCTGACAAAAATATACTGAATAAAATTAAAAATGTAATTAGTGACATACAGTAAAAAATAACAAACAATTTTTAAATAATTCTGAAATTCCTATTTGGTGACCTAAATAAAAGTATTCATTACATTAAAAGGAAAATTACTTTATCTCAATTTGAGATTAATAATTTCAGCCATTACTGTAATACACCAACACACAAACCTGGTACATTGCCATCAGAGATGCCGTACTATTTTCAGGATCAGGTTTTACTGGCTGCAACATCTTCAGTGCCACAGGAATCTTGCTGCAGTTCTCCTAGAAGGGTAAAGATAGGAGTACAATATTTCAATTTTGTTTTATAACTTTTCTCTAATCATCAGATATATCAGAAAAGGTAATATTTGTCACATACTTCTGCCAGATATCATACTTGATGTACAACAAAATACATTTTCCATCTGTAGAAAACACACACACACACACACACACACACACATGCATACTACTAAACTAAAGGTACCTTATCGATCATAATTCCAGCATATACTGCTCCAAATGCACCTCGACCTAAAAAGTGCCCTCGTGTCACTGAGTCTTCATTTACTAAATAATGATCACCGATGTCCTGAAAAACCTACATCGAATGGAAAAGAATAAACATCAATAAAAAGACATATGAAAACTGTGAAAGATTATCAAGAAAAGTAAACAAGAGGCTTAAAAGGTAATAAACAGTTGAACAAATTATAACTTTAAACTAAATTTTAGCTCCATAAAGAATAATTACTTTACGTACATTTACAACATTGGTCAAGCAACTGTTTCAATTTCCAATTAATATAATATTTATCTTAGATGATCTTATATTATCATTTTCTGAATAATATTCACAAAATGTTGGCAAGACTTAATTATAAATTCTGATTAGTTTCTAGGTGTTTATAAACTACTAAAATGTAAATCACACCAGAGTTTGTCATATAGTCACGACAATCGCATACCGAATCCGGAGCCACGTGTGCAGCCATGATTTGCCCGGAGGTGCTAGCTATGAAGTAAGGCCCAAGATTTGCGTGCTCAATGCAGTAGACGATTTTGTTCATTTGAGCTGCCTGGAGGCATTGCTCAGTCAAATAGCAGTAGATTAGGTTAGGTTTGTTGCCTCCAGTACGGATGCCTTTTTTACACGTGTGGCTGTTACTAAGAAGAAAGGGAAATCAATTTGATCAACTTCTAACTTCATAATTTTTGGATGAATTAGTACTAACCAATAAGAGGGATCAAGTGCTGACACTATTAATATATACAGCGGTATTGTGTGTGTGTGTGCATGCACACACACACACACACAGACACACACACACAAGCATGAACACTAACATACACATATACATAAATGCATGTATGCATGCACACATTGAGTATGAAACAAGTAAGAAAGACCAAACACCATTATTGTACTTTAATATAAACAAACATGTTATAAACACAAATAAATAACATACACTCTGCAGCTCCAACATAACCTTCAGTCATATATCCAATATGAATGAATCATCAACTGTGTGATCCAGGGTTCCGGAGACACAGATATTTCAGCAAACCAATAAAATCCTTTCGCATGCTTTTCAATACTGGTAGTCACCCAATGTGTCTATTAATGAACAGTAAAACTAACTGAAATAATTGTTTAGATCACTGAATGTGGCCATTAAATCCAAGTAGCATTTCAAGGTCTTTATAGTGGACAATGAGGAGATATTAGAACACTTTATTCTTACTGATTTTAAAAAATCTTTTTAAGAGGTAGCTGGTCATGGTGTCGGCAAAATCATGGAGAAAAAATCAGTAGATACCTTTTATAAGCAATATTTCTTACTCATCTTAGCAAAAAGTAAACATACAAACACCACCAGTGACTGTAAAAGATAAAGCCATATATATTGAATACTATAAACCTCCCACACAAAAACCATACACTTCTACTCCAGCGTGTGAATAATTCCATTTAAACTTCTCAAGATGATATTCAGCATACCTGATGTCACCCACCATACTAGAGATAACCAGAGCATCTTTTCACAAATTGCATCTCTCAAATAAAACAGTTACGGGGATAAATATTGTATCTTGTGATATATTAAACACAAAGTACCACACAGTATAACAGCTATATTTGCGAGAATCATGCTTTTATACATTAAATTCACCAAAAAACTATCAACAGAATAAGTAAATACAGTTTAAGGAAAAATTGAAGTAGAATGTTTAATATAGGTTTATCTAGTTTATGATATGCAGGAGGTTGAAGTAGGTCATTCTTTTATATTGATGACTATTTTTATATAATTATGCTCTTTTCAGTGCCTGTTCAAAAATGCTTTACTGATCTGCATAATATTTAAGGGTTTTACCTTGTATAGACTATACAATTCAGTACCCTCACCAAACAGGATTGTCAATTTGACAGTGGAAAATACTGGGAATTAAAATAATTTTTTTCAGCAATTGCTGCTATCCTGAAACATTACACATTTACAGTCAAAGTGCTGAACTCACTATCTTAGCACTGAAGCAATTATACCATCCAGCTACTGCAACATCAGTGAACTCCAATAACAACATGGTAAACTCTGAAGATGCTAGGCTTGTCACGATTTTTCAATTAAATGGAAAGTGATACAGATTTGGTCTGTCTCTGTTCTTTTCACACACACACACACACACACACACACATATTTAATCCACTAAATAACATAGGTAAGTCACAAGATTCAATATATGTCATTTTCAGTGATGTTACTCTTAAAATAGCTAAACCAGTTTCTTTCATTTTTACTTATTTTATTTAAGACAAAATATTGTTTACATACAAATGCAATACTGCAATGGCCGTAAAAGATATCTTAGGTAAGGAAGTACACATAAAACTTCCATAAAGATGCCTTTGAATCAAGATTCACAGAAGAATTAATAAAATTGGGAATAATCAGATCTCTTCTAAAATGAAATTGATCGCTAGCACGTTTAAACTTAACAAGCATTTCAATACTGAAATTGAGACAATTATGGATGTATATGATCAACAGGAAAATGTACTTGATACCAAAACCATAGGTTTCCCAGGTGATACATAAAGATTGAGAGGGAATATTAATATCTGAGGTTAGCAAAACAAATTATTAGTCATATTAGTCAAGCAATGTGTGTATATCCTAAGAAAGACAGTGCAGGCTGAGTGAAGGTTATCATCTGGAGGAAAGCAGCATTGCATTAGTGGAAAGCACGCTGGAACAATTGTCATACCAGATCAGGAGTCAGAGGGATGCCAGCATAGCAACAGTTGCCATGAAGATTGCCCAAGGGCAAGTTTCCATGCCTGGGACAGACGAGTAGACTATTTATCTGCACAGCACTCATAGCACAAAAAGCCTGATACAAACAGTCTTCCACTACGAAGCAAACCACGCTAGCCACTCTAAACCTGGTCACGTAGAAAATTGTGCCACTTTAAATTAATATGCATGGATAATGTGGGAAACATTAGTGGTGAGAATAGCATACCATCACAGATTTAGACAGAAATTAAACAGTACATTGAAAGTACAAACTATGTCAGTAATTCATACAAACTGTACAAATAATAAAATGTCTGATGGCAAAATATAGTGAATAAAGGGACTTATGTAAAGAAAGTTACTTTATTTATTATTGACAGCATTCTTAGAGTAAACAATTGGTTGACTCACCAAGAATTTCTTTCCTTGTCCATTGCCCCTGTCCTACCTTCTGGTGGGGCTGAAGTTTCTTGATGAACAATCGCTGTACCTCCGACACCATCCATGAACACAGGCGAACCACCAGGTCTTGACTCGTTTTCAGCCTTCTTGTTGGTGATGTGATCGTCACATTTATTTCTGACTGGCTGACTAATGGTTGCCCTGTCGTCAACCTTACTAACCTCAACCATGGACCACGGTTCGACGTTGCCCAACTCTTGGGACTGGATTTCAATCTGATGAAGTAGGCACCGCGTACAC
The DNA here is from genome assembly GCA_025642065.1 of Paralvinella palmiformis. NCBI lineage: Eukaryota > Metazoa > Annelida > Polychaeta > Terebellida > Alvinellidae > Paralvinella > Paralvinella palmiformis. The sequence goes on from JAODUP010000009.1 coordinate 1,421,861, forward strand.
GGAACGATTCTCGTGATCAGATACATTCCTCTGGCATTCTGAATAAATCTGGCCCCTAAATCCGGATACCAATCTTCAAGTAGTGTATCGATGTGATCAACAAGTTTTGCTAACATGGCTGCCACAATCTGGGATGACGGTTGAATATCAACCTTCTTCAGTTTGCCAGTCAAACTCCTTGACTTCCTATCAACTCCAGTGGCACAGCACCCATCACTTGTGTTACAGTACACCGACACAGTCTCGTTCATGATGATGATCTCCAGTATGGATGTATTTTGCAAGTTCAGCGCATGCCAGTCGATATCGTGGTCCTGTTTGATGACGAGGGAACACTGCCGATAGTCACAGAATACGTTCGGCGCCTCCCTGCTCACTTCTCGTATCCGCATCAAGGCGACACCGAGGTAGCAAAGCTCGAGACCAGTCTGCCAACATCTCCATTCAGGACGAGCCTGCCTGAGCAGTCTCCAAAAGTTCTCGCATTTATCGGCAAGTGAGGCGAAATTATAAAGTTGTATGGCAATACTGAATATGCTCTCATCTCCGAGTAATCTGGTAATCAGACGAGGCCAGAATCCACTAGGAAAGTAAGCCATCAGGTAGAGTCTGACAATGGCTACAGCAGGATTGGGATGGCTGGTCACCACAGATTGATGAGACAACCTAGCCGACATTTGGTTAATAGGGCTCCGTCTCTGTGAGGGAACATCCTGTCCTTTTGTTATCAAATCACATTTGGCATTGTCCACCTGACTAGATTCATGGCCACCTTGTCTATTATTTGTAACAGATGACGAGACGTGGTTACTGGAGGAGTCTGACTTGCCATGTTCTGATTCTAGATGTGAGTGGATTGGGGCTGTTGTACTAAAGTGTGGACGATGCATAGGTATCTGAAAATTGAACAGTGAACACAGAATTTAAAATCAATTGTAGCATGTGTCTTCAACAGATGTAATCAAGTAACTTGATAGTAAGTGCAGTGAAACATTATTCATGGGGTATCTATTCAACAACATAATTTATTCAGAGAACATTACAAATCAGAGAAAAAATGGTGCTGATATTTATTTATTTATTAGCATCTATATTTTACACAAACTGTAACAGCAATTTCTTTCATGTCACTGGTCGGAACTGTGTATGCTTGTGGTAAAGAGCCAAGCACTGAGCACTATTTTGGCTTGTTTCGGATGCTTGGATGAGGATATAAAAATCCGAACATTCTGCAGCAACCATATGCTCTACAGTAAATCACGCATGAAATTAACAAACCCCCTATAAGAGGCCATGCCCTACAGCGACGGCCTGGGGTGTGTCCAGATTCTGAAGCCAGCGTTAAGTGCTCAGCACAATCGGGAGCCAGCACATATGCATTGAGTGTTCAGACCTTTTGCGACAGCGAATAGGTTTCCGATGCTCGGTTACACAACCACTTTGTATATATATATATATATATATATATATATATATATATAATGTTACTGTTAATCTGTAATATGCATTAAATCTCAGTTAGCAAGACATATTTATACCTGAATATTTCAAATAATATACATATTACCTGATTACACAGATTAACTATAACACACACACACACATATATATATATAATTCAGGGCTCAAAATTTACTTTAACCTCACTAGCAAACCGTCACAAAATAGCAAATTAAGCCCACCCAATAGCAAATACTTTTCATGAGCACTTTATACACCAGTTATCATTCACTCAAGACCAACAACATGAGACAAAACATACATTTTAACACCATAACACAGGAATAGTTCCTGAACGAACGTACATTCAACGTACAAATTGTAACTAAAATTTGACTTAGCAAACCTTTGCTAGTTACCAAAATTTGAACTAACAAATACATGGAAACTACTAGCAATTTGCTTGATTGTTAGCATGAATTTCAAGCCCTGATATATATATATATATATATTATCATACCCCACCTACATCATTAATTGGTTCCAAAATCTGTGATGTAACCCAGTTTTTTAAGTAAACCAGAAGTAATGCCTAAAAATGCCTTTTGATGTAAAAATTTTATGGTATATATTTTTTTAAATTTAATTTGTTTTTATTATATTTTAAATTGTTTTTTAAGTTTCTAAGTTTTTAAATTTATTTGTAAAAAACTCAATATAAACAGAATGCAGCTATAAAATAGTAAAATGATAACAACATAACAACATACATAAACAGCAATTGAGTTAAAAGATTAATCCACATTATGATAACCTAATATCCAGTCTATGTGGCCCTCACTTACTACTTAACTATATCTGGCATGTGGGTAATTACTTCTTACACTGCAGATAATCTACTAGTCTGAGAATAACCCTGTATCCAATGTTGACACATACATATATTGTGATGTTGTTAAGATGTTATTTCATTTCCCAGATGACATATCAAAATGTTAAAATGTGACTTCATTTTGCCCGAGTACATAAAGGCAGCCTGAATTTAATTTGAAGCAGTGTTACACTTTCTCATGATCACACAATTCCACATGGGAACATTTTTTACATGTTACCATTGGAAATAAGAAATGTACAAAGTACAAAAGGTGTGGTCATCAGCAAGCTAACAATTCTGTCAGAATGCAAGTCCACTACACAAAATGTTGAATGGATTCAGTTTCATCAGCATCAATTGACTGAATACTTTCCAATTTGGAAATATTCACACTAAAGTTTGAAATCGTCTAGGCAACAGCAAATGTTTTAAGCTGGTATTCTGTTATAGGATTCTCAGAGGCAGTGTTGAATTAGACTACTAGTATTAACTGTTTAGATACACAATATTCACTTTGTGTGTAGAAGAACAATAAATGTCATTATTATGCTATATTCTTAGTATTCATGTACAAATTCATGTGTTACATATTGAGCAGTGTGCTAATAAAATAATGTATGTGAAAGACACTTTCACATAAACATCTGTCTTAATGATATAAGAATCTGAATGTTATTTCTGAGATATTAAAACTGACACACGAGACAAATGATTCAGACAGAACTTGAAGAGATTTTGCTAAAACAAATAAAAAATGTTGACTGTTTGCTAAGAATTCACACCCCAAACAATTGCTTACAAAGTGACAGCTACATATCCAATGAAAAATTTGATTGTCGTATTTCAAATCAATCAAAATACATATCAGCTAGGCTACATATTTACATAAGTAACATAAACTTGATAAATAACTAGTGGTGGAGGATGAGGTATTAACAACCACTCCCCCATAGAGGCTGTGCTGACCAACCAACAGCCTGGGGATACCCTCCAAAATACAAGCAGGTTAGCAATAAATAACTGTGGATCCAGTCAACGTTTATTACACGTTGTCCATCACTGACCATAAATGATAAGCATTTATATATGATATAAATTAATGGACCAGTTAATTATTATCATAGAGTACTTTACAATACCATTTATTGTCTTGTAACAATTTAGTAAAGTATATTAATAGTACAGTGACAACAATAATGATGAAACTGATGCAAAGCTCTTTTTGTGAGATTAGTCCATCGGCTACAATGACTGATACTCTTGGATATCACAAATATCAAGGAAAAATAAACTACATAAATCATCTCACTCACTCTCTCACTCACTCAGTTTGAACATCTTAGAGCATCAGTGCTGGATTTAAACAATAAAAAGGAATTTTTCAATATATACATACTCTGACATCGGTGCCGGGCAGTCGGTGTAACATAGCCAGTTCAGACGGTAGCAGTGAAGGAATAAGAAGATTCTCATCATCCCATCTCAGTGCTACTTCAAACTTACTCAGCAGGTCAATGATGTATGCCTTAATATCCTCAGGTTTGAATGCCGCATTTTTGAACAGAATCTTTAGGTCGGATGTTCTCATGATGCCTAGAAATATAAATAAAGAAATATGTCACCACCAGCACATAAAGTAGACAAAACTCTTTAGCCCCTTTAATTTCATTTGTTCTGATGTTTCAATATGTTACTACGTTCAAGAGCATTTAAACATTAGTTTTTATTTCAGTACACCTAGTAAAATTTCTCATTTAATATCAAAGTGTCAGTAGAATTTATTGTATGGGATATTAATCTTTTCTGTTCATTAATTCATAAATTGTTGCAAACAAAATTTAACATATAATTGACAACATTCTCCCTTTCAATTAATACCCTTCAATTTCTATCTTACCCCCTTTACCTTATCATTTATCAATTTATTCACCATTATATTGAGCAAGAGTTACAACATGCCATAAGAAAAGTACTAGTAATTGTCTTAGATTACCAAAAGATATAGCGTAGGTCCCGGCCATTAAGCCAACCCAGCCATTAAGCCGAGGTCATTTTTCATGCCTAAAATATCATGATTTATGGTAGTACCGTCCATTAAGCTGACCTAAAAATCTGAACTTTTCCCTGTAGTATTTCCAGGTAATGTTTTGAACGCAAGAAATAGTTTTGTTTGCATAATTCATACCAATGTCTTTTGTATACTGTCAAAAGATCAAAGCAAATTATAATGATCATTTACACAACTGTTAGCGCATATGTAGGACCTCAAACTTAAATTAACGGCATGATTAAACATTTAATGAACCGCATATGAAGTCAATGACTTAGAAATAATTATACATATTGTCAGTTACTACTGTGTCTGACTCTGAGCCTTTGATGGTATGTTTGGTCACTAATACAGCAATAACTGAGACAATGTAAATTACAGCTATATGTGGTCAGTTAGTAACTAACTCTCTATTGAAAATAAATTAATTAATCATTAATTATCCCATTATTAGTATAAATATGCCCAAACAAAATATTTATATGGGGGCATCCTTATGAGTAATGTCTATGCCGCCAAACAAATGAGATACGATGCTCTTGGGTACAGAATGTCTTGAGGTCTTGGGTACGAGTTGTCTTGTTACCGATGCTGCCTTAGTGAAATGCACTACTGAGTCCAACAACATTTATCCATAATTAAAAAAATCTGATAATTCTACATTTAAATATTGATTTTCATTATAAAGCCATATATAATTATTATCAACTTGTTTCACTTCTATTTTCACTCTGTTTGCATCTAGTTCTAGACTAGAGTTAGAATCTAGACTAACACACTGAACTATTTTCTCCCAATGACTGGATTTCTTGACACTGAAATACCACTGGCTATTAAGCCAACCCCTCAAAATAAGGGTCAAAATGTTGACACAAGTATCGGCTTAATGGCTGAGACCTATGGTAATGTATGCTTTTATTTAAAATTGTAGAGAACAATGGTTCTGGGGCTAGTATAAAGAATGTTCACACCCACACACTCGTGATTAGAGTTTTTCAATTTACTGAGTGTCTGATTATATCTTCACTGCCACAAGTTACAGGGGAACAAAATGGAAAAATGTAGTTAAAACAGCATAAGGGTCATCACTACCAGAATGTTTTTGTTACTCGGGGGATCTTTAATATCCTTCCCTTTTTAAAATTAATTCGTTCAGGGGAGACCGCAGCACCATTTAATGCAGTCATCCATCCATGATGTTGTCAGCCTAGAAATTAATCCCTTGACAATGTTTATCCTTTTGTGGCACACACACACACAAACACACACGCACACGCACAAACACACACACTGGACTAGTACAGAATTGAACCTACCACTTTTAGCAAGACTGTTGATCTCCCTGATAGTGACAACACTAGCTAGAACATCACATAACCATTGTGGATCAAGGAAATATATATCCTGAAGATTGATATCATCATAATGGAGCAGTATACCTAGTAAATAAAAAGGAATATTGCCTAAACCTGATAAGATGAGCCATAACATAGCTTAGTTTGAAGTACAGCTAGTCTGAATTCAGCCCTCAAACTAAGTATTTAGAGGATGTAACGTACCGTTTTCATGAAGGAATTGTGTTGCTTGGCTAAGTTCTGTCACATCCCTAAATGATGTACTATACATTTCTTCCATTTTCTGTATTACAAGTGGCCTGTAATATAAATCCATAGACACAACAAGTGATATCAAATACCTGAATTTTTTACATTTCAAACACATTTTTAAGGAATGATAATTAAAATAGTAAATAAAACATCAGACAATCTCGATACAAATTGGGCACTCCAAACAAATAAACCACAATGCCACTTACAGCATCAGTTCCCATTCTAAAAAGTATGTTATAAATAAATAGTTAGCCACCCATTATTATAAATATTGGCAGAAAAACTTGAGATATTGGTTACTATACAGCAGTATTGGTAAATACAAGAGGTGATAAATCTTCAGTGGGATTTTTGGATACAAAAATAACGAAAGGTTGGTGGAATTATATAGACATAATCAGTTATAATTAATTTGACAAATAATCATAATGGAAAATAGACGTATTATATTTAGATAAGACAGTGCTATGAATGGAGAATACCCAGAACTCAGATATCCTCAGCACAATACGTAGAATATCACTGATTGATAATCATCATAAATCAGTCGTTCATATTTTATTTATCATATTTATGGTTCTTGTCAAAAATGTCTTGTGGTTGTAATTTTTTACTCATTTTTCTCCTGGGCCATTTAACAAGTGATAAAATAAGAATGTTCCAGTTTCATCTTCACGAAGTATGTTAAACGGGACAAGCAACCTCCAAAGCAAAGTGAAAGATGAAACACCCTTCAGAAACAGTAAGTTTAGGATTTGAACCCAAGTGCTAGATGACTGTGCTGACCATACTGCCATTTAAGTCATGGAAATGGCTGTTAAAGAATGATGAATGTCCCAGAATGATAACATCGAAATCAGTTAATAAACCAAAATTAGTGTGAAATGAATATAAAATTGATATCAATTAAACAAGCCTACATGTGAATGATCAACCGTTAAGACATTACAGCCAATCAGCAAAAACAAACAATAATTAATTAATTTTATGTGTAGCAGTGGAATGTGATGGTTTGATAATATTAATAATTGCAACATATACATGTTATAAGTTATATGACATCTAGAATACCTAGGTCATGGCTTTGTTAATTTATGGAAATGTATTTAGTTTATGGACTGGCGGATCAACATAGTATCCTCAACAGGTATGTAATGTAGTTATTTATGAAGTAATAACTTAAGTAATTAATTTGAAATAAATTATATCTTTCAGAAGCTCAAAATTGCCATTTTCAGTTCTGATAATATACAATTTTATCTTTCTTGTTAAACATCTTCGAAACAAGGAAATTTATGACTCATTTATAAAACGAAATTCTACATTAAATAAATTATATAGTCACATACAGAAATGATATATTCTAGAAAATGCAATAATGAAGCATCACTAACTGGATATTTGCAGCATTTTAACATGTGATAGGTACTTTCCCTTTAAACATTGTGTTGGCTACCACATGATTGGATTACTGGGATGTGAACTAAATGAAAATGTCTGTACCAACTAGACATGGGGTCAATTCTAATTTGTCAATTCCAATTCCACTCAATTCCATTTGGTCAATTCCTATTCCACCTCAAATTTATCAATTCCAATTCAATTCCAAATCTTTCAATTCCAATTCCGTTTTTTTAACTCTTTTTGCCTAATACTTTTTACCATGAGTAGGTACTCCGAGTACCTACTTGGAATACCTACTCCGAGTAGTTTATATTCCAAGTAGGATTGTCATGGAAGAAATATGTCTGAATTAAAAAATTAAAAGGTAAATTAATTTGTGGAAATTTTTTTTTTTGCTTGTTCTAAACATTGAACAGGGGTAAATTCCTAAATAGCAATATCTCTATATATATTACAGGCATGCTATGTGGTGGTGTCACTGTGTTGTGGGTGGAGCCCACAGTATACAGACCATTTTAATTGGTTAAATGCTCACATATTTGATTTATATATATATATATATATATATAAGGAACCAAAGTTCTGGATCAATTTGGTTCAGTATATTGGTAACACCACATGTAAGTGTTTACGTGGTAAAAAATAGTGCAAGCCTAAAGAGATATTTTATTACATCAAGTGGTGGATCATAGTCTTGGGTGCATCCCCATGTAAGAGTGTATTTTGTAATCATCAAAGGTGTATTTATATTCCACTGTCCAGTAGGAGCCTTAAAACGAATGTTTTTGCTTAGTTTCACCCAGAAGGGGTTAGATCCTGTATTTACTTTCACAACCCTGTTGGGTACTAAACCAATGACATACGGTAAATTTACAAAAGATCTCAAATGGTAAATAAAACAGTTAGGTCTGGGGACAGGCTAATAGCAGTCACAGTTTTAGGAGAGGAGGGGCAAGTTTGGCTCCAGATTGGCATTCCCAATGAGATGATAAATTAATTAATTCCTAAATAGCAATATCTCTATATAGATTACAGGTATGCTATGTGGTGGTGTCACAGTGTTGGGGGCAGAGCTCACAGTATCCAGACCATTTTAATTGGTTAAAGGCAGTTGGTGTGCGTATCTGATATATATATATATATATATATATATATATATAAAAGGAACCAAAGTTCTGGATTATTAGGGTTCCAGTATATTGGTAACACCACATGTAAGTATTAACATTGTAAAAATGGGAAATTAATTTGTGGATTTAATATTTTTGTAGAGAACTTCAATTCCAATTTTCTCAATTTCAATTCAAAATTTCAATTCCAATTTGTTTTAAATAATCAATTCCAGAATTGGAATTGACCATCAATTCCAATTTCCGGAATTGAATTGACCCCATGTCTGGTACCAACTATAGTGTAAGATCTTACAAATGACTCAAAAGCCACAATAAAACATTTAAATACTCTTCAAAGTATAACTCCTCCAAGATGGAGTTAATGATCTGCCTTGTATGTTATCTCAAAACATATACACTTCACTATTAATAAAACTTACTTATATTGTTCGGCATGAAGAACAGGGTCCTTGCCTTCCTGTTTCCTTTCCTCTGCTAAAATTCTGATCACTTCCTGTAGGTGGACATAGGTGGCCGGCACCTTCTGATCCAAAAGCTTTACACCTTTGTTACCTGAATGATGTAATTAATGTTACTTGTAAACAGCTTTAGAACAAACATCAAACAGAAAATGCAGTGAAATAAGAAGATTTAGTGTTCTATTATCATCCCAACTGTTTTTATGATATAAGACTGACATTAACCTGGTAGCTGTTCCTCCCATACAGCTTCCCAGATCAGATTCACCAGATCTCCGATATGATTGTTAAACATGAAGCTGGACCTGCAGCTGATTTCAATACGACCCACGACCCGAGGGAGGCCAGACTTCTCTGGCTCTGTGTGGTTCATGTATTTCTCCACAATGAGGCGCTGTAGCTCAGGTAAGTAATTTGGTGGATACTTCTTCTTCGTGATCATATCAAGGTGTGTTCCAACTATAATCACTGGCGAGTTTGGTGCTCTAGCCTGGAAAGGAAATCCTATATTAGTTCTAATAATTCCAAAAATCTATTTCGGATGAACTGAAAATATTAAACAGGAACAAAATAATCCTCTTTTTTTCTGATTACTTTATATTATTACTACCAAAAAAATTATAATTTCAGTCAGACACACAAACGTAGAACTTAATTCACACCATTAGAAATGATATAATTAGACTTAACAGAGGGAAATGAAAAACAGAAGCCCAATCCTCTTACTTGTATATTAACCAGCCACTGAAGGATTTCATGCACACCTCTCACTCCATCAGTAACCTTCCAAAGCAGAAGGTATAGTGATCGTTTTGACAGGAAATACTGATGAGTTGCGTAATATTCACGCTGAAAGTCACAAATTCAGAAATGAATGGCACATATTTAAACAAAGGTTAACTATAGTTTTACTTGGTTCACGTATGCGCCTATGTAATTTGAGCTAAACATTGAGTTTGGACAAATGGCTTATGCGTGGACCTGTATATACTCAAAACTGGTTATGCATACACTAGCAATGTTTGAAAATATTTGGTTACAGTAACACAATTATCAATAATTACCTGGCCACCAAAATCCCACGTACTAAAAAGAACTTCTCTGCCACCTTTCTGTAAGACCAGGTCACTAATGTCTACTCCAACAGTAGAAATATTCTCTCCTTTGAGATCCTTGTCTTTTACAGCACTACCTCCCATCCTCTGAGCCCAGTTCTGAAGATTAGAATAAACATGGTTCATCAGCCAAGAGAACTGTGCCTAGTTTTAACTGTCACACACAGGAACACCAACCAAATTAGATAAATCAAGTCAGTTTAGTATATCATAACTTAGACTTATCCAGCCAATAGTTGGTTATGTATATCAGACATCAGTAACTAAAACTTTATTATATACCAAAAACTTTAATGCTAAATCAAATTCCTTCGCCTCACGTTGATGGATAGCCTTAACAATGTAATATATTTTGGAAACTATGAGGACCTTGTTTTTGGAGTTTAGCGTTTTGCCCTCTCTCCGAAGCTGTGCAAGTAATGATGTCTTTCCAATGCCTTGGATGCCAACAAACATAAGCTTCATCCTGTTATACAACATGGCCCTGAAAAACATCCAAAACATAATGGTAATAATAACTATGAAAAACAATAAAAATACTTCATAATGATATTATGAAATGGATAAGCTTTTACTTAATGTCTAAGCACGTATAGAATCTAATGATGCTTTAGCATGCAATAAAAAAACTTGATCTTTTAACATGTGCTTATTACAAATACTAAAAAAAATTATTAAATTCATACCGAACATAAATTAAGCACAACAAATCTCAAAAAACAAAATCGATATTTAGGAAAACTATGTAGAAAAAAAAACATAATGCCAAAATATAAGACAATTTAGATAGCACATCAAACAACTTACTCTTCCTTGACAGATTTTAGATAACTGAGGACAGCAGCAGTTTTCTTAGCTTTATCACCTAACAAAGCCTGCAGACATTTTTCAGCCGGGCAGCCAGATAAATCCAAATTCCACAATTTCTTTAATAACCCCATTTCAGAAGGTAACTATAGAACACAGAAACATAAATGCTAATTTAAAACTAAATCACTTCATTGATCAATCACAACTGATAAAATAAATACATGTAATAATAATATTAGGTCAACCAATAAGATTGTCTAAATTTGATGGATGTTTCAAAATTAGACAAAAAATAAACCCAACACTTAAAATGAATAATATGGTTTTCAATATTTTTCTTATATCCACCCCATTTCTGTAAGTTTCTACTTTTCTACTAGAAACCTTTATAAACTTTGGCAATTGTTTAGGGCAATATGTTGCTGTTCATGCAGTATACTAAAATGGCACTGTCTTGGTGGAACAAAATTGAGCTTCCATTCATTAACCGTGAGCCATTTAAAAAAAAAAATCCAACATTTAAAATGAATAATATGGTTTTCAATATCTGATGATTTTTTAATATTTTCTATAATAGAGGTGTGAGAAGCTCATGACAGATTTTATGGTCTGATCAGGTTCACTTATTTTTGCAAACAGAAATAGAATCTTTTTCATATACCGTTGTAGTCTGTATATCCCTATCTGTCCATTGTAATCATTTGCTGACACTATTTTAGAGTACATGTATCTATTTTTGTGCCCTGCCATAATAATTAGTTAAACGTTAACTTCTGGTTTATAGTTATAGTCAGTGAGAATTGAAGTACAGAAGTTTACTTAGTGTTAGTAATGAACCTTTGACAATTATCAACCAAATATTCTTAGACAGCTTTCCTATCTCAAGTTGGTAACGATTGACTGTAGCATGAGATGAATTTAATCTTTTCCCAATCTAATCCACTAAAAGATCTGACTCTTCTTCTACAAGATCAACCAGATGGTTGACACTCAATATGGGGATTAAAACATTTTTTAGAAAATCTGGCACTGATGACCAAACATTTTATTGATTTATAGACTGACTTGATAGTAATAGCAGCAACAGCATCAAAAATATTATTTACATTAATATTAACCATAATCCTTCCAATATAAAGGAAATTTTGTATATTTTCACATTTCTCTCAAAATATCTCACTGAATTATTAATTTGTTATTATAATGGTTTTTACAGAGATTCTACTACCATTGAAGGCTGAGCTAATGAAAGTGAGTGAGAATATTATGTCAATATTATAGAATTTAATATTATGGACAGTAGTGTTTTGTTTCTTCTTATACCCTGGACAATCATTCAGAGATTTAGTAATATAATCTGATAAACAATATTATCATTTAGATTTAGAAAGATGTTTTACCTCTTTCAGCCTGTTTCCAGCTATCTTAAGTTCAGAAAGCTGCGTAAATAATCCTATGTCTGGTGTCAATGACATCATACAGTTATGACTGATATCTAGTAGTGTCAGGGCTGGATACAATAATTCCCGACCCTCCTCAATATTATTGCCATCTGAGAGGAGATCTCGCTTCTGTATAAAATAAAAGAACAAATAAAAATTAGAAAAAAAATGTCCACTCAATTATAACTACTGCTAACAGTAATCTGCAAGTACTAGACACAGTTAATTATCTGACAGAAATATTTCCAACTCAGATTTCAATGGAAATTAGCAGTTTAAAAATTAGCATCCAGGCATTCTTCAGTTCTTATTTCCACCCACATCCATGAAATCACTACAATGCTTAGATTCAACTTATTATCACCAAAGCATTGATATTGGGCAAGTCAGATCCAGTCCAATATAAGGTCATAATTTATTTTATTTTATAAGACAATTTGTGATGATGTATTAGATAGATTAAAAAATGCTACAAATATTTCTAAACATGTTTCATAACAATATAATATTTAGCATCAATCTGTATAAAAGCAATATTTAATTTCTTAATTCATAGAGGAATATGTAGTATATATTATGTATGAGCACAACACATTTCATTCTCAGATGGTCCCTTTCAATTTGCCAAGTTTCCATTTATATTTGGTTGAAATGAGGCGAGTTAAAGCTTAAAGAATTTTTTAACTCACAACAAAAACTATAAGACTGAAATTACAGTCTGACTCTGCTATAATGCAGTGACTAGGATCAATATGTCATACATAGACTGGTGAGAGCAATTGTTGTCTTAATAAAATCATGTTCCTCATGAGAACCATAACATTGTATAACTTAGGAAAGTCAATTGATACTTTATTGTATTTTCATGTAGATGATAAAATACAATAATTTTATTCCAGTTAGAATAATTAATTATGGCAATAAGACTAATACTAATGCTGATGATGTCATGTTGCCTAACTAAATGCTATTTCACATTTTTTCATAAACTGGAAATCCAATCAGCGGCTAGAAATTGAATTGGCCATTAAATGAACGTTTATTCTTCATGTAATTATTAAAACACGAATGATAGCTGACTTGAAATATAAGTAATCTGAATTATTTTATGGGCAGAGCTCGGTGCAATATACAGCAGTGATTGAGTTGTCAACTGCACATCAACAGATGGAACTGGATAATTAGTGATTGTTGGTAATATTTTCAGTACACTTCTGTCAAAATAATATCTTCAGCACAAACAATCGAGAGTTAAGTTCCCACACTTTATATCCAATTCCACTGTATACTAGACTGTGCAATAATGGAGCCAGACTGCAAAAAAGTCAATGGTGAAGTGGCTAGCATATATCCTGTACATAATGTAACATAATTATGATCACTGTACCATGCCAAGTGATGAAGACTGTGTATCTTCTCCTGAAGATTGCAACTCTTCTTCATTGTCCAGAACAGTGACCACAAATCTTGTCAGTTTGTTGTGTGACAGTCGCAAGGTCTTCAACTTATCCAACTGATGGTGGAAACGATGTGCACAGTAGATGGCACCACTAGTAGCTGAGCCAGGGGTCAGTGAAGTAGCAGATGTTGGGCGAGTGGCACGAGGAACACCCGAGGCAGAAGGTGTCCTGTTAGCGCTAGCCATGAAAACACAACATTAAATCAAAACTTTCATAAATGTGCACAACTGTAGTATAATGATTAACATACATTAAACAACATTTCAATCTTCTAATATTAAATAGTTATTTAAAATCTGGACAATAATATATGACAGGGCTCCAACAACTTACCTACGAATCTGTCTGTTTTGAAAATGTGGATTATAGCAGGTCTTCACTGGCAGACTGCCATAGGAGTAGGAATCTAAATCCCCAGTTGAATCACACTCAAACACTGTATCACTCATAATACTGTTATGTGAGAGATCTAGCCACTTCAGGACAGCTGGATAATTCTCCAATGGCCCTATCTGTATCAGCTTGTTGTGAGAGACATTCAATTTATTCAGATTTGGTGCCAAACAAGCTACGCCTGGTGGAATTGACTGGAAGGCATTGTGCGAAAGATTTAGCTCGACAAGCTTTGACTGCGTATCACTGGAGGGTAAACGAGAATCTGCACCAAGTGACGAACGCACTCGTATTTTATCGGACCACAGGTTGAGGTAGGTGATTGGCAGAATCTGGTATGGTGTTACTGGGGGGTAGACCGCCTCCGGACTATCTGGACATGATGTGTTCGTACTGCTTAAGGACAGACTTGATGGAGGATTAGGTATGGATTGCCTTGGTGGACTTAATGGCTCACAACCAGATGGATTAGTGATCATAATTTTCTGTGGTGTACCAACATCGCTAGATACTGAGGACCCATAACTTGAGCCAATAGATGAGGAATCTTGAGGGTGTGGCCTGTTTATCGTAATCCCACCCACAGCATCACACTGACTCATTGGCAGAACTGACAATCTGTTCCTAGACAGGTTGAGCTCAGCTAATGCAGGGGAAGACCACATCTCGAATGGAAGACTCTCTAATGCATTGTTGGAAAAATTGGCTCTCACCAAACAGGGTAGCTGGAATATATCAGCTGGTAGTGTTCTTAGCTTATTAGTGTGAAAACATATTTCCTCCAACATCAGGCATGCCCATGCTGACTTTGTTGGCTTAACACATCGACCAGCTCCAGGCTTCATGTTTAAAAAATTTATGTTAGACTCCTTTAGCATGGAATCATAATCACTGTTCTCTAATGTTGGTGTCTCAACTTCATCTTGGAATGTGATCTCCTCAATATGGTTCTTTGAGGCATTCAACATTTTTAGACTTGGCATTTGGAAGATTTCCGGTGGCAGTATTTGTAGATGGTTGTTGGAGAGATCGAGTCTTGTTACCGAGGCGAGTGTGATTTTAATGTCTACATCGGGAGGTGGTCTGAGAGTGTGCTGCCAGCAGGCTTTGTACAACCAGTCAACCTCAACTATTGGCAGATTAAGGCTGTGCCAGTTGATGACAACAGCACATGAAGGCCACAGTGAGCGAAATGCACGACTGCTCGTCATACAGCTTGCACCCATGATGCTGCTCGTCATAAAACTACTCATCATGAAGTCCTGCTTCTCATAACCAGCCTCCTCATACAACTGGAGCAGTGCCATAAAGTTGATCTTGTATTCCGTATCCATGTGTGACCTGTGCTGTATAATGGCACCAACCATGTCCCAGTTTCGCTCCCTCAGAGCTAGATGCAGTACTTGAAAATTGTCATCTCTGGCACCATATTTGAGCAGCAAAGCCATCATGTCAACATTGCCCATGCGGCAAGCCTCCATCAGTGGTGTGCAATTGCCCATTGGTGTGATGAATGGCTTATTTGGGTTGGCCTTGTGCTGCAGCAGTAATGATGCTATCCTCAGATAACCAACCTTTCCATTGCCTTTGACTGCAATGTGCAGTGGTGTATTGCCATCAAGGTCTAGAACATCAACTTCAACAGGATAAATCTCTTCCCTACAGATGGTGTTTTCGTCACAGCTATCTTCCTGGATCTTCTTGGATTCTTCACCGGACAATGGACTGTTACTCTGTACTTCTTCCAGACCATTTCTGCTGTACCGTAGCACTACTGGTACCTTAAATCGTAACAATAACTTCACCACTTCTGCCCTGTTGTTCATGGTAGCCACATGTAAAGGCGTCCTTCCATGACCATCTTTAGAATTTAACGGCACCCCAAGACGATACATCCTGTTGCCTGATGCCTCCTTGGCCAATTTTCTCACCAAATCAGGATACTTAAAGTTAAGAAGCAGTTTCACAATGCCAATTTTTCCCTCAGCACAGGCCATGTGCAGAGGAAATGCTCCATCAATTGTAGGAGCACCAATTAATTCAGGAAATCTCTGAAAATAAAACATTTTAATGGCAGAATGAAACACATTGCTAGATCATAATGAAACTGTAATCATGCATAAGCATAGCCCATAATTATGTGAGTATTTACAGAAGAATAATAGCGACTTTTTACTTGATCACAAAAATAAAAGCAAAGTTGTCTGAGATGGCTGCTAAATAAATTTGTTTGCATGAACAACTATTCTAATTAACCATAAACAATGTTCTCTACCAGAAGGGTAATAAGTAGCCAATCTGATTACAAATATGTCTTACTTGTAAAACAGCCTGAGCACACTGTACATTACCAGTATGACATGCTGCGTGTAATGGTGAGTATCCAGTTACTGGATGTACTTGAACCATTGCTCCTTTTGTGAGCAAGAACTCCACTATATCTAGGTGACCATTTTCACAAGCTCTGCAATAACAAACCATTTATATAAAGGTCACTGTTAACACACTACTGTATATACTCACGTATAAGTTGCACTTGTTAATCAACACCAAAATCGAGTGGGTTTTATATGTGGGTTATACTAAAAGGGTAGGTGATATTTGGCATAATTTAGGGGGAAATACAATAATATTGTTTTTCAACCCTAATAATGAATATATGAACAGTAAACAAATTTATTAGGTGTGTTTTTTCTCTGTCTTTCAAAGCCAAACTTAATCATGCTAACTGCCATCATTATTTAATCTGATGCACTAATTTGCGAAGTGATCACAAAGACATGTCATTACTATCAAAATATATGAGCATGTGTAATTGAATAGAATGGTAAATGAGGCCACCCAAAGAATGACCATAGAAGCTACATCAAAGGAAAATTATTACAGCAAACAATGTGTTAATTACTTCCAAAGGTGGCACATGGGAACTATTAATAAACTGCTTCAAACAGCATTACAGACATGAACGCACAGCAGCAGGCAACCTGAATCGGCCGTCATTACCTAGCTGTCATCACACAGTGGGTGAAGATGGCCTGGGATTAAATCAACCCCGCCATCATTACCAAATTGCTCAAGAAGTGCTTTATCAGCAATGATTTAGATGCATGGAAGATGATATATTATGGGCTGAACAGTATGACAAATCCAACACCGACTTCGTCGAAGAAGACAACAAGATGTATGATGACACATGAACAGATACAACAGATGTTCAGTGAAGATAGTGATGATGATGAATTTTTGGGTTTTGAATCAATATTTCTGATAATTTGCTGATTTTAGTGCATCTTATAGGCGGGTTCAAATCCGGGGGGGGGGGGAGCAGGGTTATTGGTCCTAGAAACAGGTGCATTTTATATGTGGGTGCAACTTATATGCGAGTATATATGGCAGTTTAACATGGTTAAAAAAATTATGATATTTTCAGAAGCAACAATCATGAAACATATTCTGAGCAATAAAGCACATAACTATAATATTAGATCAATATGTAATTATTAATTGCTAATCAGGTTGGGTTCAACTACTTAGATCAATTACAATATCTTTCTGGGTAATTTCCAATTATACTGATTTTACATTCCAAACTTCAATTAAAATTACAGTTCAAAATTATTGTTCAATTACAATAACATGGTCAAATACAAGTGTCAAATATAAATGATTCTAATTCCCTTAAAAATTACATGAACAGATAACAAGATGTCATGGGTATTCTAACCAAATATACACATTAAATATAATTATATGATACAACATTCACATCATTATATACAATACATACATTGTCATAATGATAAGATGATAGAACATTCACATAATTAAATACAACACATACAATATAGTTACGTTAAGTCTTAATATAACTGTATTGTATGTGTTATATTAACTGTTAAGATGCTTATAAGATGGCAAAATGTAAAACCAGGTAGTTTTACAAGTATGGGTATCAACTGGTTTTCCAGGATTATGCTGTTATGCTTACCTCCATGCAAGCATGAAAATTAGATAGAAGCAGCATGGGAACTAGAAACAAACTAACTGCAATATTTACATTTGATCATGTCGTGTTGCACTTAGGTGATAAGGGCTTTATATTCCTCATTTGAAATCAATTTAGGACATAATTGTTCCTCTTATTTAAACGAAGATAATATTTTTACCACTATAAACTCTACCATCACTGTATTATCTTTTCTGTATATTTTTTATTGTTCTACAAGATTAATTTATAACCATCTTGAGATCATATCAAATGTTGAACAAAATCTTGAACTGAATAAATAAGAGTTTAACAACAGAAAGCACAACTAATATTAACTCACCTGAACAACAGACAATTCTCTCCTTTTGGTATCCTATTGATAATCTGTATTAGATCAGCTTCAGGTATATCCTCAGCCACATGCTTAGCCTGCATTACATCGCCTTCTATTACTGCTTCTTTGAACTCTACAAAGAGTTATTTAATAAAACGATATCAATGTTTGAAGGATTGGTGTTTGTGGCTGAGAACAGGAGAGAATCGAATGAGAAGGTATTGAGATGGGAAGAGTGTCAGCAAGAAATGTTTCAATTCCAACCTTGTTCAAGTTGCTCCTTTTGTCTCTTTCTTCTTGCTGTGATGTAAAAATCAACAAAAAATACAGTTAACACTGAAAACTAGAAATATAATGAGAGATTAACTTTAAACTAGATAAGAACACTGATTAATGTCATTACAAGTATATACAACATTGGTCAATATTAATGTATTAATCAAACTATACAAAAAATACTTTTAGTTTACATGACAAATGGCAGTATTAAACCACTGGTGGTGTTAGTGAGCAAGTTACTGTTTAGGCAAAATATTTAACCTGGTTTCATGCCTGTACGTTTCAAAAGGTGGGTCATATTACTTGACATTAATTGGGTAATGTAACCTATTTATAAAAACATTTCTATGAATATTGGATTAAGCAGGTAGTTCATGTCTCTACATTAAATAATTCAGATGCAAGGGTACTATTAATACAGGATCAACAGCTATTTGTAAATCTTTTCGTTACTTTTTAGGTTTTGAAAATGACATAAACATTTACCAATTCTCTCCTGCAGCAGAATACAACAGCCTTCATTGTTATTTTTTTCGGCAAGTTTGTATGGAGTGTTGCCATCAATGTCCTTTAACTCAGTGTCAGCGCCATAGTCAAACAGCAACGAAACGAAAGTGTGGTTGTTCTCTAATGCTGCCGCATGAAGTGGAGTCTAGTGGTATATAATTAAACATGGATAAGACAATATGTTAGTTAGTACGTGTGTGTCAAAAATGGGGTCAATTTAATTCTGGAATCGGTGGTACATTTTTTGAATATAAAATTTGAATTGATGAATTTGTAACTGATCATGTTCACCAAAAAAAATACCATTTAACTTTTCCTTTGCTGAAAAATAAGCAATAAGATTATTTGTTACTAAGATTTTACACGAAATAGTGTTTTTCCTTTTTTTCTATCTTCAAGTATCCACTCTTACTCCTCTTACTTTTTGGCCAATGGTGCAACAGGCACATTATTTTTCGTGAATTAAGCTATGAATCCAGTATTTATTTATTCAGCACACAAATAATGTAAACTAGAAATGTGGCTGCTTTAAATTTCTTTCACAAAACCAATCCTGCTGAAGAAACAATAATGCTGTCAGTGTGGCAGTTGTGTGAAAGCTATGAATATTCAGTATCACGTGATCACTGCCGCTGCCCACATCAAGTCACTGGGTGAAATGAGACAGGAGCACAGCTTAACAAGCTCCGCCTTTATACAGCTATATGCAAATGAGCTGGCTGATACATTGCACATGTTTAATATTTAATGTACACATGGGGGAAATATAACACTTTTCTTACCTTTGTTAGACAACAAAGTGAACACAGCTAGGTCTAGGAAATATACAAGATTGAACGGAACAAAACGTAAATTTCTTTTTGTCGTTGAAAAAATGTGCGATGGTCATTTCCGTTGTAATCCAAAATTCTGCATAAGCAGTCATAGTTTTCTAACCTAATTGACCTCATGTCTGGAGTGTGCCTATAAATATGTGTTTAAACATTCATTTATATATGCTTGTACTGTTACATAAACTGTGAAACTAAACTTATGACTGAACTCAGAATGATAATTTTCCATATTAAGAGAAGCAATGAATCCCAAAAGTTACAGATAAATAATAATTATCTTTTTAAATCTCTTGCAGGGTTTTTACAGACATATTATTTGTGGTATTATTTTATTAAACATTATTTGTACAGTGCCTTTGAATGGCTCCTGATAGTAACAGCGCTTTATTAAATATACATTGTTATTATAAGTTATTTCTGCTAAGCTTGTGACTAAACAATCTCAGCTTCATTCAAAGCTTACTTAAAAGAAAGTATAATATTTTCAGCAACCAACTAATTAAGAGATTAATATCTTGGCTCCTGGGAGAGGGGAATGACCATGTACCGTATATACTTCCGGTTAAGTCGATTTTGGGGAGGGAAAGGGCATCCTATTTCCTACCAGCTGAAGGAAAGATGTTTTGGGCCATCCTTGACACACAACATTATAGGATTCAACCCAATAAGAGCCAGAGTTGGAACACAATCATCACATCACTGCCTACTAATCCATTATTAATCAATAAACAATTATTATTTCACCAAACTTTATTTAGATTCCTAAACATATACTGGTCTTTAGGTAACAATACTTGATAGTCGTGCACTGTTACCTACTGGTACCTCCGGATGATTAGTGATACAATAGAAATCACTGCTCCCATTGCAAACCTTGCTCATCAATTGCTGTGACACAATTAATTAATAACGCTTGCCAGTTAAAGTTGCAATCAAGTGTATTTGTTTATTAATTATAACATCAAAGTGAATAGAAATGGTTTAGAAAACCACACAAGCCATCATACCCAGAGGGTGTATGTCACTATTGCAGTCGGTAAGCCTGAACAAGCCGTTTAAGGGTGATTATAGAATTATTGGATGATAGAGTGTGATAAACACTAACACCTCCTGGTAGTAGAAAGAGACCACCAGTTCCTGTGATCATCGGGTGGGTTAAAACCGTGTGGGAGCATATTCCCGTAGAAATGGTGCACAAGTCCTACTTAAAGTGTGGTATTTCTAATAAGATGGATGGAACAAAAGATGATGCCCTGTATAAAGATTTTCTTGGCAAAGGTGTTGCTAAAACTGAGGATGTGGCAGACAATGATGGCTATGCTGATTATTATGATGATTCTCCTGCTACATATGAGATTCCGGACTATGGCTGGGCAAGCTTTTTCATGGATGACGAGAATGATTCTGATTTTGAGGGATTTTAATATTATTAGACAGAAATTTCTTTAAAAACTGTTATGGCAGTACTTCAGAAGACAATCTCGACTTATACGGTGAGGATATGCCTGACGAAAGAATTACAGGGTCAAAAATTGACCTCGACATATCTGCCGTGTCGACTAATATGCGAGTATATACGGTAAATGCTGCTGTTACCACAAAATAATCTGGGATATGAAAGAACTAAAAAAATTGAGGAATTCAAGTTAGCAACCCGAAGGAGAAATAGTAAAATTATTAAATGATCTGTTAATTTCAGCAATTGTCCTAATCTAGCTTCCATCTAAAGCTGTTAATCACTTGTATATATTCCACCTTCTCAGCATTGATAAACACACTGTGAAATTTTTTTCAATTCTCACATGGATTATACTGTTGCAATCCATTAATAACAGATCCACAATACCGAATAAACCACCTTATCCTTCCCATCAACTGACTTTAGCTCCTTTTCGTAACTAAAATATATTATCCACATACCAGCATACAGTCCCCTCAAAGGTAAATAGGCAGGTGACATAAACAATATGATAATATGTAATTAGAAACATTTTCATTAATTTTCATACCAGTTTATCTCAGCCTAAACAATAATGTTAGCCAGCCGCATGATGTAGGACAAATTAAAATACAGAGTATTGGTAGCACTGAGTAAATGATTGTTTTGTTTAGTCTTGGTACTGGTCTTAGCTGGAACACATCACTGATGATGGGATGCTCCACTGAGAAACTGGATGATCAGACTAAGCTTTCACTGAATGATGAAATATCCCTTACAGACCAAGCCAACGCTAAGATTGAATTCCACAACCAAGAGGTCCCAGGTGTAGTGTATTACCTACTGAACCACTGCAGAAAATTAGGGATGATTTTTCTTGGAATTTCACAAAATGTTGAATATTATTATGTGTAATGAATGATGTCACATCTATGTTGAAATAACCATGTTTTAGGAGTCATCTACATATATTTTGTTGTATGCTAGTTTAACCATATACATATATAGGCCTTAGCAAGAATATTTTTGCTAGAGAAATCAAATCTCAAGGAAAACAATTATCAAGAATTAGAATGTTAATATAATATATGAACATAAATATATCCACCAGTTGTACATAGAAATAGTATCCTTAACTGGTGTTATTTTGCATACAAGAAATTCTCATACACAATCACTAAATCTTCATGAATATTAATATTTTTAGCATATAAAATAAAATCGTGTGTAATTAATGAAAACAGAGACAACAGAGACCATTGTGTTCAGCGAACACAAAATAACCAGCACTGTATAGAAACACTGTGACTATCACAGTTATACTCGTAAAGAAAAATCAGAGACATAAAATGACTTCTAAGGAAAATAATAAAATAAAACAAAGAAATTATTTAACTAAAATATTAACTCACCATAGAATAACATTCTGGCCCACATGATAGATTAGGATTTGCTGAAATTTGCAATCATTAGAGCATGTCATATTCATTACATAAACACACACTTACACACAATCAATCAGTTATTTGATTAGTTTTATCTATGATGATAAAACCATACTATTATATTATAAAAATAACAAGTGTTAATGGCACAATATGAACTAAATAACCAAATACATCTCTACACATTAGTCACTACTAACCTCCAGCTTGAAGCAACAGATGTCCACATTCAAAGCTGTTATTAGTAACTGCTGTGTATAATGCTGTCCTGCCATAGGAATCCTGAGCATCGATGTGATCTTTCTCGGGTCCTTCCAATAATGACTGAGTTAGGTCAACATTGTCATAAATGGCAGCCTGGTGCAGTAAACGGCCAGAATATTCATCATTTATGTCCAGCTTTTCAGAATTCTCTGGAATATCTGTGCTGTCATGATCCATTTTAGAATGATGAAATAATCATTTCACCTAAAAGTAGGAAAACATTCGTGTATACATTTCTATACAAGTTCGACAAGCAACACATAAATTTCAAATGCAATAAAATCAATGTTCACAGATTGATGATACCCAAGATGTAAGTTATTTAAAATTAAGAAAATAATTCCTCAAATGCATTAAAAATATTGACAAAAGCACACAAATAACATACATTCACTAACAATAATTTATCTGAAAAGATCAAACATTTTACTTTATTTGTAACAGAAATTACTGACACTATTGTTGTATGTAAACTGAAGTGATACTTCAACTAAAAACTCAGAAAGTGAAAAATAAAACATTAAAATTAACCATTAAACAATTATATACAATTTATGGCAGGTTTCTCATTTTTCAATGATATAAGTAATAACAATAGTTGTATTAAATTCCTACATTAAAATAAATTATGTTAATATTTTGAATATGTTAGTGTTTATAACTATAAGCAAAGCTCTATGCATTACTTGCATAAACATGGTCAGTATTTTTCATGCACTCTTTATAAACAGAAAACCATAATATTAAATGAATATTATCATCTACAAGTTTGATTGAAACATGACTAAATAAGCAAAAGTAAATTTCAGTACACTTGAAACGTTTTGAAACAGATTTGACCATCACTATAGTGCCATCTCTATGCATATTTGACAGGTGACACATACTACATACTGATACGTTCAACAATGTTTTAGGAATCTGTATCAGATAAGATGATAAAAATCACTCTGAAATATCCCTTTATTTGGGATTTAATTGCCTTTATTACAAAATTAGTTTTGAACATGCAGCTTAAACACTAATCATAATGAAAACAAGCCTACTTTATTGCATACCTTTATAATCTTATTGAAATTGCTAATACTCGGTGAATGTTTCTAGCTACTATATCCAAGCTACGGTATTTTCAATATGTTTTACATTCATCAGTAATTGCCTTTCCATAGCAACATTAAATAAACTGGCCAAGATACATCATTAATACTAATAAAATATTAATAACTACATCATCTATTGGATTATATGATATTATGGATGCAGCAATTAATCATGGTTCACAGTATTCGCAGTTTTAGTCCCTCGGTTCGATTCACGGTTTTTCAATTTGCAAACCGCTTTATTTCAATTTTATTAAATGACAGGTTACTTCTCCGTAGTGATGTCTTCTTTGGCGTCAGTGCGGATTTCTGATGACCCATGGGTTTCAGCCAATCACAGTGATATTTACATGATGGACTATCCCAGATCAAAACCCCATCAGCATAGCATGCAAAGAAACTTTTCTCAGCAATTCGTCTAAGTCTTCAAAATCATATAAATCATTTGTTTGGAAACATTTCGGTCACCCGATGACAGAAACACCTGAGAGTGGAAGAGAACTAACTATCTGCAGGATTTGTAGGATTGTAATATAAGTCTGGAAAAACTACGAACATGATCCAGCATTTAAACAGACATCACCCGTAATATCCGTCTATTTAATAGCTAGCCACTTTCCCATTCTGTAGCAAAGCAACAAACTCTGAAAGAAACATTACGTATTAAACAAAACACTGCCATCACAAACCAAATCGGGAAATTCATAGTGACAGATCTCAGACCATTCACAGAGAAGCGAGGATTTAAAGAGCTCCTACATGTTCTGTAGCCAAAGTACGAGGCATGCAATATAGGCCCTACAACTTTTATGCGTTGCCAATTAATTAAATAGAGTGAAGGGAGTAGTTACGGACCATTGGTACTCAACCCTTACTAAAATTTTCTTTAATAACTTTATAATTCACACTTCACTGTCTACAGTGCTGATTCTTTAGGAAATGGGCTTAACTAATAACTAAACCTAATTTAGGTACATGTTCCTGAAGTATATATCTGCTTTTTCTTTTTACTAAACTTAATACTTGTAACAGGGTTGGGAGGTTTTTTACACAGACGTTATTAAAACCATTAATTAACATCATGTAATAGTTATTAGCAGTTTTTTACAATGTAATGTAAAAATAGGTTTTTTACAGTAAAAAAAACAACCCTGACTTGTAACCGGTGTATTAATATTCATGTATCTAGATTTTAACACTTTCATGTCAGTCAGCAAGAGTCCACTTTATCCTGCAAAAGTGAACCACTAGTTAGGCAGGAAGATAGCCCTGAGCCGAAGCCTTTTCACATGGAAGTAGAACTGGAACAAGATCTGCATGGGTAGAATCTGATTCAGATGTTGATGAACCAAAGCCAAAGAAAACTGCATTAGAGGATTTATTTGGTCACAGGTGTTGGCGAGTCCATAACTCAGTGATTGACATCAAAAATTCACCAGGAGATTGTCAGATACAGGAAGGAGATTCCCACTCCGCTGAAGGATTCTGTTACAGGCTGGTGGGGGAAGAACTCCTCTTAGTATCCTCAGCTAGGCCTACCAGACCAGTGTTATCTCACCATCCCTAGGACTTCTCAACAGCAGGCGATGTAGTCATAGCACCGAGGACCAATCTCAAAACCCAGTAATATAGATATATTGGTCTTCCTGAACATAAACTTAGAACTTCAGTTCATGAAGTTATTTAAAATCATGGTCATGTAGTTTAGATATTACCAAAAAGGTATTTCTCTTCTCTAGTCATGTTGTTTGTTTATTAAGTGTTTATTAAAAATAAAGTTGCTACTTTAGCCTTTTTTTAATTAGTTTATTAAAAGGTATGTGTTATCACTGGCATGCTTGAGTAAAGTATCATGAATAAATCGAACCATGGACTAAATATCAAAAACTAAAAATTGAATCATCCCATCCCTATATAATATACTCATTTACTTATTTGAAATTAACTTTTCAGCTTAGATATGTAATTCAGTTTCAAAACCTGAATTTCTAGCATTAAATTTAAATTCTGAGTTGCAACTATTTATGCATTTAATAGGAGTCCTAGTTTAAAATCTACAGATGTATCATGATCATGGGTCTAGGTAAATAGACATTTTAAGATTTTGCTAAAAGACATGATTATAGACAGTCATAGTCAGGGTTGGACTTTTTACTGTAAAAAAACATTTTTTTTAACTGTAAAAAACTATTTTTTTTACATTACATTGTAAAAAACTGCTAATATCTATAAATTATTGTTAAAAAATGTCAAATATTTTTGTATCATAACAGCTTGACAGCTAATTCTAAGAAGTCAATTGGCACTCTATAAGATCTGAGGGCAGTAGACAGTGAGGGTCAACTAGAATAGGTATTGGGTTATCATAATGTGCATTAGTCTGTTAACTCAATTGCTGTTTATGTATTAAATTTTATAGCTGCATTTTCTTTAAATTGTTTTTTATAAGTCAGTGTAAAAAACCTGTTTTACATCATGTTAATAACCGTTAATTAATGGTGTTAATAATCTATGTGTAAAAAACCTGCCAACCCTGTGTCTGTGTAAAAAACCTGCCAACCCTGTGTCTGTGTAAAAAACCTGCCAACCCTGCTCAAGGTTTACAGGATCGGGTGACATCTTTTCAATTCAATGATACATTATCCTATTCAGGATATTATATTGCATCGAAACAAATGTAGCTAAAAGCCAAACAATTAAACACCAAACACTGAAACAGGCAAAGAACTATCTACACCTTATTTAAAACTCACCAAAATAATAATCTTCAGCTAATTCCTTAGGATTAGCTTTAGTTAGTTAGTAATATTATATTTCCAGCTTTGCAAATCCAAGTTTCAAAATATGATTGTTCACTGACCAGAGTCTAGTGAGTTAACGATACCTTTACTAGCATTAGACTGGTCAGTACTGAGTACACGGTCTAGACTATAGACTAAGACTACTCAGTACAGTACACTCACAGTAGGACTAGGAGTGTAATGGTTATACATCTGTCGTCATTCGAAAATGCAAATCTGAATAATAGAATCAGTACGAGATGAGACTATTTCATGAAAATGATAATGCATAATATGTTGAAAATAATTCTGTAAAAATCGCGTAATAAGTACATGTAATAAATAAACATTACCCTAACGCATAATAGTCTTAGTTACCGGAAGTAAGACTGACAGCTGTGTATCAGAGATTATCCGCTGTGATTTAGGGTCGCGTTTCCTGCATTCACTTAATACCATAAATATGTGTAAAGTAGTAAGGTCCATAAATCGAAAACATCAATGTAATTTAATTAAACCACTCACACTTACATTCACGATACCTATGAAAATTTAGGTAATATGCTTACAATATGATAATTTTTAAATCGGGCTGTGATGTTTTTTTTTTTGCAAATGGACATGTTAATATTTATGAACCTTACTACTTTATACACAAATAGCCACATACTTCGAGTAGTTTATCTGAAAATTGTTTAATCTTTTAATTTGCCTCATTACCTTTGATGGTCGCTTTGTCCATTCAGACTGCTGTCTTCCCAAAAGTGTTCGTAAACCGTAATATGTCATATCCATTTTCTCAATGGTCACATCACTGCAGTCAATTCTTTTGGCATGAAAAGTTTTTTTTTGTGACTCATAAATACATACCGTACAAACTATTTACACAAAAATATTAAGCTTATATATATATATATATATATATATATACACACACACAGACGAAGATCTTTCTTCACTTTAGTGGTCATCGATGTAGCCTACATTTATTTTTGTATTATACTGTTATACTTGTGATTTATTTGCTAAATGATATGGGAGTTGATTTTAGGGTAAAAATGTCTGTAGAATACGAATATCCTAGTCTGATAGAAATCCACCCGAACAGTTTCCACAAATCGCATGTTTATAGGGGTACCCTCCAATTTTGCTTATGAGTATTTCGCTGCGTAATTTTTATGTGAACCTTATAAAGTCATAAGTACTACAATAGCTACATCCACAAATAAGGTACCAGGTGAAAGGTTACCGTTGGCCGGATTCAATGAAATATTCATGTTTTTATTTGACCTCAAAATAATGACAGCAGCCATGTAATTTTTCCTGTCCTGATGCTTTAGTCAGGGATATATATAAAGCAAATATATCATAACGAACAGGTATTATTTCTCTTTTGTGCACGTGAAAAATTGTTCAAATCGGTTTAGTTTCTACAGAGTAATGACTAGAAGAGTACATATGGGAGTTGTTATTAAATATCGCTATTTACAATATTCTTGGCATATAAAATGAATTGATTGATATTTACTTTATTATAAAATCAGGTGATTCCCTAATATAATCACATGGCAATATTACTGATGAGTATTTATTACATTGCATGCTAATATAATCATGATAATCAGATGTTTACAACCATATGGCATAAAACATGATTGTATATCAGCAACGTGTTTTTTGTGGAACAATTCAAAATGTGCATGTGGATGTATCTGAATTTTGTGTCTTTTGTTAATTATGACTAATGTGCGTTCGTTGGAATTAGTATATTCGTGAATCCATAGATGTATCCTACACCAAACATTTTGCAATTTATGCTTATCTTCAATCGTCAACGTCCGATTTATCAGAACCGTACAAGAGTTCCTCATGTGACATTTCAGCATTTTCGTCATCTTCTGAATTATTTTCATTAAGGATATGGCTGATATTGTGTGGCATCTATTCACCATCAAACCAGTCGATTGCGTACTTTCCATCAACCAGGAACCAACTATGCTGGTTTGATTGGCCATATATAAACTAGCTGGATCTGGTCGTACAGTATTTTCCCATAGAGATGCAACCTAATTCGCTCTTTTTATTTTCTTAGTCAGAACAGATTGATAGGGTTGCATGCTGCTTGGGATTACACCCTTAATCTTCCCTAGTGGACCATCCTGCTTTTGTAGTACATATGTGTGTTGGAACATAACCTTATACATAACAGACAGTGTCAACACTGTGCATGCTGTGTTTTCCATACAAGGAACATGCAAAATGCTCAATTATCAGAAAGGTTTCATCAGGTAGTTTGTTGTGCTTCCTGGACATGACAAAGGCTAAAAAAATTGTTTATGTTTCACCATGATGTCAATGGGCCTTTGTTTTCCTTTGTTCATAAATGATGCTGTGAAGTCCGTACCAATAAGTGCATGCATGAAGTCCAGGAAGAGCTTGCAGTGTGGTGGGATCCAATTCACCAAACAGCTTTGGGATACTGATATATCGCCTGGTGTTGTTTGCTACTAAGCACAACATCCATCCATACGTTTGGGCAGTTACATGCCACACCTGCATAGCACAGCAGCAACACTAGTACGTCTGTGTCATTGCCAGTCACACGCATAGTTGATGTCTGTGATACTTGCATGATCCGGGTGTCAGCTTCTTCGTGTTGGCAATTTAGTACGTCTGTGACTTCTCTTAATACTCTCCCGTTGTCTTCTCTGAACGTGTAGCACATGTCATCCAGACCCATGACCACTGTATGACCATTTAAATTGCTAGCATATCGTTTATTCATCTATTCACTTGCAAGGAACAAAAGAAATCCTTATTTGAAGGAACCTGACTGAAGAGCTGCTTGCCAATTCTGAGGCCGCTTTTGTTCTGGACCAGTCACAGGAAACGTAATTTCTTCCGACACCCGACACTCATCAAAATCATATAAAATACAGGCTAAATGATGCACCTGAACAGATAAAATATTTGAATTGATTCTTTTACACTCACCGATTAAAGCATTTTCCATGTAGAAATCCGTTCAGCGGTCCAGGTGCAAGTACTTCTGTTTCTGTGAATTTATGCGGGCTCCCAGAGCAATCGAGGAAGTGTCCCAGTGCACCGAAGTATGCAAGCTCAATGTGGAAGGGTCCAAAGCAGATGAAGACGTTGTTGTAAGTGGGATCCTCAGAAACTTGGATTTGTAGAGCTGGGTTAGCTATAGCCAAGTCGTAATGGATGATGATGAATTCCTCTCTGCATTCGTGAGCCACACGCTGAGAAAGTCGTACCATTTCTACCACTACAAGTAGCCGCGTAAGAGGGAGACGCAAGTTCTCAATGTATGGAATTCGCTGTCTTGGAAGTATTTTGTCCAGTGCAATGCTCACCATCCAGAATATATATCTTATATATGTTACTGAGATCCATTGGTCTTGGCATGCTTTTGACGGCATACTGAAAAACGGCATACTGTCACGGCATTCTCCATGTTTCCCACTGAAGATAGCTGTCGCTGGCAATGAATCTCCTGGAAAAAAACTCGTTCAGTGTAATGCTCGCCTCATTTTGATAGAAAATATCTGCAGTGTCGTGCAAGGTTCCACCACATGACAGTCTCTCTGTGAGCTCATCATAATTGTCGCACGCTACACTGGTACATACCCCGACTAATGTTTTGATTCCATCGGGTGTGACATAATTACGATCAGAGATGTCGGTGGCTAATTCTGTATCTAATTTTTTTTAATACAAGTCCCATACAGAGGTCTTTCCCTGGTTTTGTTCTAGCTCTAGTTGTGACAAAGAGCACATCATCAGACATGGATTTCACAAATCTGTCGACACGTTCGTCCCCAGATGTTTTTTTTAATTTTTATCCTGTGTACAAGACCCTGAAAAACTCAATGACATAATCAGATGGGTATTCACGGTCTACATTCAACCCTTGCTCTGATGATATTGATGTTGTATACACAATATACCAAAGTAGAAAACTTTCATTAAAGACATTTTAGAAATAGCGATATTTCACAACCACATATGTACTCATTTAGTTATTACTCTGCATAACCTAAGCTGATTGGAACATTTGCTTTGCAAGTGTCTCCCATGAAAACCTCAGAACAGTAAAAATACGTAACAATTAGACAACGAAAAAAACGTCCACATATGTAAAAGTATAATTAATCACTGAAATCATGCTGTTGTCGTTATCTTCAGGTCAAATAAAAACATGTATATTTCATAGAATCCGACCAACGATAAGCCTTCACCTAGTATGTTATTTGTGGATGTAGCCATTGTACGTACTTCAGTCAAATTATGACAATATATGGTTTCACTTAAACTTTTACGCAGCGAAATATTCACAAGCAAAATTGGAGGGTACCCCTATAAACACGCGATTTGTGGAAAACTGCCCATGTGGATTTCTATCAAACTAGGATATTCGTATTCTACAGACATTTTTACCCTAAAATCAACTCTCATACCATTTGGCAAACAAAACAAGCACAATCTGGTGGGCTCTCGGCCTATGTATAGTGTTTTCATTTCTCTATATAATATATACCTTATGCTTAAGTTATAATGGTTTATGGAGGAGTCAGTTTCTTTTTTAAACCGGAAGTTGTAGGGAAGCATAAATTTGTATAAAATGCCTTTGCATAGTAGCTACAATTAGGTTATGTTTTATAACAGAAATTATTTGAGCAATGCAGAGCTAATATTTGTTTTCCGTATGGCGCATTGGAGCCCATATATGCGTTTTCAAATTTATTTATTATAATTATTTTCCGTGACGCGCTCGCGACTATGTTTCATTGTTTGTGTGTGAGAGCATGTGTTTGAGTGCGCGTGTAAGTACCTTTGACTCAATCATACATATTCAAAAAATATTACTTGACTTGTCGCTTAAAACACTTTTTAAACGTTGCTGTACTTATCATTTGTGGGAAAGCAGACCACAATTGCATACCATTGTGCAGGAATGCCATACTCGTTTTATGTGTATATATTGACCTTGTATATGTATGCGGTGTCTTCGTTATATATTATAGCTATTGATGTAAGTATTGTTGGTAAATGTCATTAACTCTTCAGGTGGATGCCCATAAACAATTTCTTACACGAACTTTAATTATTCTGTGTTACATATATTAGTCACATTCAGTATTCGAAAACGCTTATAGAGGTCTTAATTAGACATTTGAATTTTCAATTCAGTCATATCCCGAGCTACGTTGTTAATTGCCTCCAAAAGCCCTGACGTAACCTTTTTTTTTACATAAACACGAATTTTGATATAAATGTTTTATTGTATATACATTTTTTAATGTTTTAATATTATTCATATTTATATAATCTTAATAGACAATTTCCGCCACTACTGCGCAATCTGCCGAATGTCCGTTTGCGGGTCGCGTTTCACCGGGCTCGCTGAACCATATGATATAAAACATTCTTTTACCAATCATGAAATCACGGAGGTCACAGTATGTTTCATATGTTGATAACATATGTCTATTACAGTTCCCAACTGGATGATATATTTTCAATAACACGTAATTGTCTATTCTGATTAGTTCCAGTGATGGCGATCTTATTCTCAGCAACCATTCTAGATACCTCAGTATCATAGTATCTCAGACATTAATGTAGATCACATTTGGTAGGATCGGCTCGTATAGTAGATGTGTATTTGTTACTTACTTATATCTTCCGGGATCAGGAACATTTACAACACCGTCAAGGAATATTTTTATCACCCTAGCACAGTCTTCACTTCTTTGAAAACACTCGAAGTTCTGTTGAATAAGAAAATGGCTTTCCCTGACACTGGTTCTCTCATTACTAATGGTTTGTTGTTGTACTTCCATACGCGTCATCATGGCCATAAACATATTTCCTAAATATCAATATTCTTCCTGTATAATTACCGTCTGTAAGTCTCTGAGCTGTTGCTCTTAAGATATCGATCGTCACATCAGCTATTACAGTAACAGATTGAATAGATAGGAACATTTTCATATCAAAATCGTCTTCGTTATTGTCCGCTCTTGCTAAAGATATTGATTAATTGAGTTGTTGTCATAATTTTCGATTGGTGGTGGTGGTTTATTGTGCTTGGTGTGTTTTAATTTAGTGATTGTGTAAGATGTGTTCATATGGCTAACAGCTGTTAGAACACATCCTGAAGATAAATAAATATTATTCATAGAAGACGATATACATGTAGTCTGTAATGTTCCCCTTTGTTTATAGTTTGGAATTTATAATATATGTATTACATTAATCGAAGACATCAGAATGACGGTGGCATTTACATGGGGAGGTGTAACCCCCCCCCCCCTCATTAGTCGACAAGAGAGAGAGAGAGAGAGAGAGAGAGAGAGAGAGGGGAGGGGGATGGGAGCGATATATAATTTCAATGCCAATATCTTTTTATAAACTTTCGTTGGATTCACAGAGGATATTGTTCCCACGCAATTAAGGGCCCAGGCGGCTACTTATTTCCCGGCGCCTATTCTAGCATCCCCTTATTCAAGCAGAGGCCTTTATTCTTTTTTATGGACTTTTACGTCTCAAAAACTAAAATATTCAACACTCCAAACGTTTTTTGTTGGACTGTGTTGCAACGAATTTAGCCATCGTTCATCCACACGTTGTCACTGTACACGGAGACGACCCCACTAATTTTGGCCAAGTCTTTGCCTCTCCACCTACCACCATAATAACTTCACACACTAATTAGTAATTTGACACTTTTGGTAAGCTAAATAGTGCAGTGTTCCTTAGATAATTATCTAGCAACGGAATAATACAGCACAATGCTTTGTTATTGGCTTTAATACAACAATGCGCATTATAATAATGGCTTCAATAATTTCATATTATCCCTAAATGTGCTTAGAATATGCTTTCTGATCCCCTGGCATCAAAGTCAATTTCCCGCGTGGATTTTCCCGCGCTAATTGCTATTTAAATACATGGTTGGCATGGCGTGGATCATGTGACTAATTGTGGGAATGTGAGCTAACAACGAAACCTAACCCAAACAAAATCTGGTAAACATTACACCGTTATATTACATAAAAACAAGTAAATATTTAATAAAATGTTGCAATTTTGATAATTTATCAAGTGAATTAATTAAGATCATGAAACATTATTGGTAACGCATGTGTGAACTACTGGGATGAACCATTCAAACAATTTGTTTCTGAAGCGTTTACGTACGCATTGCAGGAGAGCGATAATAACCATAAGCAAGATCATCAAACTTGATGATTCACATTCATCCATGGATATATCTGACACTCCGGCGCTTATTCCAACCCCCAGCGCTAATTGTTTTAAAGCAAGCTATGCCCCGGCCCCTGTTCAAGCACGCCGTTATTCAAGCAGAAGCCCTTATTCGCGAGAGTACGGTAAATATGAAATATACACACATAAAGCAATAAAGCAATAAACGCTTTAACTTCATGATACTGTTACATGGGAACTGTATGATTATATCGCTCACCACTACGACGGCCTGAATTTGCGGCTGATTAGAAAATAAATTATCTGAGTACATAATGTTGTGATTGCAAAGAATAGGTTATTTTATTACTTATAATTTACAATAAATGTTAAAATTGTGCCAAAAGCATCTGTAAAGTCGAATTGTATGAGTGAAAATGTTTCGTTTTAAAACGGAATTCCGTTTTGGGAAGGTCGGATTAAGCATTTTTTATCCAGTAAATCATTCGATCCGCTACAACATACAACAAAATCATGCACAATGTCAGTATTGTTGCCGATGCCTCGCAATGAGTTTTTACTTAAGGTTTTATAATCGGGCGCCTCCATGGTCTAGTTAGTAGCGCGTTGGACCACACATCACTACCACCTGAGTTCGAATCTCGGCATGGGCATATCTGAAGGGTGTTTCATCTTTGACTTCACTTCATTACCTTTGTAGGTCGTTCGGCCCATTTAGCCTACCATGTGCACAAAAGTGGCCGTAAAACATCAATCATCATCATCATCACTTAAGATTTATTGAACATCATCATTGACCAACATCATTGGTCGCATACTAATAAGGGAATCTGTTACCATCGCTGTGATGCCGGTTGAATTGATGCAAAGTTTCACCGAGAGCGATATGTTGATGTGCACAAACGTGAACTTCTGTTGAAGCTCTTAATAATGATAGCTTAGACTAGAATAGTTACAACTAGGGTGTTCGGGGGGGGGGGGGAACCTGGACTCGTATAGAAACTTTGTGGTTTTAAACAAGGCCACCCCCCACCATCCACCAAGCTGAAGTATATTTATATGACATGGGGTATACCTATTCCGCAATTGCAATTGATGGTCAATTCCAATTCCAATTTATCATTTAATTTTTTAATTCAGAAATATTTCTTCCATGACAATCCTACTCGGAGTACCTACTCATGGTAAAAAGTAGTAGGTAAAAAAAGAGTCTTGGAAATGGAATTGGACTTGAACAAATGGAATTGAGTGATATTGGAATTGACAAACTGGAATTTACCCCATGTCTAGCCATAACTTACATACAATAACTTACATACAATAACTTACATACAATAACGAAATAAACTGTCAAACTTTTTGGCACACACATATTATTCGCTTCTATTTATAATTTATAATCTTTAAAATACTGCCATCTGATGAATGAATTAGGGATAAAACTGCCATCTGGTGAATGACCAATACGTATCCCGCCATCAAGTGAATGTTCTTAAGGATTTAAAATAATAATAATAATAATATCAAATAACGATAAAACATCATAGTCCCAAACAAAGTCATATTTACCGCAGTTTAAGACTCTTTTGTCTGAATTTTTAACGAACACAAAAACAAACACACTTTCACTTTTATTAATATAGATGCTTAGAATACTTTTTTGATCAGCATCAATCCTAACATACACATCTGCCATACATGCAGGGATAGACTCATCATTTTAAGACAATAAGGGAATAAATTCAAGATACATTATATATATATATATATATATATATATATATATATATATATATATATATAATATATGTGCAATACTATTAGGCTCTTTTGACACAAACAAAAACGTTGAAGTCCATTTCACCAACATTAAAACATTTCACCCCTAAAGCCAATTGGTTTAAAATTACATATTTGTTTGTGGTCAAATAAGTCTATTAGTTATAATTCATATGTATGGAAGCCATTGCACTTATATTGCATATGAACTCAGGTATTGGGAGCAGAATATTATCGTTATTTCAGTCCCAGATACCACCTCTTTCTTCTTAATTAAAAATAAATTCAGTGAACGAAGAGAATGGGTGCCAAAATCAACTCAATCAAGTTCTTGCTATTTCTTAATCTCCCACCTCTACAAAATTCCATCCTGTGTTGAATATTCCACACTATTAGCATTTAACTGAGTATTCATTCAATAAATAGAATGGCACTGAATGGTAGCTTGTTTATGCCTCAACTCACTATCAATCAAAACAATTTACGTAATATGTGCAAGTTTAAGCAGTTCCTTTACTTTCGTTTAGAACTAATTATAACGGTTTATTATCATTTTAGTATAAATATAGTGTGTTCCATTTTTAAAGAAATTATTTGATGGCCAATGCCTTTTATAAAATAATAATAATAATAATAATTTATATAGCATCTATAAGGCGCGTTACATGGAAATAGAAATAAAACACAGTCAGGTACGTTTTATATACAAATACTCTGATTCATATAAATATTATAAATATGCTAAATTAAATAAGTGGGTTTTAATTAAGAGCGTTGCAAAGTATTTTTTACATGTAGCAAGTTTCATATGCATGGGCATTTTATTCCACGGTTTGGGAGCTGAAACTCTGAAAGATTTATATCCGTACATATAGCTCTGTGGGTTGGCCTGAAAGGTCAATGCTGTGTGAGTTTTGACGTCCTCTTAAGCGAACATGGCTCAGATCGCTGCAGTCTCACTGATTATATACTTTTGGCCCAGAGCACTTAGATATAGTAGTGTTGTTCCACTTAGTACTTTGAATGCGTGAATCTTGTATAATACTGTGAAACGTACAGGAAGCCAGAGGAGCTAGAACAAAAGTGGTATTATATGATCCTTTTTACATTCTCGCTGCAGGTAGTTTGTCAGAGAGAGGGAGATATTATATATCAATACATTGTCTTAGTTCAGTCGAGAAATTAAAAAAGGCTTGAACTAAAGTCTTGGATGTTTCAGCATTTATGTACTTACGGATAAGTCCGTTTCTTATTCGATAATAACATGATTTACATACAGAGTTCACCTGCTTCTCCATTTCTAGAGTGGTATCCAATATAAGGCCTAGATTTTTCACGGCTCCAGGTTTTTTGCCCCCGGTCTTTTTCCCTTCGGTTTTTTGCCCTTCGGTCTTTTGCCCCATCAATAATTGGTCACCTTCAGTCTTTGCCACATAACTTTAAAAAGTTTGATCAATGTACAATAAACTTATTTTGTTGTTTTATATTTTTAATTTGCTATGGTTTATAAAAAAATATTAAGATAAATAAATAAGTCTATGATAATACATACATTGATAAATATATTTTTACAAGATAATTTTAATGCACTATATATATGCAATATAACTAATGTTTCATTGTACATATATCAATTGTAATTAAGGAGACATTCACTGGAACTAAGAACCTCCCCTTGTATTATCACAAGCAGGTTTGTTCCCATTCATCTTTCTGATCAAGGGATCATCATAATTGCAATTGTTGAATCACTAAAAATAGTGCTGATAGTTCTGAGCATATCATGAATCTATTTTGACAATTATGGAGATAATAACAAATAACAGAGGTGGTGTGAAAGTGTGTAATGAAGGATAAACGTCCACTAAAAAAGTGTTCAAACAACAACAATCAGATGGGAATGATCCCAGCGTAGAGGTCGATCGTGTAAAGGGGGCTCTCGTAACGGATCTACAGGTAAATTTTATTTCTATATGTTCAGAATAGTGATTCACGGTGTTTTAAGTATTTTATTGCAATCAAATGTTATGTAAACAAATTGTTTATAGATACAAATTTTATTAACCTTATATAAACAATATGGATAAAAAAAAATCATTAAAAAAATTATTTGAAAGATTACTAAAGTGGTCGGTGTAATAGAACATTCCCATGTGGCTAATGTGGCTAAGGTACAAGCGGCCAAAGTGAAGGAATCTCTGAAGCAGCAAGCCACTGTGAACCGAGCAACTCCAGGGCAACTAATAATAGATTCAACTGTAAATTAGCTATTGGTGTCCGTGCAGCCATGGGCACTTCTAGAAGTCGTCAAGGGGACTATCCGTCGTCAGAGGGCCAAACACCGTGGTGATAATCCACCAAATTTCCTCGTGTACGACAATGGCACAGATTCAAGAAGTCTCATGCTTGTGTTTTGTGCAGACACTGCCCTACATCTCTTTTCTCGTTCCAGTACATGGATGATGGGTGGTACATTTGACACTGCTCCAAATATATTCTCCCAACTCTATGTAATCCGAGCCCCCCTTGGTGAATCATCAGTCAGTTGTGTTTATGCCTTACTTAATGACAAATCCCAGTCAACATATGAGAAGCTCATTATTGCCATCCAATGATCTGGGATTTCAACATAATCCTGCCACCGTGGTCATGGACTTTGATCAGGCTGCTGTCAATGCAGTTACTAATACTATTGACCCTCATGTCCACATACAGGGCTGCTTTTATCACCTGACCCAAAGCACATGGAAAAAGATCCAGTCCATGGGATTAGTCCCCCATGTACCGTGCCAGGAAAGATGTGAGACATTTCTGCCAAGAAAATACACCAGATGGTCTGTAGACTCTTCTGGAATACTTCGAGTGCACATATGTCTCTGGATCATTCCGGCGTATCCAACCACCACCTTTTCTCCTACTTTATGGAATGTGAATGAGGCGACCCTCAAATGTGAAGTTCGAACAAACAATATATGTGAGACGTGGAATCGTGCATTTGCTTCATTAGTTGGACATGCTCATCCAACTGCATGGGCTCTCATCGAAGCTTTTCGCAATGATTATGCCATCGTTGAATCAACTATGTTTTTATAGCAGCGCGGAGACCCCCCCCCCCAAAAAAAAAAACGTGTTCGACGCAACACCAAGCAGCTACAGGATAGATTATTTACTTTGTGCTCCTCACACGTTGCTGGCACCAGATCACTGTCAGATGCACACAATCCGGTTTAAACAACAATAAAATGTGTGATTAAAATGTGTGATTTTATTTTGTTTAATTATCACTCGCAATAATAAAAGTCACACTAATTGGCCAAAGTAACTAAGGGGATAAAGATCGAAGGGGCTAAAGATCGAGGGGCAAAAGACCGGAGGGAAAAAGACCGGATCCCATTTCTCACAGACATGGAAGAATTTATATAACTGGATCCTACCTTGATGCCAAAATTCCCAATTTGCTGCACATGTAGATTGGATGAGAAACCAATGAATTCGGTCTTATATACTTTGATTCAATTCAGCAAGTTGCTGTCATCCATATATATATATATATATATATATATATATATATATAATATATATATATATATATATATATATATATATTTATGCAGCACCTAATTGAAAAGAAATATCATCCCATTTATCACATGGCCTTAAAGTACTGTAGATCTGAGTATCATTGACATAACAATGACATTTAATGTTATGCAGTTTAAGGATTTATAAGAACTGGTTTAGTACACATACAGAAATTAATCCTTTAGTCCTAAAACGGATCCCTGTGGTACAACAAAATGAAGACGTCTGGTGAAGTTTTATCCGCGACTGAAACACACCAAGATTTGTCGGAGACTTACGACTATCCAGATTAAGGCCTTTTCCTCTTACCAAGGAAAATTCTAAACGCTTCAGTACTATCGGGTGATCGATTACATCAAAGGTTACTGATAAATCAAACATAATTAATGCGACTATGTGAATCCTTGATCGAGAGCTCTAGCAACGTAACGTACTGCACGCTTTCAGCAGATCAGTTTCTGTTGAATGGCCGCTAAGATAAACAGACTGATAACTGTCGTGGAGGTCGTCGTGCTCTAAGTGCTTCTATTCGCAATTACTACTACAATTTCAATAAGTTCGAAGATGAATAGATCGCTAGATATAAGACGATACAATTCGTCATATCTTCCTTAGCCAATAAAGAGCTCTTGAACAACGGTGTTATAATAATGGGTAGTTTCTTACACAACGACATCACTGACCCTGTCGATGACCTATTAATAATGGCTGTTATCAGTTGCTGAAATTGGTCCACATTTATTACAAAAGCTAAGTTCGCATGACTTATTCGGAGACTCTAGCAACAATGACTTTTTTATTGACATTATTAGTTAGTCTATAATTAGCGTGTATATTGCTAGTTATGCATAAATTAAGTGTTTTGTGAATAGAAACGTCGTAATAGGTTTGTGTTCACATAGATCACTTCGAACAGGCCGGCATCACTGATGGTGGTTATTTAATTACACAGCAGAATATGCACGCATGCTCAATGTCGGCACACAGACAATGGTGATGTTTCACAACTAACCGAGCAAAACGTCAGTAATGAAACCCTGGCCGACAGAACTTGACTGCATAAATTGAAATATTACAGAAGAAGTCAATCATAAGTATGTGCAATGTTCGATACAATGCACCGACAACTCCACTTTCTAAGCAGCTCGGCATTACCAAAATAATATCCAACTCTGGAAATTAATGTATTTATATACACAATTCTCTTGTACACAGTCATCAAACACGTCATTCCCGGGATCAGTGTCGCGATAACCTTTATTCACCAATGTTCAAAGGCTTGGCTGTCTTTGCCAGACGAGGTGAAAAACTGCAAGTCAGTCAAATCATTCAACCAACGAGTAAACAGATATTACTTAAATACTAATTGAGATCACTGTCACATTGCCGTGCTTCATCATCATCGTCTCTACTCGAAAATATAGCATAACACTATATGTTGGAATGACTTATTGTGCTAATTAGTAAGTGATCTATCAATGACGCGCATACCAAATATATACATGTAACCTTCTCCCTGTATGTTTATTGGTGTTTCTGTGAAAACATATCAGGTTGCATCGTTGTACAGATTTAATATTAATGTAACCCCAAAAGTTGTATTCACCATGTACGCTTCATTTAGCGTCTATTTATGTAATGCAATTCTAGATTAAGTATGAAATAAATATATATTGATTGATATTCATATTGATATTGAATGAGCATGATGATGCCTAATATCGTACCTGACTGCTGCCAGGAATCTAAATACGCCAATTAAAAAAATCCACGTAATGTAATGTTTAATAAAATCACAGTTTTGATCAACTTAAAATGCCTGGAAGTAAAACACAAATATCACCATATGCCATCATAGGGGACTGGGAAATTACCATAAGAATTCTTTTTAATCTACAATGAAATGAAAATCGACAGCTCAGTTGCAATTTATATTAATCTATTTTTATTGGGTGCTGAGCCTGTTTTATTTCATTTAAGGGGAAAAATTTGCAGTTACGGAGGGATGCATTTCAACCTAACTGGTAACGCGATTGTAGCCACAGTCTTCTAGCACATGCGTTTAAACCACGACTAAACTATATATCTGAAGGGTACGTGTTTCATCTTTCGATTTGCCTCACTACCTTTGGAGATCGTTCGGTTCTTTAACTTAACATGTGCAAAAATGGCCATATAACAGTAACATTTACATTTATAGCAGTTGCATGTAGGTTGGAAATTTTTTAATCGACTGCATGTATTCACAAAAGTGAATCAAACACACAATCTCTCTCTCTCTCTCTCTCTCCTCTCCCTCTACACACACACACACACACATATTCACTGGCTATCAGTAATCATGCAGGATTAATTTTAAGACTAATCCAATATGTGTGTATGTGTGTGATCACTGGTGTAATAAATTCTTTAATACGCGTATAGTACTGCACATATTCTTTTCTTGATTTAATTAATTCATGCCGAAAACAAGTTCAAGTCCATGGAGCTTAATTTATTAGAAGTGTCTACACGTACGTGAGTCGTACGTTTAGACCCGTAGTCGGGTGAGTATGCGCGCGCATCTGTTTTTGAAACGATAATGGCGCAGTTAATGTCTATTTTCTTATTTGCGTTTGTTAATTTAGTTAATAAAACTATTCTGATATTTCACTAGTGTACAACTTCAATCAATTAAACGGCTACAAAATTCCAATACTTTTAGGATACAGCAGTAGGTCCCAGAGTTGTGGACTTATGTATATCAACACGCAAGCGCCAAAAAAATGCAGTACTCAAGATATACTGCAGTTAGACTTATACCATTACAACAATTAACCGGAAAATTTAGGTCAATGATTAAAACTATAACTCGATCCCGTAACCGGAAATTCAATCATACGCAGGCACATAATGGCTCACGTACGTTTAGACTATGCTACGGGTCTAAACGTACGGCTCACGTACGCGTAGCCACTGCCTATGATTTATTGGCTCACAAAATGCTGGGCGGAATTTTTATTAAGACGCTTTTAAATTTTCACTCTGTTATAATAGGATGTCAGGGAGATGCGGATTACGTACAAGCTGATAAACACGACACTAGCTCTTATACTAGCTGTATAACCTTATAATAAAGTAGATATATCATATAAGGCAAGTGATCACAAACTGGTTCAACCTTTCCGTAATGTTTTTTTGTTGTTTTGTTAGCAGTCAGTTTATATATATATGTGTGTGTGTGTATGCGTATATATTTGTATGTGTATGTTTGCAAAATGTTTTCCATACTCTAGACATGGTTTGTTTATTTTATTGTTTTAGTAAGTTATGGGCAGGTAGGAAGACAGCCATTATGGCTATGCCTGTCCCTCAATTTCCTCTATTACTATTAGTATTATACTATGTCGTGTATTATATGTGAATCGGAAATTGTGAATAAATTGTCTTGTCTTCGGTGGAGAAAACCTTGCCAGTTGCCTAGTTGGATGAAAAACTCCTACTATATACTCAATTATATAGATCTAGTGCCACAGTCGGGATTCGAACCTTCGACCTCCCGCACAGCATGACTATGAGCAATAAAGTCCCACGCTCTTACCAACTAAGCCATAGTGTGTCATTCACGTTTCGTGATCATAAGTCACAAAACGAAACAATTCGTATTAAACACAATTGCATATGTCTGTGTAAGCAAAACCCAATAAGATATGGTTTTAGGTGTGCTACTTTTATTTTGAATCTCGCGTTGTTTCACGAGAACGGATATAACATTATGGGATGCAGAGGACAGGTTCGCCATTTTGTGGTTTTCGTTCCCGCCCAGAGAAGGATGAAATGAAATTTTTTTTACTGGAGTTGGTACTGACAGAAGGTATGTAGGTGTAGAAAGTCTGCGGCCACCGAAAATCCATCTCTTTCAATTTAAGCCCAAGATCGTCACAGGAAATGGGCGGGGAGGTGTACTAAGTGACACCAAAAGGTTGTGTCTTGTCACGCAGAAGGAAACTCAAACTGTCAACCAGACTAGATCTACTGACTAGTCTATGACACAGTTCGTGTGCTGGATTGCTAATAAACTAACGATGGGGAAGCTTATATAATACTCTCAAGTCTGATTCGTAAGTGTTCTTTTTTTCAACTTCAGAACCCTGTCTACTTTTGATCTTCTCTGTGTTGGACGCAGCTTTGCCACAGGCTGATCAATGAATGAATGATTAAATCTACTTGATTAGAATTT
Source organism: Paralvinella palmiformis (assembly GCA_025642065.1). Taxonomy (NCBI): domain Eukaryota; kingdom Metazoa; phylum Annelida; class Polychaeta; order Terebellida; family Alvinellidae; genus Paralvinella; species Paralvinella palmiformis. The sequence goes on from JAODUP010000009.1 coordinate 1,465,849, forward strand.
AGATAGTTACTGATAATGATAGGTCTATCTAGCAGATAGATCATCCGGGGGTAGTATCTAGATAGATCTTTAGTTTAGACATACAGTCGCAGTGTTTGTATGTTTTGTCTCAACAGTTTATGGTTGTTTGCCTGTATACTTAGATCATAATAGTCATAGACCATGTAACATGTTCGTTTATGTCAAATTAGCATACGTTTGGTTTGGCATTGTTATGATTGTTTGAGTGGTCTAAGTTGAATAGATGGTTATTGTTAGTTTTCCTTGTATTTCCCCAAGCTCCAGTGGTGCATTATGTTATCATTATGGGATAATAAAGATGATTATAGTCTAACCCTGAGGACGCATTGGTGGTTTGCAACAAATCAGTTTACATTACCTGGTAACCATGCCAATAAATGGCATGGTATAGAATAATAGATCTAATTGATTTTCATTATCATGTTAATACTCAGTTTATTTACATATCTTTTTTAACATCTAGTGATGAGAGTAAAGTTGATACTGTTTTAGGTCAAGTGAGTCAGCAGCCTATATAGATTATAAAAGTATTAAGGGAATAAGGGGAGGGTTTTTCTAAAAGATGGTTTGGTTATTTTAGTATTTCACTTTTTGAATGTCCAGTGTTTAACTTTTTAGTTTACCATAACGTACATTCAATTTAAATCATACCAATATCTCTGGATGTCACTATGTTGAAATCCTGCTGACGATATATCTGGAACACATGTTAGCTCTGTTATGGAGCAGAATCACTTTTATTTCATTATAGCTCATGATATCTTCAATTTTTAATATATTTGAAGCATATATTGCTGCAAATTATGGCAATTCTAACAAAATAAACCCAGCCTTTTCAGTAGGGAATAGAGTAGAAGACCCCTTACAAAAAGTAGGCAGCAGCTCACCTCAGTAATAACACAATGCCGCGTTGCTAGAGGGAGATATGGATGTGGGGGTGTTGTGAGGCCTGAATATGGGGTAGTGGTGGTCACACTAACACAGTAGTGCCCCTTCTCCATTGAAAGGGGGAGGGGTGTGGGGTTCTCCTACGAAAAAGTTTTGGATATTAAGTATTTCGTGCATTCTAGACCACTTTTTCATCAAAACCAAAGTAGCAGACCTATTTTATGCTGATAAAATAGGTCACGAGGGACTGTAATATAGACAACTAAAAGCATCAGATGTCGGCTGCTATTGAAAGGCTACAAACCACAGCATTCTTGAAATTCCCTAAAAACCAAAGATGTGGCGTTTATGTATCAAGTTTATCCATACTAAATGAGTGTACTTGGCTGTACCACCAAAAAAGTTTCAGGTTGTCATATGTGATATTGATTTGAACACTGAGAGTCACACAGCCCAGTTGAAATGTGTGATAGAATTTAATATAAATCAGTTTTGGGATACATTCATCTTAATATTGAATACATAATTCTTTATTGAAACTGTAGATAAGGCTAATTCCAGCAGAATTTCATACATTTACCTTTGACAGCTACCATGATACATTATGACATAAAACTGGTACTAGTTTTTTTCTGCCAAAAGTGTCAAAAACGATTTTTCAATGAAGTTCAACGAATCATCTCCTTATGTTTGTTAATAAGCATTAGTCAATGGCCAACATCATTACATTGCCCTTTCTCTCATTGAGCTGCTACAGAATAATACAATGTTGCTATTTGACATAATCATAATGGTTTAGTTTTCTCATTGTATTATGTGAAGAACTTGAAATAACTTGCCTTTTTCCTGACGTCTAAACTGAAATAACACCGTCTCTTATGTTAACTGGTGAAGCAATAGATTTGGCAGCCAGCTTCAAGTGTATCACCAGACTTTTGGTTAATCAGCTGTCCAAGTCAGTGTTCTTTGACCAGTGTGGACGTCTTATGAATCTGCTCTTCACCAAAACATTTTTTTATTACTTTTTCAAGTTACTAAATATGCCACTTGGAGGAATATATTTCCATTATTTTGGTGGGGGAATCCCTCCAGGTAAATGAATAATGGTTGCCTTATTTTGAATTTCTTGCTAAACCCTCTATATAATGCAGGTTTCAGTAACAAGTGGTGCACACATTTTGGCTGTTCTACTGATAAATATCCCACTTTCAAAGAGTTTCTATCTCTCTTCGTGAGCTTCGATGGCCAACAGTCACAGGTTCGAACCCTGCAAGAGGTCGAAACTCATGGGTCACAACATCATGGGTGGCTGACCACGTTAATTGGCGCTGCCGTCTCCTCTGAATTATTTAAAATAAAGAGGGACATTAAAAACTCCATAGAACGTAAAACACTCTGGCAGTGACAACCCTCAGGGTATTTTGGCTCCATCTTCGGTACTGCTCCCCTGTGAGTGATGGGGGACAAGGTTTCTCAACCACTCAAGCATAGAGGCCATGCTGAATAAGCGACAGCCTTCGGATTCTCCCCGAACAACAAAACAAACAAACAGTTTCTATCTGCAGTACTGTGTTATCAGTCGACCATACAATTTTCAGACTGGCACATCTTCAAAAATTATCTGTTGGTGTCCATGAACTCTATTCTGCATCATAACTGATGGGTCACAGCTTTGTAGATATTTGGGTTATGGGGAGCATTTTTTTGGTTACTCAGCTGTGTTTGTTGGGTGTTTCATCAACAGTTTAAGCTTAGATGTAATGATGTAATTTCTCCAGGGCATAGCCGTCAGCCATTTATCTTAATTGAGACCAGTACAAAACTTAAACAAAGCAGTAATACACTTTTCAAGACAAAGGGATATTGTGCCATGTTACAGCTACTGTGTCAAACTGCGGTGTTGCCAAAATATTTCCAACCATGACTGGTTTTGGTGATTTTGAAACAGGGACATCATTTTCTACAATAGTTGAATATTTAAAAAATGAGTCTATCTCAACAACAGCAAAAAGTTTAACAAAGTCACAGAATCTGATTATATAGGTCGAGAAGTAATTCTGTCACGTGGTAGTTTCTTTATGGACCACTGGGCAATAACATTAATACACCCCCATCTGGTTGTTTGGGTGACCTTTGAATGCACGTAAGGTGGTTGCTTGCTTGTTGTATATTAGCAAGGTTCTGTTACTACAATACTGGTTGCAGGTGTGTACTATATAACTGTCTCCATTCTAAGATAATCCAGCAGTAGATCCATGAAGATTAGTGTTATCCCAACACCCCAATGGTTCAGGGTTTTCCAGTTCAAGATAATATGACATGCAGCTGTGCTTCAAGGGCTCTCTTTATAAGGGATACCAATATACTTGTGTAACTTTTCTGAGTAGTCACTTGCTATATCCCATGAAATTTGTGTACGTCATGTCATACAGCTAATCTCTAATGATATATTATTTCAAACATATACTCCTTGTGACAACTTGGGTGTGCTTATATTACAGTTTCATTTTCTCCTGAATAATATACGAACTGTTCACATGTTTCACTGGAAGATGTTACACTCCTTGATATCAATGCAATCAAGACTGTTGGCTGCATTTCACATATCAGTTCAAATTTAGATAAAAGTGGGTGGATCAGACAGTTTGAAGGGGTGAGGAGGAGGCTGTACCATACAAATTGATCATATATTCAATAAATATGATATGCTTTTTTGCACATATTTTGATATATTGCCTTTAAATCTTGTATACATTTTTTTCTGGAAATGGTAAAATTTTTTCCTAGAAAATAATATTTCCTTGGCTTTAGGAACCATGGATAGATAATGATTTGTCATTTGACTTATACATTCCCTTTGAAGTGTCTATAAATGCAATTTGTTATATGTACACACACACACATATATATCCTATTGCATTAGCAGAAGGTTTTACAAGATTAAAATTATTAGATTATGTGATTATTGCATCACAAAGTTTGAGTTGCAGAAATCCTTTAACTATAAAAAAATACTTTTGTTGTACACGAAACTGCAGTACATCATATTTTATGTCATGATTCTATAGACCATTTCACTCTTTGTATTTAAAATATAATCTTTTAGAGCAGACTTCATGTCACTTATTGCAAGTTATTCGTTTGCAGACTTGCAAAATGTTTTGGAAGTTCAACCTTATGACTTCTCACATGGATACATTGCTGGAGAAGGAGGTAAGTTAAATTAGTTTTGGTTTTCACTTTGCATCTATTTAGTAATAATTGTTCATTGTACTGGTGAAGATTGATTTTTATTGGTGCCCTGGGTCAGTTATTAATGTGTTGTGGAATAAAATTAATTAAAATTGTCCCCTCAGTTGAATATGCTTGTCTTAGCATTGAACTATTCATTATTATCAGTGGAATTCTCTGAGTGATTTACATTAAGTTTCAGTCATGTTTCTATCATGGTGCTACAAAAACAAAATAATTTGTGATTTTCAAGTTCATAAATTGTTCTTGTTATATTTTGCCAATTTGGTAAATTCAAATCACACAGTGAATCTTCTAAGCAGTTTTTTACTGCAAAATACCCAAACTGTCAATTTCTGACTGGCCTTACTCACAAAGAGATGTCTACAGGAATGACTGATGGATCTTGTACTGGGAAATCTGCTAAAAGAAAACATCGTCTACTAATTCTTCAGGAACTTGCCAAGAAAAGAGCCAGGACCAAACTCTGGCTGCAGTGGGAGACATTGTGGGTAGGCAGAGTCCATTCACCAGTTGGCATCATCTATCATTAAAACAGTTGTCCTGTTCCTGGACGTGTGAAATCCTTTTTTTAACATCTGTGAGCTCCACGTCTTTTCCACGTTCCTTTACGTCCCTTGATCATCCACAACTTGAAGCTGGTTGTGTGCTGCTAGTGCTACTTTAGGCAAGGCTGCAATATCTCAATCTGGGAACTATTTTTGTTTTAGGACTTAACACTGCAGGAAGTATTAGATGAAGAAGAAGTCCTACAGGAATGTAAAGCACAAACCAAGAGGCTTATTGAGTTGTGAGTACTGGTTTATTGAGTGTGATATATATATATTTGTGTGGCAATTATGCTGGTTTATGGTAGAGTATTATAATACCATTTTGACTTGTACTTTGCTCTTTAGTAAGGAGAGGTTATTTCTTATGTGAACAGTTGGACTATACAATCGCAAATGTTCAGCTGTCATTCTCAATCATCATAAAACGTTACCGAATTGTTTGGTCACGTGTAATCAGTAACCATTGAGTAAGTCTTGTAGCAAGGTATTCTGTATATGTTGTGGACAATAGGGTTGAACAAATGAAGGATAATTAAACCATTCTTAATATCTAAATCCTTACATTGTGTGGATTGCATGACTGTTTTAATTAGAGCTTAATTTTTATTTTACTTTGAGCTATGACTTGTTAAAGACTGACAATTACAAAAGAAAATCATGAATTTTTATACTTTTATATAATTTCTGGGAAGTGACAATAAATCTGTAAAAAGTGCTTCATAATCATGTACTATGAATTTGGGGACAATTTAGTTGTTGAAAGTCATCTTATGGACAGGTCGCAAACATTTTCTGAAACTATATTTCCATTTGAAAGTGCAGACTGAATAATTTGTATTTAAACACTGTATTCTAAATGTAAAAAATGGTTGTGCAATATGTAGGCTACTAGTAGTTGAAGAAATTTAAATCGTCTCTGAGGTTTATTAAAATCTTTTCTATGGAATCATATCTGGCTTTCTAGTGTTAAGAGGTATGTTACATTTGACAAGTTCTTGGTCCTGTGGCTAGGGATTGAGCAGCTGTGACATCCATTTGCAATATATTTATTCTACACATTAATATACAACAGAGATAGTGTAAACACAATTTATTAACCCCAACATTTGCAAATGTCTAACATAGATAATTAAACATTCCTAAGCACATGCTAATTAATTTTTAGTCTCTAGGAAAATCTGTACGTACCAGTGGGTTTCTCCATCTTCAGTAGAAGTATTTCATTTCCAGTAGGGTTATTGATGGCATCCAGAAGTCATCATTTAGTGATTTCTTAAAAATGTAACACACTTGTACTTCTCAATGGACTTAAACCTCTGATCTATTTGCTAAATAACTGTCAAGTGTCATCAATTCTGGTTGTACAGATGTATCTGAGTCAGCCTTTTGGACAAATATGAAACTAACTAATAACAATTGATTTCCTATATAGCTAGGCATAAGTGAAATGTAATGTAGTTCCTAACATTAGGACACTCCAACAAAGACCATCATATTTGTTGTTATATTATTAACCAACTGACTTAAGAACAAGTTATTTCAATACAGGTGTCATGTGGGTCTTATTTTGTGTATTAAAAATGAACCGATTAGCATTATTCACCAGAACAGTATTAATCTTAATTAGTAGTATTTATGTGCACTCTTCATTGATCCAATCATTTTTGATTCCAACTGCACCCAAAAAGATAATACGGTATCCTGAATTTAAAATTAGAATAATTTGCATTACTGGTGTGCAGGAAATACATTTTTTTATTAATAAATGGCATTTACCAAACATGTGCAATCAGATATTAAAGGAAATTTGCAAGTGTGACCTAAAATTTACCAAAAAAAGAGACATTTTCTGGGCATATAATTTTATTTATATCATACATATAACAGAGTATATATTTTCGGAGGCAGAAAATAATTGCCTATCAGATGAAAATTTATAATTTGGCATACTGCTATGATAGAAAATATTATACATTTTCTAATCAAGAACAATGTTGTACACAGTGCCACGGTACAAGCCATAATCATAACATTACTACATTTGTGTTATCAAGCTCTGCATTAACATTTCCAAATATGATACCATTTTTAACATTATTTGATAAAGATCCAAAGCCTCAGAGTTATTCATTGTGCATCTACTTGAAACGGTGTGATACGGTTCAGATAAAAGTCATACAATTTTGTTCAATGAAAAGGCACTGGTGGTAGTCAGTGTATGGCAACATCTTACATCAATATGTGCAAACACCAGTTTGTTCCTGGAGAGTGTACCTCCAGCGACAAGGAAAGGAAATCTAAATAGAGGTTTCTAAATGTAGAAATGTTCAGCCTTGTGATATATTGCTGAGAAATTTGACACTGTCAGCAGGACAGAATTTTATCTTACATGTTCTGTGTGAAGAGTAGGCAAGGGTTTAATGTAGGAGCAGAATGTTAGCCATCAAAACCTTTCCTTATGGGATTTTATTCACCAAGAAGCTGTCCAGTTCATGGAAATATCTATTCTTATTGCTGCAGCTGTACCCATCTTGAGGCTTACACAAATCTCCAAACTACCCCTCATCCCTGGTGCTCACCAAATCTGCAATTGCTATATAAGTATTTCTTACTAATGTTGCACATTTTCTCTTACAGCCATGCAGTATTTATTAAAGACACTCATTTCTGACCAGAATTGTTTCAAGCCAGTTATATAAACTGGAGATGGTCAGTAAACTGTATTGGGTTTGTCATCGTTTTTATGTTGAAACTGCTGGCCCTGCAGATTGTCTTTGCTTTATGGGTCTTTATTATCATAAGTGGTGATATCATGTCCAATTGATTGATGATGGTATGTCTATGGCTGAACTGGTAGCACAGATGGCCTCATACCTGTGAGAATAGGGTTTACTTCCTTGAAAGCTTACATCAGTAATAGTAATCCTAGGTAGCTTACATCATTAATATGAGGTAAATATAAATTGGACATCCCATTGTTACATGCTACATTGATATTTATTTATACAGTGAATTGATGCAGTCATATCAGTTGTTAATAAAATTACCTGTCACGAATATCTAATACTTTACTCAGCCAAGTTTTTTACATCTAAATTGATAAATCTCCTACTAAAGTCTTGCAGCCCTCTCAAGTTAAAGTCCGTCAGATGAAACATCCCCGGTGGATACACAGGTCCACATCTGGGGTTAGAGAAATCAGTCTTCCAGATGACTACAGAATGGTTCTGATTGGCAGTTATGTAATACTTCGCACGAGTAGTCATCTCATGATGGACTCTGTGATGTGTAAAGGAGGCAGTTACTCTCTTGATATGAGTTTACTAAAAGATTATATGGAGAAAGGCAAGAATGTGGTAATTGGTAAACTAGTGAAGGTGATGGACCTGGAGCAGAACAATAAGTATAGGCATAACTTTATACAGAGGACAAATTCCTGTTCTTGGCCAATTTCAAAGGTTCATTTGTTTTCACAACACTACCTTTAATATCATCATGACCCTGCCTTTTTGCATTCCCTGTTTTCTTGCTGCTTTTGTGTTTGATAATGTTTGTCAATCTACCTTTAGCTTGTTTATATTACATATCCAATAATTTTCACGTTCTTGACTATTGATTGGTGTTTAAAAAAAACTTTGCTGATAAACTCCATCACTCTCGGACTGACACATTTATTTATGGCTTGAAGGCCAAAGTGAAACTGATGTAGCCTGCCATATGCTGCTCTGTCCATCTTGTATTCAGAACAGAGTATCCATACATCAGTTTTATTACTGGTGACATTCTGGTCACAAGACATTTCTGCAATGAATATTGTTTATTTTTAGTGATTGTGAGTCTCTATTAGTTCAAAATCTGTATGCATATCTTGGGAAAAAATTAAGTTTTGGCAACATTTTCAGCAAAACCCCATTCTGGTGGCACTATACTTTACAAAATTTAATGTATAATGCTATTGTAAACATATTCCAGCATTTCAACCTGGGATAATGATAATTTTTGTATGATATAGTAGATGGTGTGACCTTTCAGCACTGCTTGTGTCATTGTTGTTATATGTTAATGAGATGTTTTAAGGGATTTATTTGTTAAGTTGATCCCCAAAGAGTATAATTTATGGTGATAGCTAAATACATCAAATGTGTATAATCAATTAATTTTGTTCTCCTGCTATCATATTTATTATGATTTAGTTCAACAGCCATTTTATTTGGCATTGCTTAAACAATTGTTAGTAGTTTATATACAGTTATTTAAAATTCTAAAGCTTTCTATGTGTTTTTTAAATGATCCTCAATAGTTATAATAGGATGTGTATGCAGTCAGGTCCCATTATAACACAGTGATTGTGGTCCACAACCCATCAACCGTGTTATAAGTGGCCCCCCAAGTGAGACATTTTGTATACAGTCAGGTTACTGAGAGTCTGATACCGCCAAGTGAGACATTTTTACTGTCAGGGTCAGTGATAATAGCGAGTTCATGTATTCACCTTGTTTTCACCATCCTTTAACATTACATACAACTGTTTATTTCATAAATGTTCCCAGTAATTGTTTAATCATTTGTTGACTTAAAACATAAATGTTACCTCAGTGTTTGTGTGGAAAATTAAAATTTTCTGCAAAATTGGGCAAAAGGTAGCAGCCAACTTGGGTTGGTGATATTCGTCCACCAGAAATAGTGCATGTTTTACAGATGAAGGTAGCAACTATATGAACCAATAAATGAATGTTTATAGGTGCATGTGTGCAAATAAACGTCTGAAATGTATTTCTTTTTGTATCTGCTTTTGTAATGAAAATGTCATATTTTATTGAACAATTTTATAGAACATAAATTTAGTGGGTGGAGTCACACAGTAATTGAGGGTTGTGATTAGGCTGTTTGTTTGGCTGATTGAGCCAAGATTGTATGTAATTAAGTTTGGGCTCAATAAATATATGTGTGAGTGCGTTGTGGCTGTTGGCTATGTTTTATGTGTGAATTACAAACTGTGAAAATGCGTTCAAATTATATTGAAATATTTTATCAATCAGTTGCGGATTTCATACCATTTCACATAAAAGTGCTCTGTCGTGTATTTCACAATTCATGGTCCAAGGTGTGTCCTTGTTATATCCTATTTCATGGTATAACAGAGCCTGACTGTATTCACTTGATAATCCTTCTGTTTTATTCTGGCTAAAATACTGGAAAATTGTTATTACTTCCATAACTCATTATTATGCATTCAGCCACCAAGATATCTCACATTAGTTTATTTCAATGTAAGATATACAATAACCTGATTTTATCACTTGTGCCATAATTAGAGATGTGAGTTGAGTTGTTTAGTCCTGGTTTTATTATCAAATACAGCAGAGTGATAAATATTTCTCCTACTTTAGTTCAAATCCTAGTTTCAGTGTCGATGTAGGATTTTGCATTAAATTGACTATAAAAACAGCAACGTTTCGCACTAATTAAATACAATTTCTTAAGATTTTATTTTCAGAAGTATTTGTAATTGTAGATGTAAAAAACATTCTTACTAACAAGAGTTGGTGAGTGGTTTGTTTAGTAGCCCCAACCCTATGATTTGGGTGAACCCTCCTAAAGAAACTACAGGGCGGTCTCCTAACTTCTTTTTGAAGTTACCAGCCCAAGAACATTTGTACATGTGCCATATTGGTGTTTAGCTAAAAATAATATTTTCTTACCATACAGTTATTCTTGTTTTTTTACAGCCTTACTACCCAGCCACATATGGAAGAACTGGTGAACTACATAACACAAGAACCAACAGATGAAACAGATGAGAAAGTGAGATACAAGTAAGTATTATAACCAAGCTCATAGTGTTATAACCAAGCTCATTGGGTGACGCTTGAAAGCAGGTTTAGTGCTAATCTTTGCGTTGATGTTAGGATGATGTTTATGACTTCTTGAAACAGTGTTTAAGAATCTCATATGTATGTATCCTGTTTTATTTTGAATTCGCATAAGGTAAAGTATAACAATTTAAGATTGCTAGTTTTTGTTTAAAGAAATACAAATTTCATTTGTTGGTACAAAAATACACTGCAAGTAGTTGATTCTAGTGTTTCTTATGAGTTAAGTCCCATGGGACACCAAAATATGGTCTACCCAGAATGTTTTGGCAGTTTACACAAATAATCCCTTTCACTGTTTGCCAACATTATCCTGTTTTGTCACAGTGAAGTTTGACATCCTAATGAAAAAATTTTGAAGAAATATAATAATGTATCAATCACAGTTAAATTGACTATTATGTATTTTGAATTTATACCTACTAGAAGACTGGAAAGAAAAGCCGTAGGTTCATAATTGCATGTAAATTGAAGCGATTGTGATCTACTGTCCTTCCTTAATGACTTCATATGTTTTTCAAAATATAGTTTTATTATTTAATTTTAGGTAAATGATTTGCTGAATGTGATGTTTGAATTTGAATAAAATCAGATACCTACAATTGAACTTTACAACAATTAAAAACCGATAGCACAGTTCATAAAACCCATTTCCTAAGCAATTTCAACTTCTAAAAATTTGGTCTATAATCTTCAATTCAAATTTCTAATGTGACAGGAATGAATATGATGCCATACTCTTCTACATACCTTCACAGATGGTTTTGTAGCTGTGGGACTCATCAACATTGGTTAAAAATAGTTTCCTAAAGTAACTTAATCATAGAAGCAACTCTGTTTCCTGTTACTTAATGCTGATATTCTTCTCTTAAACGGGTTAATCTTAATTAAGATGTGATACATGAGTCACTGGGCAGTACCATGTTAAGTATTCTATTTTTGGTCCATGAAGTACTTCCAGATCTGTCAGTGAGATAATCCAAAGGACTTGTTTGTTTTAAGTGAACTATTAACTGAGGGTGTATTTTTGCTTTAATCTAACAGGTATCCAAATGCAGCTTGTGAGTTGCTTACCTCAGACGTAGATCCAATAACGGACAAACTGGTTGGAGAGCCAGCTCTAATAAATACAGTTTACACCTTCATAGAGAATGATGCACCACTAAACCCTCTGTTGGCAAGCTTTTTCAGCAAGGTCATGGGATTGTTGATTTCCAGGAGAAGTGAACAGGTAGTTTAATAATTAGAAATAGTTTTTTTCTGGTTCTTTGTCAGGTATCAAAAATTGGATTCAACGTAGTAGCATTTATATTATACAGAGGTGTAAAGAATTAAATTTATTCTGAATACACGAATCATTATGTTAGCTCTGAAATCAGCATTCTGATTAAAGCTGTTTTATATTTTTGTGAAGCTAGTGTAATATTTATGATTTTGTTCAGATGCTGAAGTTTCTTCAATCAAAAGATGACTTCATAGGCCATTTATTACGTCACATTGGGACTTCAGCAATAATGGATTTGCTTTTGAGACTTATTACTTGTATAGAAAATCCAGAGTGCCATATGATGTGCCTAGAAGTAAGTAGAATTGAAAATATCAGTAATTATTTTGTATTGGAAAATTACAAATACAAAATAACTACTTATATTCAAATTGTAATGAATTAGCTATGACATAGTGTAGCATAATGGAGGCCTTTATTATCAAGTATTAAGGTAGTAACGGGATTCCAATTTGGCCAGCAGTACTAGAACAATTACTGTAGATGACACTGTTAGTTGTTGTACTGTCATAATAAATAGGGTTGACTAGAGACATAAATAGCTGTATTTGACATATTGACATCCCATATCAATACTAACTGCTCTGCCAATGAAAAGTGTTACTGTAACGTAAAATGGAATGTATGTATTGTAGTCTACTAGTTAACTGCAGTATTGTTTAGCAAAATTTGAAGGGTTGCATCAGTTGGTTTTCTGCTGTGTATTCTATGTGGAATAGTGTTGGATTCATGATGTCTTTGGGGTTGAAGGTAAAAGTAAACTTAGCAAACTTTCTGTGGTCAATTCTTGAATAGCGAAATTCCAGTACTTTGGTAGGGTTCCAACGATAATTGTTATGTCTGAATAATATGTTTGTCTAATAGTTGATGAGATTTATCACTATTTATGAAGTGGATTGTAACATTCCTTTGAAAATGGCTCATTTGACAATTGGGCAACCTGCCAACTCTGAAGCCCTTGCAACTTCAAGTGAGCAAGATTGTTCTTAACCATCATGTTTATACACTAAAACCTGAGTAAGTAATATGCAACAATAAAGATTTATTGAGATTAAGTTATACAAATGATTGCACGATTTGGGAATTCCCGAAATGGGTTACACAGTGCGAGATTCAACTGGAGTAGACAATTTGCTTTTTGCTCGTTCAGCTATAAATGTTACAAGAAATAACACAGATTTAAGTTGCTATCAGTATAACTTGATTTGACACAAGTACAGACCAATTTCAAAATCTTTTCCCATGTCTCTTAAATCTCTTACTGTCATTATAGTTGGTGTTTAGTTTATTTTCTGTAAACTGGCTCTAAATCTTAGTACTTTTCTGTTTAAACCCCTAAAGCTAGAACTATATACTGAATGTAGATTCATGGGAAGATCTCAGCTGATATAATCTTTTATAGATTGTGTATAGGAGCTACTTCATATATGTAAACATTCATTGATGGTCATTGCATAGTTGACAGTTTGTCAAGCACTTAATAAGTGAATTGTGATCTTTGCCAATATTCACCAAAAGACAGCTCAAGCATTACTGAATAGTTTTATAATTATTTGTTTTATCACAGTTTGTTATTGAAATCCATATAATATAAATTTTTAATATTGGAAGACCACAAGAAAATTTGGAGTGTCAATGAAAAACGTATATTAGATTACTTCATGGAAAAAATATGTTTGTGCTCTGGGTACTAAAAAAATATTATTATGAAAAATCACTCATAAAATGTTAAATACACCAAGAAATGGTTACGTCAATTTTTTTTAAAATTGATTTTTGTGTTCACTTATTAAAGCATATTTAGTTAGTCCATGTTCTGAAAGGCATGCAACTGCCTTAAATGTGTTTAAATGTCAACCAAAACAATGATCCAGGAATATTTTTAGAGCACTGAATGTGATAGTACTTCTGTATTATAATCCATATAAAAACATCTGAGGTGCACAGAATAATTTTTTTGAAATGGAAATTTCCAGCTTCTACATCTGTAACTGTACAAGTGAAAATTTAAGAACCATGGTAGTTATCAAAGTTCATGTTTTGTGTGGAGACATTTGAACTTTGTGTTTGTGAAAAAGTCCCTTATTATTACACATTTTATTTTAGTTCAGGTATTTGAAGCCATTAATGGAATACAGTCTCATTTACAGTATGATTATCTGTTATTAGAACTAATTATTTGGTTTACATGTTGTTTTCAGTGGCTAAATAAGAACCAGTTAATACAGAGGTTAGTGGCAATGATAGATCCATCACAAACAGAAGAGGTAACTTGCTGTTTATTTACTGTATTTAGTAAAGAAAAGGAGTGTTGTGCTGCCCCCCCCCCCCCCAAATCAGCTGTCAAGTCATGGTGTAGAATAATAAACTTGAACTGGTAGTTGTTTTTTGGCCTTCAGTCAATCTTCTATAATGGTAGCATGATCAGAATCTCTTCATTTTTATTATTTCCTTTAACAAATATGACATATAAATGAAAGTTTGCATATTTTTCACCGTGTTGTATAATCATAACTGAACTAACTGGCTGTATACTTAGATCTGGTACTTTTTATAATGGCACCAAGTACTTCTTGATAACTAAATTGATGAAATTTAATAATACTTAACTCTTTTAAGTGATCACATGATATTTGTTTGTTACTAACTAGACTCTTTCACACCTACCCAGACATCAGTCATCATCATCTTTCAGACCTACCCTTATTTTTCACTTTCAATAAAAATAGTTTTTTTCCCCTATTAGAAACAGAGTAATGCTTGCCAGTCATTGTGTGATGTCATACGTCTCAGCAGAGAACAGATATCACAATCACAGCGTAAAGCAGAGCCAGATCCTCTGCTTAGTGCCCTTGAATCGTAAGTGTATGATCAAGATTATGTTAGGTTCTACATGATTTTTTCCTATGTGATTGTTAATAATGGGAATCATATCTTTGCCTGGATGACTGAGATGTGATGTAATGCTTTGTTTTGGCCAGTGAGGTACACCATTTGATTTGTGTTGGTGGACTAGTAATTAATGTAATTTTGTTGTGGTACAGGGAAGATACTGTCACAGATTTGTTAAGTCACATGTTTGATGGAGAAAAGGTGGAGTCTGTGTTTGTGAATGGCCTTGTTGTTATTCAATATCTGTTGGAATTCAAGAAACTAGGGTAAGTTATTTTAACAGCTTGCTAAGTGAAATTATTATGTTAAAACATTTGTGTATATTTAATCATATCAAGTTATTAGATGCTGCAATATCTGGTGGGGGTGACATTATCTATATCAGCACTAAGTTGTTTTAGATTAGAACAATTTATTTTCTGTCTAGAGGAATAACCTATTTGTCCTTGGCAATATGACATAACTTTTTTAGTCACCTTATCTTTACAGTATTTTGGATAGTGATTTGCATGTTTCCATATCTTTCAAAACTTTCTAATGTTTTCTTACTTAATTTTTTGTCATGGTAGCATTTGTGTTGTAGTAATTCATTACATATTAAATGTCTAGTTATTACCTCGCAGTCATGGACTGGAAATTACATTCATTATGGTGAGATCATAGTCGATAGCGTCATGTTGTGTGTGTCTGTGAGTGTGTAAAAAGGTTAAAAACCTTTTAGTTTTATCAGTTACAGGGTATAATTGTATTTACTGACAATTTTAATTCCTTTATAGTCCTGATGGTGGCCCAGAAGTTTTATCGCCGTCTTGTACAGAATTTTTAAGAAACAGTGTTTGTAACACTGTCAGTGCTGTAATACCACGACTCAAAGATTTCCATCAGTTATTGAATAACCCACCCAAGGTATGCCCATCCTTGTTGGCACTATTTTACATACGATTTGAATAAATTCTTCTTAATCGTTTTGTATTAATTTTGTGTTTGTTCATTTTCAGCAATACTACTCACCAATGGTCACTACAGTAGGCACTTTGAACCCACCATTTGGTAACACTAGATTACAGATAGCTCGTCTCATCACATTATTGCTATTTACCAGAATATATAAACTGAATGTGGAACTAGCAACTCTTGGAACACTTGGTCTTCTTATTGTAAGTTTTCATTGCATTTGCTCTTCAGAAACAAAACTAATTGAAAAATAATTTGAACAACTTGTAAAAGTCTGTTTTGGGGATAACCTTGGGACCACTTGAAAAAGGGTGTTTAATAAAGGCTGCCTTTAATAATAAACAATGCAGGGTGCCATCTAATACATGCAGTGTGTCCACGTCTCCTCTGTAGTTTTATTGGCTTATTTCCTCACAATTGAATGATTGTGTAATTGTATTCAAGTGACTTTTATACTTTGAAATTGAGCTCATTGTGTGTGTCTGTGTGTGGTCTCAGTATTGTAATAATAATAACATTTTGCAATGCAAACCATAGTTAGCTTAATTAATAAGTTGGTATATTCATTGCATGATCTCCCTGAAAGGGTAGTTGCCATTACCATAAATCATCTCCTAAAAATGACTTAATCATGGGTGAAAGTAGTGTATTATTGGAAATCTCACAGTGAAACTTATGTGCACCATCTACAAGTCTTCTGCCATCCCATATTTGGGTATCTTTATGATCACATATTGGCCTGTTCTTTTTATTGTTGTAATATTTTGAATGTTTTGATTGTGGGTTTGTGTGTGTAAAACAATCCTAGAAACAGATCTACCTTTAACATAAAAGTACTAGCCCAGAACCATGAATAGCTCAAAATAGGGTTGGATTGGTTAATTGAATCTTAAATTGTCTATTATTGAGTTAATATCAGAAACAAAATTAGAAAGTTCTGTGGCAAACAGAAAAGGAATATAACTTAAGTTCATATCATTTTGGACAAATGTTACTACACGTCTTCTCAGAGACAAAATATTTCATATTGCATCAATAGGCTTATTGGTGTGTAGATATTTCGATGCATTTTTTTACACATATGTATTGTTACATACAAAGAATAGGTCAGAAAACTTAAGAATTGTTCTGAGTGCATTAATAATTAAAGCAATTCTTCTGTGAAATCCTGGCTGCTATCCTGCATAACTATGAATTTTATATCAGTTTTACGTTTCCAATATTAATTTTTGTGTGCAGTTTCTTGTATAGCTAAGTGAAAATATTCACACTTGACACTGGTTTGTGTTCCATTTCCCTATTGCAGGAACTTGGTTTTAAGTTCACGTGGAACAACTTACTTCATACACAAGTTGAGCAAAGCATTGCAGCTGTGCTGCATGAAGAGTGTACTGAAGAGGAAGAAGATGAACATAAAGAAAACCCTTTACTTAGTCAAGTGAGTATCATCTGGTTTCTACACCCAATATTATTTAATTATGTGTATCATGTTTTTATTATGGCACATTTGTTCATGTCAACAGAGATTTTTGCTCATAACAGTCATGAAGTCTGAGTTCAACAGTTATTTAAGGCTGTCTAAAAGGATACCATTGTTTGTAAAATGGTATTTGTAGTACCACTGAAAACTCTGGAGATTAATGTTATTTTATTCAGATGACTTGGAAGTTCTTATGTTAACCACATTTTTTATAATAATAAAAACTTTGAATGCTGTGATTTTTTTTGGCACAAAAACCTTTACTGTTTTGGTGCAGAATTAAATCTGCAAGGCTCTTGGCAGCGATAAAATATTTTGCATACATATAAAAATGAATACAGGGTCATATGATGGTTGCTTTTTTAACAATAATCCATGGTTCTGTGTGGTCAGTTAAACATGATGACTTTTGATGGCTATTTTTGATATTAATCAATTTCCAGTTATTCACAGAATACAAGCTTTTTGAAAGGATACTTCAAGTCTGGGAAGACAATGATCAACATCAGTATGTAGTAATTGTTATTAATACTTTGTTAGCTTCAGTAAATTAATCAAGAAGCTGGACATTTATTTTGTATTATGATATTTCAGTAAATATCAAATGTGTGTACCTAAGATTTTGATGCTGTCTGCTTTTCTAGGTCAAGACCTGGAGGACACAGAAGGGGGTACATGGGCCATGCAACTAAAATAGCTAACCATATTGTAGAATGTATGGAAAAGGGTCAGAATTCTGGTAAAATTAAGGGTCACTTTGAAGGTAGGCATGTTATATTAACAGCAGTTTAACATTATTACACAGTACTTGATATGTTTATTACTTCAAATGTATGATTTGTGTGTGTGTGTGTGTGTTTTGGGATACATATGGAGAGGGAACAGGCACAGTGCATCAACATATCTAAACATTCTTTGAGACCTACCTCCATGAATCTAAATATAAATACATACAACTATACATACATTAATCTAAATATAAAATGTTCCGTAACTCCACATATTGATACATATATGCATATACCTATGCATGTGTCTGGGCTACTCCTCAGCCTGTGGGGCCCGCTAATTCCCTTTTTATATGCGACAAATATGTCATGCCCACAGGAATGCAGGCTACGTAGAAAAGTGGAAGCATGTAAAACATACCATTTGACACCACAGCTCGCAGCAAACATCAAATGCGTGTGGTTCATTGGCAACTTACTACATACATATGATAAAGACACCACAGTTTACATCAACAGCAATTTTCTTTGGTCCAAAAGAAACTTTTATATAAAATATTTCGACACCTCAGATGCTGACCTCAGCTTTATTCTGGGTTCGAATAACTAAATAAATCCTACCTGTATGAATTGTATACATCGATACACGTCCGACTAGTTTGGCATCACAAGTTCTTCTCTAATCTAAGTGAAAAGTTAGGCCATTTATAGGCCCTCAGGGTGTGAAGAAACATTACAGATGGTTGACCACGTGAGACAATGTACACTAACTCTGCAAGGAATCAGTATGTAATGTAAAACGTAGTCTTTCTGGTGAAGTTAAATAAGTGTTTTATCCCAAGTTTGTGTGTGTGTTTTGAAGAGGCGTATTGTAGTACAAGGAGTTGTTCTGATGTTGTGTTTTATTACCATTTATAGCATTGCCCGATGATGTCAAGGAACAGTGGAACAATTTTGTCTCTGGTTCTCTTTCTGAAATCAATAAACAAAACACGGTTGTGCTGGTAAGAATAGAAGTCATTTCATTGTAGCTATCCATCTGTTTGTAGTTATGGTGTGTATATATGTGTATGTTAGTCACTACAACATTTTTGGTCAGCTCTCGTACTGACACATCTAGTAAAGGGATGCCCACTTCTAGTAATGCTATCCATCATCTGCATAATTATTGCCATGTTTACATGGTGAAAATAATTTTCTTATCTTTGCATATCATTCTGTCCGGTATGTGAATTAATGTGGAGTTTTGGGGGACTTTTTTGCAAATCTGTCTTGTCATACACCATGATACTGGGAGTAATGTTTGTAATGATCCTGTTGTTAAGAATAATTTAGTTAGAATTGATGGGTGCTGGTTGTACAGAATATATACTGAAGTTTGATAGGTCATCTACTATTGTGATACATATTTATTGTTGTGATACTGTTCTAGACAATTATTTATTTTGTGTTACAGGCTGGCCAAAGTATGTACTCAAGCAGTGAAGAAGAAGATTCAGACTTTACTGTAGCATTCCTTCAAGACACTGCCATGCAACAGGTAAGAGAGTTCTGCATATATATATATATATATATATATATATATATAAAAGAGAGAGCTGCATATATATTTATATGAGAGAGAGAGAGAGAGAAACCATATTTCCCCAATATTTTTAACAAATTTATCTTCAATTTAATCTTAATTGCATATATGAGGACAAGATTATATTTAGCGATATGTCATATATTAAAGCACACAAAAATATCATAATGGTATTTTTGCTCCTATGTATATTCACTTATGTTACAATCAGCCATTCAACTTCGTTTATGGGCAATTTTCTTATAGCAATAACTAAAACAAATGTACATTTATACTATATCCAATACATGAGTGGTGACTAGTAGTGAGGTTATAATGTGATTAGCCACACTGAAGTGAAGTGGTATACCTAACATTAGATTATATCATTTATCATACAGAAGATATTTATAAAATAGTTTTTGGATAGACAGAAATAAAATAAACTTTAACCCAATCAATTTCATATTAATTTACTCTTATTTGTTTGTCAATGGTTTGGTTATTAAACTGCTTATGAAAATATGGAGTAAATGTGGTCGGTTTTCCTCTCTCCCCCCTCTCTCTCTATGTGTGTGTGTGTGAGAGACAGGCTGAAGATAGCCGATTAAACTTTTATAAATAAGTTTTCAAGAAAATGTTTAATCACAGATTTATGGTGCATATGTCATTAGATTGAGTGCATTTTTATTGGTTTGCCATTATTGTGGTATTTGAGTAACTGTAACAGTTTGACCTTGATATTTTCATAACCCCATTACTGTTATCAGCTTAAAACATGTGCAGTTCAGTTTAAACTTCTCAAGATGAAATTCTCATTGTAAACTTTATGTGAACTACTTACTACTGGCTTAGATGTGAAACCAAAAATCCTATGGTAACAATACTCTCCCTAATCTGTCCACTGTGTTTATGTTTGACATAATTATGGGTTCTTTTGATTTGTACCGAAACATCACTTGACAGGCTCGTAGGAAGGCTAGACTGGTAACTAGAACTTTTATAGTTATAAGCATCAATTAATTGTTGAGTTACTGAAATTAAATTGTTTAATATTTCTCATGATTGCTGATGCTCTTGCTAGTATCTATTGTTCGGGTTAGAGGTACTTGTATAAAGCAGATTAAGAGGTTTGCTTGATCCCTGCTTAAAGCAGATCACTTATCTTAAGCATGAATTTCCCTGTACAACCTACTGCATAATGTTGTGGGTAAACCGGGAGGTTTTTGTTCTATTATCATCATGTGTAGCGTTTAGCTGTGATGTTGGTATTGTTTGATTCTACATAGAATTATGTAAAGTGGTGCCTTGTCAAGCTTTTTTTAAAAATTGTTTGTTTATTGTCCTTTTGTTGTTGTGGCTCCTTGGGATTTTCTGGATGATTCAATTATCAATTGTTGTTTTTCCATGGTAGTGATGTTGTGTATGCTTTGGATTTAAGGTGTTTTCCGAAAGGCCACACAAACACACACACAAACAAACATGTGCCTCCACACACACACACATTTAGAATCAATCAGAAGGCCTCTTAATGTTGGGTTAACATTAAGTTCTATTATAGGTAGTACACTGACTGTTCTGGGAGGTTTATTTACACACACACACATACACACAGTATTCACTATAATTCTGTTCCACCAAAGAACATTTTTTGTTAAAACAACAGTTTGGACCAGAGAGCACAAAACAGTTTGCATGTGAAACATATATGGCATGTCAGCAGGGTGCTACTAACATTAGCCATTTTGCAGTAGGAGTAAATCAGCTGTCTAGGTGTTTGTCTGTATTATATAAACCATAATGATCATTAGTTAAGTTACTGTTTGCAATAGGGGTGTGAAAATTTCAAGGCCAAAATGGTTAAATATTTACTGATGCTACAAATAAGAATGCACCAATTTGTCTTGGTGTTTTTTGAGCTGATCATGTAGCACAATGCACTGGCAACGTATAGGGTTTTGTACCATAATGACTAGGCATGTTGAATCACTACTTACCAAGATTGTTGTTCTGAGAAAATTGTCCACAACAAGATGATGAAGAAGTTTTCACACCCTAAATGATACCTGATGAAAAAGCCAATAATCTTTGTTGATCTGTTTTTACCGTGTACACTGTCATTTATGCTCACATTTATGCTTTTTGTGATAGATGAATCCAAATTCCATGCTGAATTATTTAATTAAAGCAGTGTTCTGACATTTGCAGTGATGAAAATACAGCATTATTTCTTTGCCTTTGCCTATGGGAATGGTTTCAGTTTGCTCTTAGCTCTGAGCATGCCTAGTCTGTGTTGGTATTTGCGCTTGTTTCTTCCCCTTTCTCCCTTCCTCCCCCACAGTCATAACATCTAAGACAACCTACTGGTACCTGGGTCAGTATAGTCTCTCTTAAAATCCTTGCTGAAAACAAGAGCTATTTATTTAGAGGATGGAGTTTAATTTGAGATGAATTAGTTTTGAACATGGTGAATGGATAGCTGAGGGTGACCTCTCTCTCTGACAGAGACCAGTAGTCGTGTTGGTGTTGTGATGGGATGTTGTGTTATGTTTTGCCAGTGTATTGTGTAGAACCTGTGCATGTTTAGCTTTCACTATGTGTTCTGTGCCTGGTTCTTACCCACCAGGCGTTCTCTGATTATCAGCTCCAACAAATGA
Source organism: Paralvinella palmiformis (assembly GCA_025642065.1). Lineage (NCBI taxonomy): Eukaryota > Metazoa > Annelida > Polychaeta > Terebellida > Alvinellidae > Paralvinella > Paralvinella palmiformis. Next base: position 1,487,994 of record JAODUP010000009.1, read on the forward strand.
CCAGTAATTTTATTGACCAGTTTGGCTTCAATGAAGAGGACTTCGGTGAATCTGAAGAGTGGGTCAGGTAAGAACCTTTTTTTTTTGTTCTGTGGTTCGTTGAAAGCATATGGATAAAGGAGTTAAAATTTGTAATTTATTGTAAAAATCATACCTGCCTTGTGCGTATTAAATAATTGTGTATAACTAATAGTGAAACTGATATGTTACAAGGCTCTTGTTTGGTTTAGCTTTGTATCTTTTATTAACAAACTGTGTCTCCTTGTATTCTAGTGAAAAGTTTAAAGAACGGATATCTAGTATTAACTTTGACATCAACACTGATGAAATAGTGAGTATTGCTAGAATATTGGGTGATATCTCTAAATGGCATGCATTTGATATAATTGTTCACTAGCTTGTCGTGATTATTAGTCACCGAAGTGATGTTTGTTTTACAGACAAATGCTAGCACGTTATTTGATCAAGTATGTAATGAGAAGATACAGCAGTTTGATGATCAAGACAGTGAAGAAGACCTCTGGGAAGATAAAGAAATAACATTTTCACAGAGCTCTGGTTCAAGACAGAAGTATGGCCAGTGACTTGATTGTTATTTTAGTTTTGTGTAATATGAGTAGAAATGTAGAATTTGTGGATTGGAAGATTACCGTTAGTCTTTGACCAGCTAATCAGACCTTCATTATCACATAAAAACTTACCAGCTCATCATATCACTGAGAGATAGAATGTTTGCATTATTCTGACAGGTTATATGGCTCACGTAAATGCTATGAGGAAAACAATCATTAAACTTTAGGAGGAACGTGTACTTTTATCAGTCAATGATAGGTTATTAATATAACGAATTGGTAATTAAAGATTGAATTAATTACCTTAACAGTGTCTATAAAATTAATTACCTTTACAGTGAATGGCCCTAGCCTAGCATTTGTGGATTTGAAAACAGAATATACCAGTGGCACAGATGCCAATATTAATTTGACAACTGAGCCATTTTGTTATCCACTGAAGCCACACACAGAATATTTTATTTTGGTATTAGTTTGTTTCAAGTGGACTCCAAAGCATTAATGAAGCTGCAGCCTTTCTAAGTAACTGAAGTGATGAGTGTATCAAAATTGAAGGTATAAGCAGAAAGGGTATCAGTTACTGGGCCATGAGAAAAATGGGGGTTTGTAATGTAGGTATTAAACATGAAGTTTGTGCACTGATAAAACCCTTCCTCACAGTCACTGAAACAAAACGCTTATTAATCTTATTTATTTGATGTGGCCTATAATATAGATATGCTGTCGTGGAAATTAATAATATGCTGATCAAATTCCTCTTTCCTTCTGTAGCAGTACCTTAGGTACAGCAGCAGGACAGCCAACAGCACCAGCTACTGGCACCACAGACAGCGATAGTTCTGATAGTGAGGAAGAGCTGGACTCGCCACGCAAAATACATCAGACACCAACATCTTCGCCACAATGTATTACTGCAGATAGCACAACTGAAAAAATGGATGTTGATAATTCAGAAGGTCTCTATTTGTCATCAGAATATCACTGTTTTGGCTTTCATAAATTATAATATGTAGAAATAATAAGGTAATCATACAGAACCTGTTGAGACCTTTAATTTTTTGCTTAGGAATATGTTCTGGGAGTCAGGTGTATATTTTGCATAAGGTGTATGGTTTTTTGGTTTCAGGCTGGGCTAACTTCGATGATATAAGCATGGAGACTACCCCAGCCTTATCAGCTACTGATCCCGGTCCTGATATATGGCGTGGTGATGAGAACAATTCTGGGTCACCAGCCACTTCAAATGACTGGGCCAAGTTCAACAGTGAATCCAATGCTGCAACAATAAAAGTGCCCTCGGATAACAGTGATACGCCACTGGCAGATTTCACCAGTTTAGAAAAATCAGGGAACACGAACAGGTATGTGTCTTTTACATTATTCTGAGAGCTTATATTGCATTATGAACTTATGATATGTTTGTATCTGTGGCATAATTTACCTGGGAATTAAGATGAATCGTTAGAGATTCCTTGTTAGTCAAAGTTCACACATAGATAATAATAAATTGTACCTCACAAAAGGGTTAAGTGAGGTCTACTTAAAATCCCCCACAGTGGATTTCTAGGATGAAATTGATACAAAAGCATCAAAGGATAGTGAACATATTCAGTTAAGAAGCTTAGGAAATTAAAGGAACAGTACACCTTCTTTTCAGAATTGCAGCACTAATACAAATATGCTGACACCAATTATAAATTATGTCAAGTTATAAACACAATCAACCACTTATTAAATAATCCAGCTGAAAGTGCTGGTTAATCGATTGTTAATGATCTGTGGGCCGTGCTATTTTGAAGCTAGAAACAGACAGGATACTCCTGGAATCTGACATCACTTAATACAAGCTGTTTGTATTACTGAGTTTTAACAATGTAAACAGGGGTCAGCCAAACATGTATTTTTGGAACAAAATCATATTTATTAATATCACAATAAAGTTGATCCAAACAGCCTCATATGTTTCACATTAATATTTAAAAAATAATTCTGATTGAAATTGTTGGAAGCACATGTAACCAACATGAATGGAGCAGCAGAGTATCAAAATATTAAATTGAGTCTTCGCATACTGTGAAATATGGTCTTGAATGGGTGCGAAAAGTTGATGATTTTCAATGAAACATTTGTATGAAATGTCAAAACTAGACAGATTTATCCAGTTACCCTTGGCAATAATCTTTGCAATCATATAATAATTGGTATGTAGTATAAATGTTTTGATAATTTTAACTTATTTTAAAAACTTAATTGTATATTAATTATGCTGTATCATAATTATAAAAATTGGTTTTGTCCTTGTGAGTTGACATTCCCTGGAAAATGAGTGCATATTGAGTTATATCTTAAAATCGGTTCAAGTGATGTAGTTCTGGAATTAAGGTTTTCTAAGATTATTAGACATAGTATTAAACTCTGCTAATGGCTTTATCAAAATATTTTAAGAGTTCTTATTTGTTTTTGGTATTAATAGTGAAACACAGAGAAGTAGGTCACCTGTTGCTATGGACACAAACGAATCTTCAAATCCCAGGGTGGCTGCCTATTGTAAGTACTAGATTGTGGTCAACAGAATTTTTATGAATACTTAAAATCAGAAGCATTGCTGTGTTACTGAAATTGTGTCAGTCATCTGTTATTTATTGTAGCTTGTATATTATTATGATTTCAGTGGTTTCTAGCGCTCCTGCAGATCTAGCCAGTAATATTGGTCAATCTACAGATGGAACTTGTGTACAAGACACTAGACAGCAGTGTTCAGAAGAAAAACAAGAAAAGTCAGTTTTGGGAGCATTAGTGTCTGTTATAAAACTGGTAGATCTAAATCTGCTTGTCAGATGTTTTCCAAACTTCCTAATTTAGAATTACTGCATGTGGTGTTAGATTTTATGGATATTGTTAGTTCATATCTCAGAAGTTGATATTTACTAAGTGTTATGGTGTTGTCCTGTTTATTTTTACTGAACTATGGCCTTCAGTGTGTCAGTCACTGCTATGAATTGTTATACTGAAATATTTTGTTGTTTGCTTCCAGACTTTCCAGTAGTGATATCAACTCAGACACCTTGACTTCTTCCAACACTGCGACAACTTCAGACATATCATCTACACAAGCTGCTAATCCTGGTGTATCTGCCCAGCCCGACAGGTCTGTTGTCACCCAATCATTCTCACAGTAAATGTTTGCTTGTGTCTTGCTGTGGTTTCATTTAAATAATACTGTGTTAAAATAGCTCCCAAATTAAGAGTGTTTCAGCTGGCAAAGGTGTTTTTCTCCTTTAGTAATTTTTCAACAGGTTTCATTTTAGTTATTAATAGCATTATTGAGTGGCCATGTTTGATATCATGTGTAAATAACCTCTGAATTTTATAAATTAATTTCAAATCACATTAAATTCATGTAATCTTTTCTGGAAAAAAAGTATTCAAACAGTGATGTTAAAAATATTTGTTTGCATATATAGATTTGTTTACATCATCTCATTATTTAATGTTCTTTTCTCATTGCAAGATTTTCCTTTGCATGTTTTCATACACAGAATAACAGTACATATACAAAATTGTAATACTAATTTTTGGATAGTGAACTCCACTTATGCTCTTCCCATGTTATGGAATAATTGAGAAGATTTAGAATGTAAGTGAATCATTTTGATTCACTTTTTTTCTTGTGATTCTCTACACATTTATAGATCTTATATAATTAATTAATTCAGTTTAAACTAATTTTCTCTGATTTTAATTAATCAACCTATGTGCACAGAGTCATTAAATGTGTAGTTATAAAATGGATTTGCTCTCAGTTAAGAAACCAGCACATCACATGTCAACACAAACACACACACAAAGAGAGAGAGAGAGAGACAGACAGATAGAAGAGATGAGTGATATATAGGATTAACATAAAGATAACATCTGTGCTCACAATAACATTCTGTATCACCTCAAAAGTAGATGTATTCTTTACATAAATCTATTCTATAATTAATAACCTAACACTTGTCTCTCTCTCTCTCTCTAGCTGTGGGGGGGGGATTTGTATGTGTGTGCATGCACGCGCACACTCAGAGAGAGCAGATAACCAGAATGTTAAAGCATTCAAAGCTGTAACTATAGTTAGTTAATAGTTTAGCATCTGTTCAACATAAAGTGTGGTCCTAAATATTTATGAGTTAGTTGATAGGAAACTTAGGATAATTAAGAATTTCTTGGTATGTGGTATTTTTCTCTGTGATATATAAGGTTACTTAGAATTAAATAAGCATTCCCTTAGTATTTATCAGAATTCTTGGATGATGATGATGATGATGTTTTACATTTGTGCACATGGTAGGCTAAATGGGCCATCATACTTCTTGTGGATTGGTTTCTAATTTTTTCATGCACATGACAAATAATTCTATGTCACTTGTATATAATTTTCTAATTAAACATTAACATAATGGCGGGCAAACATCGTGTAAGTAGTGGTTAGCCCAATAACTAATATGGTTACTTCTATTACATCTTAACAATTGTTATGCATTTAACTCTCGTTGTTACTTGCTTGACCTGTTTGCATGAAGAGGCTTACTGTTTAAACACTGACCTTTTGATGTTGGTCAACTAACACCAGCTCTAAAAATGACGAGAATCAATGCTTACTGTCTTCAATTGACCAATCCTCTATAGCAGTACTTCAGCAAACAGTATGATCGAAGAAGTAATAAGCACAGCATCAACTGACCATCATCTGTCACCTCTGGCGAAGACACCAGAAACAACTGATGCTGTAACAGCATCATCAGATCTTATGCCAGATGATGATGTACAGATGTCCGGTAGCCAAAAACTTGACAATAACCAGTTGTGTTCACAGGAGCAAGTCGGTGAACATTTGCCGGAGAGTGAGACCCTAATCTCAAATACTGATATGGAGCTTAGTGGTGATAGTGACGATAGTGGTACTGAGGAGTGTCCAACGAAAAGTGATGATCAAGATGGGAGAGATGCTGTAGTTGATGATGATATTACTGGTGCTGCTGCTGCAGATGATGGTGGTGATGATGATGATGATGATGATTTAGGAGAAAATTTTAAGTATGTTGTGGCCAAACTGATGCATTATATCACAGTCACTTCAAATCTAGATGCTTGCAGGTTGATTATTTACATACATATATAATATATTCGATATGTACCTATGTTGTCAAATTCTAATGTTATTTTGGTGGTTTGTTTTTGAGTTATTGCATATTATAATGTTTATAATATCCAAGAGGATGTACAGCATCTGAGACACCTTGTACAAGAGTGTAGAACATTCTGTCCTACTTTAGTGGATTATCAATTATTAAATCAGGAGAAAAAAACATTATTATGGTTGTTATTTTAGTTTTTACCTTCTGTGTTTTATTACTTCATAAATTCCAGTGCCATGAAATAAAGCAATTAACACTAGTTAGATGTCACTGTCGGTCCTTCGTGTATGCCATGTGGCAAATATGTGATAAGTGTGTTTGTTTCTCTTTTAGCTTTTTAGCGTCTGCTGGTTTGATGACGTGTGCTGATGAGCCAGCCTCTCCACAAGCCAATGACAAAGCTCAGGCTGATACGACTCAACTTCCAGTTAGTACTGCTGCAGACCAAAAAGATTTGGAAAGAATAAGGTAGAATATTAGATGTGATAAGTAACTCCTACATCTGTTAGCTAATATTTTAAACAGTCGTTTGAACATGTTCTCTCAGCCTTTAATTGCAATAGGTTTTTTTGTTGTCATGTCTACCAAACTTTTCACTCTGCCATTGGTTCAGTATGTTATAATAATGGTCCCCTTTTATAACCTGCATGAACCCTTTACCCATTCATCTATCACCCTAAATTAAACCATACATGGGCAAAGGTAATTGGTTCCAAGGCAAGCCTGAACTAGTACTATCATCAGAATGAAATTTGGGGTATGAATATTGTATTTAATTATGAAATTTGATAACTCGGCCCATATATATCCTGAATATTGGTATTACCATAGGTGCTGGCCATTAAATCGACCCGGCCATTAAGCCGAGGACGGTTTTTAGGCCTAAAATATCATGATTTATGGTGTTACCGTCCAATAAGCTGACCTAAAAATCTTTTCCCTGTAGTATTTCCAGCCCAGGTGACGTTTTGAACACAGAAAATAATTTAGTTTTCATAATTCGTTATTCATACCAATGTGTTTTGTATGCTGTCAATAGATCAAGGCAAATTATAACCATTGTTTACACAAACTGTTAGCACATACCTAGGACCTCAAACTTAAATTAACGGGATGATTTAACATTCAATGAACCATATATGAAGTCAATGACTTAGAAGTAATTAAACATATTGTCAGTTACTACTGAGTCTTTGATGGTACATTTTGGTCACTAACGCGGCAATAATCAAGACAATGTAATTGTAAATTACTGGTATATGAGGTCAGTTAGTAACTATAACTCTCTATTGAAAATAAATTAATTAATCAGTAATTCTCCCGTTATTAATATAAATATGCCCATACAAAATATGTATATGAGGGCACCCTAATGTCTATACCGCCAAACAAATGAGATACGACGCTCTTGGGTACGGGATGTCTTGGGTATGAGTTGTCTTGTTACTGGCGCTGCCTTCGTGAAATGCACTACTGAGTCGAACAACATTTATCAATAATTACAAAAATCAGATAATTCTACATATAAATATTGATTTTCATTATAAAGCCATGTATAATTATTATCAACTTATTTCACCTCTATTTTCACTCCATGACTGCATGAGTTTAAATCAAAATAACGATTGATGTCCGTTTGCATCTAGATCTAGACTAGAGTTTAGACTGCTGCTAACACACTGAAATTTGTTCTCTTGATGACTGAATTTCTTGACACTGAAATAGCACCGGCCATTAAGTCGACCCCCCAAAATAAGGGTCAAAATGTTGACACAAAGTCTCGGCTTAATGGCCGGAACCTATGGTATTTGTGAGCATAAGTCTTCCAAAAATGTGTTTAGGCACCATAATAAATCACAAGTTAATGAGATGCCATGAACAGACATACTTAGCCAAACACATTGTCGGTTATGGGAAAGCCCTCTGTTAATGGTTTCCTATATATTTTCTCCAGCATATCATAAAATATTTTAACATACTATATTTATATTGATTTGAACACTTGATTCTGTTTTGTAACTCATGACATCAGCCAATGCCAGTAACATTGTATTCTGTCCTAGCAAAATTAATTGGTCAAGTTTTAAACATAAATACTTTAAAAGTCATAGTAATTAACACTGTCGGCGGCAGTGCATTATATTTAAGCAGAGAACTTTAAATCTGATCAACATATTTCCAAGGTGCATAGGTTGAAAATAGCAGACTCCAATTTCTTAATGATTTGGACCTATTTTTAATTAAATAATCTTTAGTCCATTTGTTCCAACAGATACAAAATAAGTCACATCATACAAATAATACACTAATTTTTTAAACAAGGTTTAAAGTAACTCACAGAGTATGAAATAAGCTCACTATCATTAACTAAATACGAGGGCTGATGTACTTTGAATCATATCAGCCTAGCAACACTTTACCTATTTTCAGTGGTTGTAAAGAAATTTTAAAAATTTAATTGAGCAATATACATATTTCAGTGTGATTAAACAGCATTTTGTGTTAAATGTGAGTCTAAATAAACAGGTCACTCGTGTAGTTCAGTTAGTAGGTGCACTATCCTACAGTACTTTGTGAGTTGTTTCATCTTGATGTTTCCCTTCTCTGGGGAGTAGTCCTTTTGCCTTGATTTCCAATTATGATCAGTACTAATGGTAAGCAAAGCATTGTCACACTCATAATGAAGACTTTCGTCCTTATTATTAAACACCATTCCATGTAAACCCTCATCTGTACTCACATCCTCTGCCCTGTTCATGATACTGACTAGATGTTACCACTGAAGGAGCTTGCATATGATCTCATGGTATAGTGGCTACCTTACTTCTGAATAACTAAATAGATTTTCAGCCCTCAATATTTCCTGCTTCTAGATCCACCAGTCATCAATCATTTGATTGATTATAAACATGACCTCATAAGACACCAGCTTTTTAGCTTAGATAGCATGTCAAAATATAGCCATGGGGGGGAGGAGGTTAAAATATCAGCAATAAATGGTGTGTTAACAAGACAGAATTGCCTTAAATTAATACCAAATTCATGTGCCAGGCATGTGCTTATTTCACACTCTCAATTCAGGGTATTGGTTGAATATCAATTGGTATAAAAATAAGTAATGGCCAAATATATTCTTGGATAATAGTCCAGACACCATGACAGATACCAGTACAACATTCTAACACAGATTTTGTGTATGATCTATTATGTGTGTGTGTGTGTGTACAGTTTTTTTATTTTTCTTTATCTTATCGTTCTAGTCTTTGTGGGTCCTATTCTGCATGTGTCTCATTTAACTATTAATACTTAATGGCAATGATGAGAATGCCAATCTTTTATCAGAGGTTTTGTAAATGATTGTGATCCTGGGATATAGATGAAATGTTGATGTCACTCAGCTTCTTAGAAATCAAAATTCTTTCTGAAATACTATGTCTACATTTATGTGTCCTTTGATTAAAAAGGAAATGTTCTTACATCAGGTAATCCTCGGCTATTGAAGGGTTAATATTACATCAAAATCCTCAACTTGGAATGAAACTCATGTTTGTTAATTTATGTTTCATTCACACTATTTTATTTGTCTTTACAGAGCACAGGCAAAGGAAGCCTTGGACCAATTTAATGCTGCCACATCCACAGTTTCTAACCCATCCCAGAATGGACCAGTGTGATCAATACCTTCCCATAATAAATGTCACTTCTAAACTTATTTCTCTACTGTTTTGTCCTTGGTAACTGATATTTCCATAATCATCTCCCCTCTGCAGGTCATTAATTCTCATGTACTGTTGGTGTATTTGCTTCAATCCATCACCACTTTTACTATGTTAAATTGGCATTTCAACTTCTATTTCAAATGTTTACGAATATCATGACTTTGTTAGCTCCTTTTGAAAATTATCGTCTACTCTAATTTAGTAAAACAAAAATACTACGATATTAAACTCTTCCTCTGTCAATGCTCGAGTCTGTATTGTAGAAATTGCGAGGTTTGAAGTTTTATTCACTGCCACATAAAGTTTACCACAAACAGATTTACCGAACTGTAGTTTTACATTTCCATATTATTTAGATTTGTTACCTTTGAACAGCGTTTGTCTTCATAATTTGTTTCTTACATTAACTATTTGTTTTTCTCTACGTCTGTTTTGTTCATGTGTTATGGCTAAATATTTAGTCACCCAAAGAAACTAAAACTACATAGTATATCTGTGAATGTATAATTACAGACATACCTCCTATTAGATGCATTTCAGTGATAATTACAGACAGCTGTTGAACATAGTACACTTGTGTCTGTGATATTTAAAACATGTATTTGTGGTAACATTTCCGTGTTAATATTGTGTAGTTATAAATATGAAAGTAAAGCTGTTCCCAACTGTGAAATATGTAGATAGAACCGGGCGATATAAAATGTGTAGACTTTGTTGGAGTATTTAAAAATATTTTGAGCCATGTCCTCCTGGGGACAGAGTGACTATACTTGATAACAACATTTACCATTCAGTTATGAATTGACTGAAAATTAGTTTTATTGTTAATAGTCCATCGGAAATGCAGCTCTTAAAATAGTTGTACGACATTTTAAATAAATGAGTGTATATGCATATGGATTATGTTGTCTTACTGTCATATTTATTCAAGCTAGTGTCAAACTATGAAACCTGGGAAGGTGTTAGTAGCGAGATGTATTGTTTTTACTGCTGCATCTTCTGCAGTTGTGGAGTGTTAATGCTTTCATGGGCTAAACTATCTAGGTCCTACAAGTTGTACATCTGTCCAAAATTTGTGTCTTAGCTGCAGGAACAATTCTTTCTTGTAGCAGTACACCAAGCCACTTGCCAGAAGTTTTCTTTTCAGGTGGAAATAATTACTTTGTTTTGTTTATTGTGTATGCTGAATGCTAACCATATTTATGCATGCATTCTCCCATAATCACACTGGGTGAAACCAATTTTACTGTCTATGGTCCTTGCTTGGTATGGGCTGTTCAACTTCTCTTTTTTGGCATTAAAGACAAAATAACTGAGTTGAATCATACAGATCTTTCAGACTAGTTATTTTAATTGTGTTCTCATTGTTTACATATTTGCTCAAAGGTTTCGTTTTGGGAGTGTGAGCACCCTTTCATTTCAGGTACAATGTTGAAATGCAAGTCCACTACCCCACATAATGAAAATTTCTTGAGGGAATATGGTGGGGATTTTGGTACCACTAAGTACACTACAATGTTTTAATTGTCAGTGTAGCTATAAACCATGCTCCCTGTAAATATTTGCTGGTCTGCTTTTGTGCAGATAGTCACATGTTTGTATGTTATAAAAAGGACCGAATGAAGTGATGAATACCTGGATTCAACCCGTTTACCTTTCACTGGTTAAGTGATTGGTTTACTGATTAAACAGATTTTACATCTTTGATACAGAAAATCAAAACAAGCTGTTTGGTTTGGATTATTTTCATATAATTGATGTTGTACTGGTTGAGGGTATTGGTGTGTTTTTGTTTAGAATGTGGAATAACCAGTATGTACATACAGACCAGTATGCGTGTACGACGACTGTGTTTGTCATTTGTAGGAATCTGTCCCAAGATGTGTACACTGGCTAGACCTAAACAGAATCAGAGAAACAGACTCTGCGTAATTATCAATGACTCGTTTACCTGGGGTTTACTTGTTTGTATTTCACAAATAGGGTTGTACAGTTTCTTGAGCTGCCTGTTTAAAACAAATGTTGAAAATATTGTTAATATTTTAACAAGGCGTTTGTTGTGATCTTGGCAAGACATGTTTACGTTTGCAGGTCACGCTGTTGTGATTGTAAATAATTATCCAGCCATGTGTTGACGGATGTAAGAGGATAATGTGATGGCCAATAAACTAATAACCAATTTTTCAGCGTGTCCAGTTATCTTCAGGTGATACTTGGTATGGCAGGACTGGATAATAACGAGATTGTACAAAGGCCTTTAACAATCGTAACATAAATACTAAATTTTATTGTCTGCAGTTCAATGGATGTTTCAGAATATTGATAAGCATGTTTAAAATCTCTTTTACGGTGTGCAGTAAAATGTTGTATGTAAAAAAACATTGTAACAGAAAGAAGGTGGACACAAAAATACTTTATTTCAATCGTGGTGAATTATTTCATCTGGACATAGTTATTTGATTCGGAAAGCAAATTACTGTCTTTTTACACACCTTGATAATATGCGTTGGCTAGATGGTGTAGTAGAGTGTTATTTATCCATTATATTTGGTCACTGGAGTGATCTGGTAAGTAACGACTGAAAACAAATCGAATTTTTCTACCGAATTAAAGGTTGTAAAAATATTTGTTTAAATAGTTAACAATGTTAATTGTGTTGGTGTTAATAACCCACCAGATTGATTTGGCAGTTATTAACCTGGTCAAAATGGCAGTTTTTGCTTTATAAAGTAATACATAATCTAACTATTTCTGGTATATTTTTCTTTCACCACTGGCACTTTGGCACCACCTCTCCAAACGCGCAGGTAAACGATAGCTTTAGTTGGGTCGGCACGTAATTTGACATCCACAACCCGAACTCTTTTTACAGTCATGAAACCTTCATGATGGTCAACTATCACATCTACATAATCTCCAGATCCAAGCTGTTAAATATAAAAATGTCCTGGTCTGAACAGCCATTTTCATTTACTATACATATTTTCTATGTTCATGATTTTCCATTAAAAATCTCGATATATATCATTGTAGTTAAAACTAGACACAGGGCAGATCACTTGGATTAGAAAGTTTAGTTGACAAGAATAACTTAACATATATTACATACTTATAGGCGTATTTAGAGACGGGCCTAAAAAGGCAAGATACCTTTATACTTTTCTTTAGAACTCGACCTCCATTCAACTTCAGTTTGCTGGACAGAAAATAATCTTCAACTTTACTGTAAAATAAAAGCAAACTGAGAGGCATGGTTAAGAAAAGCACATTGTGAACTCAATTTTGTCTGATCAAGTAGCTGTAATTACAGAATCAGTTACTGGTATCTGTTAATTAAGCAATTGTATTTACGACTACCATGTGCATCAGATTTTCAATTATTAACATATTTATTAGTATGTTGACATTTATCACAGGGAATCAACTTCAAGATAATTCTCACCCTTAGGACATGCAGCATATCCCAATAATTACATTTATATCAATATACTCTGTTAATAAATAAAATTGATGGTTACATTAATAATTTGCAGTCATTGCAATTTCAAGTAATCATGATAATACATGTATACTTACATAGTAGCGCCAACTTTGCCAGAAGACAAAAAGTACTTATTATTAAATAGAAAACTAATTACCTCCTATTCATACCTAAGCCAAATCCTACCATAGAATCTAGTCTTAGATTTTTCATGTGTCCTTTAATATCTCTGTAGTTTGGTGGCCAATCTTTATCCTCTTCGAAATGTATATCTTCAGCATCAAACTCTTCATCAGTGATATCATCTTCAGAAGGCTGAATAAACAAGGTATCATATACAATTGATAATAATAAGTAAACATTATCTGGATCACAAAACATTTTATACATGAAATTACTATTAATTACTTATTTGATGATAAAATTTATTTACCTTTCCAATGACAATAATTGAATACTAGTGCATGCTTAATTGATACCTATTTTATAGAATGGCATTGACTCATATAATTGTATAATGCAAATAATATCAACAAAATATTATCAGTTTACAAATAAAATATAAGTCACCAGACTATTAACAATTGACCAACATATTTAGGACTTTTTTATGATATTGACCCACATTTAATAACAACTGACACACAATATGGCACAGCAACAACAATTAAAATAATTTCCAAGCTATATTTACAGCACCTATATCAACTGGGAGCTTGACCCGAGTTGGACAGGTGACACAGTTTTCAATCTTGCCACAAGATTTCTATTCTGATTTATTCCATCTGTACCCAAATGTTCTATATCAATAACTTCTCCTGGTTATACGGGACGTAAATCTTAAACAGCAATCAATCATTACTAAGATTCCATTCACTTTGCCTCAGCACTGGTCACAACAGGGACATGTGGCTGAGAGGCAACTCTCCAGGGAAACATTTCACAAACACAGCTCTGAGTTGGATTCAAAGCTACAACCTGATGGTTTGCAGGGCAATATTATAACCACTGTGCCATCGGAGTGCCAAATCATCCCGAAGAGATTACAGTAATCCTTTCAGTAAAGTTGTTACAAGAATGGGACAACCAAAAGTTAATTACTTGTCTCTTTGAAAGGTACAATATATCTGCTAATTTGTTGCATTTTCGATAGAAGCAATCAGTTTCTTCAACTATTCTGAAAGAAACGTGCTTCTTTCAGAAGAAATCCATCCCAATATGTGCAAATGGTTTATGTAATCTAGAACTTGTAAGTGTTGATATACAGGCTAGTATATAGATCATCTTGTGATAGATCTTCCTTAGAGTGCAGGATAGGGGGATAGCTGTGCTTATCAACATAAAACATACCTATGTCCTACTAGTACCCAATTCTTCTAAAATGACAAGAATAAATGCTTACTATCTTTAATTGACAAATCCTCTATAGCAGTATTTCAGCAAACAGTATGATCAAAGAGGTAATAAGCACAACATCTGATAGGGAGCTACCTAGACTTATCAACATAGAACATCTACGTCCTACTTGTGCCCAATTCATGAGAGAAAATATAATTCCTGTGATTTCTATTAAATGACAATGGGCAGCCAAGATTAAAAAAAACCTAATCTTATATTATAATTTTAGATAAATTATTACCCATAACTAAAATGGCTGAACTGCCAATGTAATGAGATCTTTGAAACCATCTTACAACATGGAAAGATCAATCATAGAACATAGTTTATCATAAACAGTGACCATGAAATTAAAAATGGAACTGTAAAATGGGGGTGGATTAATCACAAGAATTGGCCTATCAACTTACAATAAAATGGCTATACCAAAATTAGGTACTACTAAATACTTGACCATCAAGGCAAAGATCATAATCAGTATCAAACAAATATATAAAACCACGTATAAATTTAAATTCAAGATATAAAATGTTTGACATAAGCCATTATACATGGACCTTTATGGCAACTACAGCTAACCTCACCCTTACATTTCTAACAATGCACAATTTTATCAGTAAAAACTAGATATAAACTATAAGACTTTACAGTCTTGGTTGGTTTTTATGTGAAACATGTCTATTAAAAATAATTTTGATTGGTGGTTCAGTAACCTTAAATACAAGGTCACCAATTAATGGAACATTATTTACAGGGTAGCCAGGTCCCGAACAATAGAAAACGGCCTTACTCATCTGGCAGCCGGGTCCCAAAGGAAAGTATCGGTGACTGCTTACCCGGCAGCCGGACATACAACACTAATTTTTGTTCTTAATCAGCCGGCATTGCTGGGTGCGCAAAAGCATAAATCTTCACTGGGTGGCCAGCAAGCCCAGCTGGGTCATCGCAAAAATGAGGATGCATTAATTTTCGGGAAAAAATTTAGTTTACAATGATTTGCCCTTTAGCTTTAAATTAGTTGTTGGAGTGTGATACATTTAGTGAAAATACCAAGTATACGGTTCTCGCAAAGTAGTCAGTATACCGGGGGAGGGAGAAACTACGACTATACACAACTATAGCACCATTATGCTGTTGGGTACCTTTTTTTTCTTCAAAAAGTTTAGGTGTCAGATATACGTTTTCCAGCCATTTCTGACCAAGTTACTAACAGCTGGCAGCAATTCCTACAACACACAGATGAGGGAATATCTAGGCATAGGCCACCTGGCTTAATTTTCATAACATTATATCATAGGCCTATTCATTTGATTTCCACAACCGACACCTCCTTGACCTCAGTGCTTCTGGCTGCCATTTTTCCGTCTCCTGACAGTTGTTGGTGAAACAGGAAATGCCAGTGTCTAAGAAGGACTGCCAGCATTCTTGGGCGGGTGCGCAAGCAGCACAATCTTCACTGGGGAACTGAATATTTGCTGGGACAAAATTTTCACTGGGGAACTGGCAATAATAACTTCCTAGATAGAATTGGAAACACTTCAACACCCCTTGATGCAAATCAAACAATATATGTACCACTCATAAAAACAGATGAAACACAATACAAAGTCAAAGATGAAATACATTTTGGAAAAGTGTTTAATTTCACATTTCTCACGTATAAATAAATTCAGAAATGGCAATAAGTTGGGAGGACAGGTGTGTCAAAGGAGGAACTTATCAAACACTTACTAACCTAGTCATAGATAATTACCTCATGTTCCTCAGATGACCATGTAGATTTTTTTGTATGTTTAAACTTTTTCTGAACAAAAAATAAGTGATCTCTGAATGATAAATTACAAACTGAAATTGTTGTATTTTGAGGAATAAATACTGAAGTAGAGTACTTGAAGACAGCTGAATGTGTGATCCATATGTGAGGAGTGAGAACATAACGTCTGGAAGTTGAATAGGCACTATTAGTATGTGAAGAAGTATGTCTGGTAGATCTACCACAAATCAATGACCTATTCAAGTTATGCCCATTCAAGTCATTGGCATTGGAACTCTGACTGCTACCACTGTGCAAGAAATTAGAAAAAATAACCGAACTGCCCAAATGACGTTGCATGTGAAAAGAGATAGTTCTGTCCATCATTAGAGATATTGGCATTAATGTCCTATACTTTGTAAGTATAGTCATATCCAATGATGATGATGGTGATGATAAACAAATATCTACAACTGTCAGGCTCGAAGCCGGCCGGAAATAGATATAATCAAATTGAAATATTTTATAGCTTAGTCTCGATAAATACTGTTTTAAATATTTCACATTTATCACGGTTCATTTTACCAAATTAATTATCATTTGAATTTTAGCCATAAATAATACAGAAACTGTCTGAAAATATATCAAATGATTAATTTTGACTTATTTGCTAGTTCCTTGTTCATTCACTACGTGCGCCACTCTCGGTAAGTGCACGCCGAGAACCAGCGAAAGTCGACCCAGGACCAGCTTAATGATGATCATTAGAGTATCGTTACCAAAAGCCTTGTTTCTCGATGAGTAAATATTAAGTTCAACCATTTGTTTAATCTATTATATATAATCAAATTAAGGTATAATATTAAAAGGGGAAATGACCAGAATATTTTTTATTAGCACACCTATGTTATTGTTAACATCGGGTAAAACGAGCTGTAGCTGCGAATTAAATTCGCTAGGCGTTCAGATTATTTATCTAGATTATTTATACTCGTATAATATATCATTCGAATTTTTGTCAACAAGGTCAATTTATTATATCAAATGATATTCAGGGTACAGATACATATAATAATAATAATAGTACAAAGATGTTATAGACTATATGGATTATACATTCTAACATTGGGAAAACATATTGTATATACATCATCACACGCGCACGGACACACACACAGTACACACACATATATATATATATATATAATGTTCTAAATAAGCTTTTAAATATTTTTTTTGAGTTTTTGATAAACCGTATATAAGTAACTTAATTATTCAGGAGTTTGGGAGGTGGCCTAGCGGTTAAGCACCCGGCACTTGGTGCTAACGGTCGCAGGTTCGAACCCCGTAAGAGGTCGAAACTTTTCCAGGGATTAATTTCTCGGCTCACTACATCGTGGGTGGCTGACCACGTTAAATGGCGCTGCCGTCTCCACTGAATTATTTAAAATAAAGGGGAACGTTAAAAACCTCCTGAGGACGTAAAACACTCTGGCAGTGACCACCCTCAGGGTATTTCGGCTCCATCTTTCCGTACTGCTCCCCTGTGAGTGGTGGGGAGGACCTTTCTCAACCACTCCAACATAGAGGCTGTGCTGATTAAGCGACAGCCTGGGAATTCTCCCCGAACAACAAAACCAACCAACCAGTTTGGGATCTGATCTTCAGAAGCCGATGTGTCTGCATGTGAGGTACTCGCAAAACAAGCAAGTTTCGTGTCTCATAAGCGTTACTGATGTATATTTATGGATTAAGTCTCTTAAATACACTCGATGGTGTTGTCATATTTATCACATTCGCCGGACCACTGGCTCAGAAAAGTTAAAAACAGAAGGTGAGTTAACTATCTCAAGACTTACATTGGAGATAAAGGTACGGAAATTTACAGCACATTTACATTCAACACAACTGTGGGTGAAAACCCAGCAGAGAATGACACTCTGGAAGGTGTGTATGGTAAATATGGTGCATATGTCGCCCCAAACAAGAATGAGATAGCTCAACATTAGCCTTCAACAAAAAGAAGCAAGAAACCGGGGAACGCATGCTGCGAGATGTGATATTGCGCCGTTCACTGAGTCTAAAGGTCAGAGAGAAATGCCTTGACAAGGGAGATGCACTAACATTGGAGAAGGTGATGAGCATAGGACAGATTCACGAAAAGTTCACAAGGAAGTCTATGTAATTGGTGAAGATCCCAAAGTGCATGCTGTCACCAGTGCCAGCGGACGAGGACGTGGTTGGTCACGTGGGAGTGGCACGCAACAGGGCAGAGGACGACAGGGTGAACCTCTACATAGCAGAGGTAGAGGGGGTGGACGTCCAAGTAAAGGTGAACAGCATAGGTACAGGAAACCCCAAAAGTGTTCTAAATGTGGCAATCATAGAACATGTCCGACTTCTGAAGTAGATTGCCATATTCGCCAGAAAATTGGATATTTTCAGGTTATATGTGTTGCTCCAGTGGGACACACCAAGTTGAAGAAGAGGACGAAAACTATAGTCATCTCATAAACATTGTCACAAATAAAGATTGCGGTGGTAATGCTGGTGACAGTGATTGGTGGGAAGACCTTGTAGTAAGCAATAAGCGCATGAATATGCAGACTGACACTGGTGCAGTGCAATCATTGATGCCGTATTCTGTGTGTACAAAACCATAAACTGCACAGGAAAGATGACGAAGTCTAACCATGCCCTACAGAGTCCTACACAGGACATCCGTTCAAAGTAGAAGGTATATTTGCAAAACCTCTAAAGTCAGCACCAATGAGGCTGCAAACCATGATACTAAGGCTACAGTCTTATGACCTGGATGTAAAGTATGTTCCCGGTAAGGATATACCGGTGATGAACCTTGCCGTGCAAAGCTACCCGAGTCTGAGCCAGATATTGAGTCTGTCATGGTTAATATGAACAACTACATTGTTGTGCCACCTGACCGATACAAGCACCGCCAATGAACTAAATGAGCTACATTCTATTATTCGAAAATGATGGCCAGATACCAAGGAGGAAACGCCACATGGAATACGAGAGTATTGGATAATTCGTGATGAATTATCTGTATACGATGGCATTGTGTACAAGGGTCTGAGGATTGTGAAACCGCCCAGCATGAAGCTTGAGATGCTCAATTAGATCCATGCGTCTCACCTTGGCATCACAAAATGCAAACAACGAGCCCGTGAAGCCATGTTCCGGCATGGAATGATTAATCAAATCGAGATTTTGATAAATGACTGTCCGTCATGCAATACGTACAGAGTAAGCAACACACTGGAAACGCTGCATGTCACCAAAACACCAGAGCTGCCATGAATAGTCAGGGTCGGCGTCAATTCCATTTTATTAATTTCACTCAATTCCATTTGGTCAATTCCAAATCCACATCAAATTTATCAATTCAAATTCAATTCAAATTCTAAATTTTTCAATTCAAATTCCGTTTTTACCGACTCTTTTTTTACCTACTACTTTTACCATGAGTAGGTACTCCGAGTATCTACTCCGAATAAATATTTCTGATATCACTTTTTTTTAAATAATCAATTCCGGAATTGAATTGACCCCCATATTTGGTCGCAACCGATCTTTTTGATTATGCAGGTAAACAGTAGTGGATTTGCTGCATGAGTTAAGCAGTGCTGCTATAATTTAGGTTCTAAAAGTTCAAATGAGTCGTCATGGAATTCCAGAGAAACTCAGGAATGACAATGGTCCACAATATTATTCGATGGAATTCACAAAGTGCTGTCAGGACTAGCAAATTGAACATGTATCGTCATCATTACATTATGCACAATCCAATGGCGAAGCTGAACGTGCAGTTCATCCAATGAAAAGGCTGTGGACAAAGTGTAAGGACAAACACCATGCGCTTCTTGATTACCGCACAACGCCACTAGAGAGCTGTAAAATGTCAACCGGCACAGCTTCTCATGAGTCCCCGACCCAGAAACAAACTACCAATATTACGAGATTTACTGAAGCCAGAGTCATATGACATTGACAAAGTGAGACAACAGTTGGAAGGCGAGAAAGAAAAGCAACGCCAAACTTACCTGCATTGATTCCAGGTGATCCAGTCAGGATGGCTCCGCTTAAAGGGTCCAAGCAGTGACTTCCTGCAACACCGGTGTCTCATCATAAAACACAAAGATTATACCTGGTTGAGTGTCGTGGAAGAAGGTACAGACGGAATAGGAAATATCTCCCTCTATCAACCTATAAAGCACAGGAACATTCTACTCCAATGTCATCATGTACGATGGTGTATCAAAACCCATTGCCATTACCTAATGCACCACCAAACGTTTCTCCAGTCCCTGAAACACAAACTATGGCAGAACCCACAGAACCTCATTCCTAAGTACAAAGTGTGAACAAGCCAGTACAACCACCGACTCCAGGTATACCAAAACCAGGAACTGGTAACCATGGTAACACTCCAAAAACATCCAGCAGTGGTCGTATTGTCAGAGCGTCAGTATGATGTTGAATGTGAAGTTTGATATGAATGATTGAATACGTTTTATTTGGTACATACCAGATGTTTTGAACCAGTTTGTGCAGTCGTACATTTTAAAATTACTATACCAGAAATAAATGCTAACTTTAAATCTGACAATGTATTGTATAGTACAGATTGGTAAAACATAAATTTGATCGATTTGGTGTCAATGTTAGTTATTTCATATGTTTTAACCAAAATAAATAAAACATACTTTGTTGTTAATACTGTTTGATATTAGTCGAGCATGTCTACATGGTGAATGTATCTAAATGCATTTTTATAATCGGTTGTTTGTGGGAAAGAGAGATGTAGCATATATCGTAATAGTCGATATTCGGTACATTGTATCTTGAGGAATAAACCACATATGTTAGTGTCAGTTAGTATCAACGGACATCGTTGTTGTTGTTGTTGTTGTTGTTGTTGTTAGACATTACATTATTGGGGCAGTAATGTCAAACTAATTATCATATGCATTATAATTATTAGTGAAATACAGTTTCTCGAAACTACACCACATTAGTAACATTATGCACGTCGGTGTATAACTGGGAATATATATATATATATATATATATATATATATCAATGGTCAAAATCATAAAAATATGGTGTTGAAATGGTTTTAATATATATATATATATATATATATATATATATATATACTTGTAATACTATAGGAGCCACAGTAGCGCTCGGGATAGGTTAATTGCTACTGCATGACATATGCATAAGTAAATTACATCAGTTGATTGATAACTAGAGAGACAATTATCAGCTAGTTCAAAGCATATTTCAAGCTTATATAATTACATCCTGCTCAAACTAAAAGAAATTAACCCACGAACATTTCATTTTCCTAATTAGAATGGGGGGAGGAGATGAAAGGCAATGAAAGCATCGTGTCTTGTACTGTTTTATTCACCAACTTAATTCGTGAGAATAAGAGTATAATTTTGGTGATATAAGATGAAAATATCCCGTATAACATGCG
This sequence comes from Paralvinella palmiformis, assembly GCA_025642065.1. Classification (NCBI taxonomy): domain Eukaryota; kingdom Metazoa; phylum Annelida; class Polychaeta; order Terebellida; family Alvinellidae; genus Paralvinella; species Paralvinella palmiformis. The sequence goes on from JAODUP010000009.1 coordinate 1,509,607, forward strand.
ACCTAACTGTGACTTGTTCTATAACAATTTACAAAAGTGTCTTTCAGAAGATTCAGTGACTAGGGTAGGTACCCCCCCCCCCAAGCAATTGCATGGTATATGTAAACGAATTAAAAACTTTGATGGCATATAGGGTGTAAACATTGTTGATATGTTCACATGACAGATCAATATAACATTGGACACAAATCAAACAATAATTAAAACAAATTAAGCAAAAATATAGTTGCTATAGTTTCTGGTACGCACAAATCCACCATAAAAAAATATACGACTGTCGGGAAAAATATGTCAGAACTGTGACAAGTGAAACTATTTCTCTATTATGTCTAAGTCGAGTTTAAAACACATACGTATCCAGCTAACGCAAAATAATTTGAAAACATTTTGAAAAGATTCTATTAATGTTTCCACAAAAAGCTTTTACAACAACAAAAAACGACCGAGACATCATTTTTATTTATACAAATGTTGTCTAGGTGGCCTTATTATGTTTTTTATAAGTATTGTTTTGGCTTTATTTATAAGACATACATACAAGACCATCTTTTCTGTTGAATTCCGCAGATTAAAATACATATACGTTTTGAGTCCGCGGTAACACAAATTGATGCGCAAATTACGGTCGATGTATTTACCCTATTGAGCATTTTTTATGCGAGTCATTTATATTTAATTAATTGGTGCAAGTAATGGAGAATATGATGCTGAATACTGGCATATGTGCCAATCGAAAGAATTAATTAATTGCAGATACCTACTAATGTGAACTATTACTTGGTCCAAGGATCCATACTGGTATTTTAATAGCCACTTAATTATTATAAATTAATAAAGCAAACCAGAAAAACCTCAGGCTTAATCGACTATAAAATATAAAAATCATTTATATCAATTCTAGGAATCGTACAGTGACTATGGATTTGGTTTCAAAACGAAAACATCAAAGCGTTTTTGCTGTTGTTTAAGGTGATCTATGTATCTGTCGTCTATTCGACTCCATCGCTTGTTATTGCACTCTACCGTCCATATACATGTAGATGTATATGAAATGGAATTATATATAGCCCCTTTCTCACAATTGCACATTCTTTTGACATAATGACTTCATAAGGCGTGTATATGTTAAAGCTCTCTCTCTCTCTCTCTCTCTCTCTCTGCATGTGTGTGTATGTCGTGTGTGTTAGTAGTTTAGCTTTACCGAATTTTTAGACAAGACGTACATGGTTTCAGCGTGTTTATACTTTCTAACGTGGGAAGTAGGCTATATTTCTGCATGCAGTAAAATATTATGGGGAAAATGCTTCGACATATACATTAGAACATTAATAAGGATCCCTTAGCTGTAATTAAATGAGTAAAGTCCCACACGTACACGGGCCTTAAATTGAATAATTCTTATGTTATAAATTATAACAATATGCCTCATATACACATATGGGACAAATATTTATCTATATATCTGATCTTAAACCCTTCTCATAATACTTTGGACTGTGAAAGGTTTATTCTATACCTTTCGGAAAGGCTAAATGATGTCTACCGGAAAAGTTCGTGTTGGATTTGCAGTTGAAACAATGGCTAACTAGGATATAAAGTTTACAGTGTAGGCCCATATAAAATATTACTAGACTCTGACGGGAGAGCAGCTTCAACCTTCAGATGTTGTTCTAAGGGGGGTCTAGACGCCCAGTTATAGTCCAGTTTAAACGGAAGCCATGTAGTGAAGGAGAATTGAGTTTGTAGTGCTATAGATATAGAGGTCAACATGACAAACTGTTTCCATACGTCTGTGTTTTCAGTGAAATAATAATTTCTAAAACTAAAAATATATTTGACTCGTAAATGGCCCCACAACACTTCAAATTAATATTTTCCAAATATTTCAGTACAATTTACAAGGAGGCCGAAGTGTCTATGATGGCGAAACGTCTTGGTGACAAAATATCCATTGTTAACAAAATGGCCGGGAAAGCTTCCCGGGAAATTGAAACTAGTTGTGAAACTATTGAAAGCATCGAAGCTGATCCGTACGACAAGGAATGTCCTATGGTATTCTATTGTAATAAGTGTTCGGCAATTATCGGCGATTCATTCTCTTGGTTGTGTGTCAACAAGGGAATCCAAGCTGTTGTACTTCAAAGTAAGATTACTCTTCCGTAGGTAGAGTCTAAAGGGTGTAGACAGGTATCGACCGCCAACGCATATCGGCCGCCTATGTTATTGTTATACTCACGGGGGAGCCACTGTGGCTTTGCCGCGCACTCCACCGCGCGTGCCCTGCAGCGTTCTATACTTCTTATTAATTATTCATTCATTAATAAATTAACTCAATTGCAATCAGATATATTGTATCACTGCATATACTGATATAGTAGCTTAGCCCTTAGGCATTACAGGAACATAATTTGCGGCTTCATAGGCATAATCATGTTATCCCTCTACTACAAAAGTAGCAATTATATAGATCTGCTGTATGCCGATTATCCTGCAAAGACATAATCATACAAACCATTGACGTGAATATACTTAGGTCAATGATACAAACTGAAATAACAAGTGTAGTGAACGATAGCTGCAGGGCACGCACAAAGCAGTGCGCGGCAAAGCCACGCACTGCTTCGCGCATGCCCTACACTACAGCGTTCTATAAATCTTTGTTTATATGTGGCTGATACCTGTGTAGACCGTCTAAAGGTGTCTGTCGATCTCGGCCTGTCGACCTCAACCCATGTTGACTTCGGACCACGTCGATCTAGGCCCACATATTCCAAGCAGGTTAACATTAAAATAGTTGGTCATACCATAATGTCATTGGGCCAGGATGGACATGAGTCTCATCAATATTGAATATATGTTGATTTCGGCCCATTTTGCATTAAATTTAGTGTTTATTCAATAACATATTTACACTAAATTATAGTAGATATAGCAGTTTTTGGACACTTAACACATAATTAACTATAAAATTTTATGTTTTCCTATTAGAAAAGTTAAATCTATTTCAAAACATTTATCCAACTTCAAGCTTCCCATAAATGTGCATTTTGTTTTCTTAATTAGGGGAGAGGTGGGGAGGTTCGACCAGCCAAGGAGAATCGACCACAACATTAAAACCCTATTCTTTATTTATTACACTTAATAGTTTTAGGTTGTGACACAATATATCACTAATTAATTGTTTTATGTTTACTTTGAAACAATTTGCAACAATAAAACAATACATTATCAAAAAACAATTAGCGACTGAAAGTGGGGGTGGCAAAATTCTAACTTTTGCCACTAGGTGTCAATATTTCAAAAGTCTGTAAGCAACATTCCCGCCTTTCAGTTTGTGTTAGATTTTCAGTGTTTGATCTTCATTAGCTTTCTGTGTGGTATCATTTCAAACAATTAATATATGTAGAAATAAAATGTACCTTTTATGTAAACTTAGGTCAATAAATTTAGAAATAACAATGGAAACAAAAGTGGTCAATCCACCCCTCCATTTTGTCGATTCGCTCTGTAGACTATAATTTCTGTGTCACTATCCTAAATGAGTCATCAGATAAAGATCCTGTCACATATTTCTAATTTACATAAACTGTTAGTACGATCATTTTCTCTGGGTACAGCCTTCTGAATCATGTGACGTTTTATAGCCTAATATATATCAGACGGAAAGCCCAATATTGTGGTAGACTTTTCTCTGACTTGTTGTTTGTTAGCTACGCATATTTAGTTTTTTTCTTTGAACAAATGAAATAGTAATATTATGATATGCTGTAAATATCGGTCTTCATTTATTGCAAATAAATTAATCAAATTGTGGATGAGCTGAAATGAAGATTGATCAGTTTTTTTAAATGATGATGGGGCACCTCCATGGTCTAGTTGGTAGTGCGTTGAACCACAGATCACTACCACCCTTATTCGAATCTCAGCGTGGGCATATCTGAAGGGTGTTTTGACTTTGCTTCATAGCCTTCGGGAGTCGCTCAGCCTATTTAGCCTACCATGTGCACAAAAGTGGCCGTAAAACATCAATCTTCATCATTGATGTACCATGTTAAATATTATAAATGATGTTATAGATATATAATAAAATTTTACGTCTTTTGTAAATCTATTAATGTATAAAGTATTATATATATATGCTGATATGTGAATCATGAAAAGAAACAAAAAGTGAATACTGAAAGATTAAGAATAAAAAGAAACAGCAAATTTTAGTTGACAACGATGTCCACATAGCAAATAAAATTGGTCGATTATTCCCGCCACGTGTTGTCGATCCGCCCTGCACTGTTCTCAAACCTCCACTCACGCCACTTTGTTTATGTAAATAATGTTTACAACATTGAATTAGGTCACAAATCATTTGATCATTGCCTTATTAGGAACATTAAACATTAAGGGCCTGACAGAAAAGTACTTCTTGCCGATTGCTGTATTGCATATACTAAAATCAAACTATTGAAGTGTAAGGTGGTCGAACCTCCCCACCTCTCCCCTATATATTTTTTGGCACCATAAATTTTCTGAAAGTGAAGCATGGGTCACCAGGCAGAATTTGGACACTTCTGGCAGAATTCGGTCACTTCAGTATTTTTTTAAATTAATTGCAAATTCAACAAAACAACCAGAGGAACTATTAATAAATGTCATATACTATTTAAATAAAATACAAGGACATTAAGTCCCCACAATAGATTGACAATAATCACCATTTGGTACTTTCTGATGGGTACGTTTAATTTACATTGCAGTATTTGGGCACATTCAATGAATCATATTGCATTTGAGATTCAAGGGGATTAGGTGCATGAATGAGTATATCACTGTTATGTTTCATCTGTTCTGTGGAAAATATATATATATATATATATATATATATATGCTGTATTTGGCGATGTGGCAGCATAGCCGATAGTTCAAGGGCCAAAATCGATGTGAGTCGAGTCTAAAGACAAACCCAATTGGCAGCGGTCTGAAGGTGTTAATTGTGTTGGTGCACAGAAACCATATCTAGATATAGAACTAAGAATACATTCTATAAGTATAATCAGTAGTCTGAGTAGAGCTATAGATAGTGGCATAGCATGGTGTTACAATATACAGTAATACAAGATAGTTATAGCATGGTATTACCAGATCTCGACAATATAAGCATAAATTGGGATTTAAATTTTTTTTAATAATTATTCATAGCCTCATTGTTTGTTATTTATTAGCATACACTGACAATATATCAAATTATGATAACTACACTTTCATATTCATGAGAAATTTAGGGCACCAAATCTGATTGGATATTTATGTCTAAGTACAATATTGCATCAATAGGCGATATGGTATTTAACACTACAAATAGGCAAAACGTCAACGTCCACACATTTTCATATCATCTGTCGCCAATTTCCAAAGGGATGATGGTCTATTTGGAGTATGTTTTATTCACCCTTCGTGTTCCATTTATCCCTTTTGTTTTGTTAATCCCTAAAATTATTTCTTGCACTGTTTGATTAGTCATTTCAACAATTTAAGAAGCACTAGTTGATCCTATTTGTAGAGGGTATGTTCCATAAAAGAGGTGGTTTCATAAATAATAAAAAGTGTTGCACATCTCACCTTTAAAATATTTTTTTAAATTTTTGTTTGATTTGGAATGTGTGATAAATAGCTAAAGAAATAATGATGTTAAACATTTAATATCTTATTTTTAACCTAGTTTTAATTGAATTATTCAAATTTTCATGCATATATATATATAATTTTTGGTGCACTGACAAAAGCTCACAAGTATATATATATATATATATATATATACAGACACACACATATATATATGTGTGTGTGTGTGTGTACATACATTAACATACAAAGTACCCTATATAATCTGTGATCATTTAATGAATAGTGTGATACAAATGGAAGAGGTGTTTATCACATTTATTGACTCTATCCAATAGTAACTTATAGTTATAAGTTTGTTTACATTTGTTCAGGATCATATATCATACATCTATATTTATTTTGTTTTCTAGCTGTGACTGATAAGGTTATTGAATGCGATGAACTCTTTATGTCTCCTTCCGGGCCAGACAAAGGAAGGTAAGCATTGTTATGAAGATTAGTGTAATGTCAGTGCCATTGTGCTTCAAGTGAAGTGTTAAACTTGGTAGACAGCTACTTGATTCCAATATTTTCATATACTGCTTGCAGACCACTAAGTATCCACATACAGCAAGCCAAAAAGTTGTAATATTGTTTTCATGGGAAAGTACTTCACATAACATAATGAAAAGTTATTTAGTCCTGATAATCATTTTATAAAGTTATGTGATGTTCAGAGTATAATAATGAACCACACTTCCTGTGATTGTTATCATGTTTTGTCCTACACTGTAATATCAGCAGCATCTGGTTTGAGTGCTAAACAGAAGTGAATCAGTCCTAGAAAACAGGAACTTCTTCCATCAAACATAGGCAGTACTTATTGTAGATGAAACAACATTGAAAATATTTCACTCGTAATTTTTAGTTTAATAATTAGCTGTGGCTATAGTATAAGTGATGTATTATTTATACTCCTGTGATATGCCTTACTATCCAGTTTCAGTACCACAACAGTAGTACAGTAAAATGCTTATATTACTGTGACTCACATGTCTAGTGATTTGTGGCTGAAATTGAGAACTGGCCGTAATACAAAATAACACAACTGTACCCTATAATATGCAAATTACAAATTGTTATTCAAACTTTTTTTAAGAATGAGCTGATGGTGGTCTGCTGCATGGTTACTATAGCAGATGATGGGATTGCCTCTGTAACAGTGTAAGCCAGATTCTACCATCACTGATGTTTCATAGGTTTTAACAAGTCCCCTGTTTACAAAACAAAACTTGCTGACTAGTCGATTTCAGGGCTTCACTTGTGGTTTTGATTAAGTGCACCAGCTCAATGTCCTAAGTTTCATACCAGCACCTCATTATCAGCAGCCGTAAACTCATTTGTCATCAACAGATTCCTTGTTTTGGTAGGATCTGTGACTGTTGCTAGGAGATTAGCAGTAAAAAGTTAGTTTTATAAGGAAGCAAATATGGCACTCCAGTAGCACAGTAGTTAGACATAGAGCAGTGCACTGCAAACCTCCAGGTTATGAGTTAGAATTGTAGGATGTTTCATAAATGGGATCTCCCTTCGACCCAATATCCCAGATGTGATCAGTAATGATACTAAACAAACCAATCAAGCAACTAACACAGAAGTAAATAGTTGTTTTCCAATACAGCAGAGTTACTTCCCATTCTGTTTGAAATTGGACAGAGAGTGAAGAATTAATCTTTTAAGCCAATGAAATAATAAACAAACATTGAGATCTAGTCAGTGGATGTGGCCAGATTTAGTTAGTATTTCTAGTATATATCTTAGGCCTGCTGATTTCCATATAGACATAGACAAACTTGTTGTTTGTTGAGTTTCTTATGCAATATTCAAAATAATTTTTATTTACTTTTGAGATCACTGTGTGTTCTTTCCAGCACTTTTTCTTTGGCCATGTGTAGATCCGGCAAGGTCATAATTCTTCATCAGGACTCACCATTCAAAACATTGAGATGTCATTTATTTCCACTTTATGATATCATCATTCTGACAGTTGATTGTAAAGAAAGGATCAACTCTTGTTTATTCAGCACACACTCTCATTGTTTGTTCAGTTTGTGTTCCAAGTTTGTTTTACCTGTGATAGAGTTTCTAACATCAGACTTTGGTAGTTTGGTCAGTGCTAATTGGAAATAACCATAATTGTTATGAACCAAGAGTCAAGGAAGTTCAGCAGGTTCACTGCAGACATCAGATATGGGTCATTAAATATAATATATATATATATATATATATATATATATATATATATATATATATATATATATATATATAGATGAGGTTGCAACACACATTACACCCCAAACATGACTGGTGCTATTAATCAGAAGTAAATTTAAACAGTCATCATTTGAAACTTTTGGAAAATTAATTATACATAGCCTGTTTTGGCAGCTGGCATATACACAGAAGTGGGTGTAGATATGGAGATGTCTTGGTGTCCTCCATATTATGCGTAATGTATTGAATTACATTTGACCCCAATTAAACATTTGGTGAGGGGACAATGTTTATTGCTGCTTAATTACAGTATATACTTATGTATAAACTGAGGAAAATTGTCCTATAATCTATTATACATAAAACTGCTAATCATATACACCAGTAACTCACAAAGGCTAAAATGTTTGAAGTGTATTGATGAACAAACCAAACTATCAAATCATGGACAATAATGGAAGAATATACACTAAACACTGTCTATACATTGACATATCCTATTTCACAGAATTTTACAATGTAATTATTCCCATGTCATATTTAATATGTAACCACAGCCACAAGTGTATTCTTTGTCTGGTTAATGAATACTAACATGGTGGACATGTGTTTTGGTGGGATCAACTTTAGTCAACAAAAACTCACCAACCACCTTGAGGCAAGAGTAGACTTAATATCCTAAACTAATTAGATGATCAAATGATACCTGAAGATGAATTGTCATGGTATCTAAATAGATAGATTTGCCGTCTTTTGGAGCGTTTATGTGGAGTTATTCTCTTAAATCCATTGTCGTGACTTATAGATTGACTTCAATTAATCCTTTTGTGGTGTCAAGTTCATAATTATCTGTATGTGGGCTTCAGATAATTATGAACCTATAATGATCATTCTTAATTGACAGGTACATTACGCCACAGATACAAACATATCACACAATGTCATATCATCAGTATTACTATTATGACAAGATTTCTACTGAAGTTTGATGCAGTTTCCTTTGAAATAGACCATAAATACGAATTGTCTTATATACAAATATATACAGTGAGAGTATGGATAAGCTATGGATACAGTAACCAAGAAAAGTTATATTAGGTAACATAGTGCCATATTATAGGGCTGATGGGAGCTATTTTATAATAAGCCATTCCTTCAGTGATTCATTTCACAATTCATTTTCTCCTTCAGAAATAAATACAAATTATTTACTTTATAATTATTCATGTTTTGTTTAAATTTTACCACATATTCCAGTTAATACTTGAAGATAATTTTAGCTATTTGCTTAATTGAGATTCCTGACAATGGATGGAGAGCTACTTGCTCAATGAGTGAACTGTAAATTGTAATCTGATGTAATACTAGGTAGTTGATGCCATTAGTAGAAGCCACATATAATGATTGGCCTCATATTGGATTAATGCATATGCTCACTTGAGAGAGAGAGATGCTTTGATTCACTTTTTGTTTGTAATTGCTTGACTGTAACATGATAAAATTCTAAATTTAAGGTGTAAGTGGATCTTCCATGATTAATTTTCATTTTGTATAGAATATCAGTCATAATTGTTTCAAAGAGGAATTATGTTACAGGTATATAAAAAAAGATAATGAGCTTCCAGATATAATCAGTGATCCTGGTTTTTACCTTCTTCTATTGCAGCACCTTTGTTAACCTGAGGTGTTCTGGTTGTTCAGAAAATATTGGACGTATGTACAAATCTACAGCTCCACATCTGGATGAACTACGTAATGTCTATAATCTTTATGCACCAAAAATTGACAGGTATGTTTTCATATACGAATGAATATTAAAACAGTTGGCACGGGATGAGTCAATTAGACCAGATCATTGATATACAGACCTTGATATGTTTATCTATGACATGGAGCGCGGAGCCTGTCATATGAGCTGAGTTAGTTTGAGTTAGGTGTAGGACTGTCTGAAATGTGGATTTCTGTTGGACACTCACCGTCAATGTCATTGTTGGATATCAAATGAAGTTTTATTACTATACAATATAGATGACTTAACTGGGGTGCGTAGTTAAAGTACTTAAACAAAATAATAGCCTATTATTTTTTAACTGTTTTCTATCAGAAGGTAACAGCCATACACAATATATTCCTGTCTACCATTGAGTGACTCCATGGGTCACAAAACATATGTCCATTTCTTTAAAACCTGACTGCTCCCTTGTAAATAGTAGAATGTCTGTGATTTCCAACCTTTTTGTGATACTATTACAATTTTATTTAATATTAATTTAGCTTTTTATTTGATCAGTGTATCTCTACTCAGTGCAAAAAAATGTGTGTAATGTCCACCTAGTTGAGTACTGTGTTCTATTTTCAGTGATGATTATTTGTTGAATAAATCATGGCTGATGATAATGGTGTATATCTTTCTAGTTTTAATTATTGTTATGATGAATAAATCCCTAGGCTGGTTAGCAAACTGTTGTTTTAAAAACTTGTAATACCCACTTCCTAATATTGATTAGAGTATTGATTGCACTGACAAATAAAGTTCCTCTAGTATAGTTTATGAGAGTTGTTTTAGATTTGGTACCTTGTTCAGTAGTTTACATGTGAGAATTTTGCCAAATCAGTACTGCCATTTATCAGAAATGTTTACACACACACTAAACTCTCTTTTAATTCTTTGGCTAGATATCAATTAAACTTTACCAGTTTCATTTCCATTCAGTTAGAATTTTTCAATTTCCGATTCATCAGTTTCAATTCATGTTATGACATGTTGATATGAAGTACCTATATTTCCAAATGGTGTAAACAGATCCTAATTATCTAATCATCTCACGAAGCCTTAATCAAATAATAAGTTATGTTAAATCTAAGTTGAAATCATATCATCAAGCTGTTATTTTCAGTTCTACTTACAAACACTTTCAACAATTAGATTAAAGGTGAATAGCTGAGTGAAATTCAATGCCAAATCTTTCATTTACAGTTCAGCGATTTTATGCAATTTTCGGTTCCAGTTTTTAAATTAGAATTGATGAACTTCTAATATCAGAGAGGAACAATGTCATGTCTTAATAAATGTTACATTATCTCTTTTATTTTGTTTTGCCAGTTATATCATAGGATCTGCCAAAGTAACCAATCTAGATTTGAAAAAGGAAGATGGTTCCAAAGTTGCCTATTGTTTCAGTCAGATAAGAAAGGTATGATACTTATATTAATCTGTGTAGTAATAATAATAATAATAATAATAATAATAATAATGTCAAGTGTACACTTTGTATCATTATGTATTGTTGATTTAGAATTGGACAGGAGAATAGCTATAATAGTAAATATTAAACTGTTTGGTTACTTCAGTAAGGAAGAGGTAAATTGTCTGTAATTTGACTAGTCGTCATGGAGCTCTGTTGGTCTGTTGGGTAAATGAGTTACTAAAGGATGGATTTGCTCTAATTGCCAAGGTCACAGGTTCCATGCCATAAAAGACAAACATTATCAAGAGATTCAATTCTCATCTCACAACATCATGGGTGGATGACCACATTAAATGGGGCTGTGGTCTCCCTTGACCTACAGGTAATTCATTTTAAAAAGGGTAGGATTTTAAAGATCCCCTGCAGAATCAAAGCACTCTGAAAGTGACTTCCCTCAGGGTATTTTGACTACCGTATATACTCGCATATAAGACACACTTTTCATACTCTGAAATCAACATGGGTGATATTAAAATGGAAAGTAATGTTTGTTTAACTTGTTTGAATCAGTTTTTACAAATTAATGTGATTTCCCATAAGAATGTAATACACAGTGGAGAAGAAAGATTGTCATTGAACAAATTAAGCTTGCAAGTTGGATGTAAACAAAATTAAGTAATGAAGGGTTATTAAATATTTTAAACATATCATGAGAGGTGTGTTTGCTTCTTGATAAGAAATTGGCAGCATCTTGAGCAACTGTCCAGATTGATTTGTAGATTTAATGTTTCATTTATCATTCTAAAGCTTTAAAATGTTGCTGTGGTAAGTTAAATGTGTCATATGACATCTAAAAGTAATGACATGAACTGATAAAATGAAACACCCTTCTGATATAGTCAGGCCTGGGTTTGAATCCAGGTACTACAGATTTGTGGTCAACTACACTACCATTTAGGGCATGGAGACACCCCTTTAAAGTTTAAAACTTTGCTTATTTATCTGCTTCATTGATTCCTGAACTTGTTTTTATAGTAAGAAAACAATTGAATTTCATTTTTAAATATCTCAGATTGAACCCTTGTCAAGAAATTAAAATTCCACTATTTGTGGGATGTTTCGTTTTATCATCTGATTTCATTCATATATAGCCCTTCAACCATGTGTCGGAGGTGAATCATATTCTGAAACAAAACTAGTACTGTCTCCTTGCTTGGACAAGTTGAATCATGCAATGACAGTTATAATTGAACAAAATAATCTAGCATTAAGGTCTGAGAAAGTGGAAAGAGACTAACTGGAATATGTTCTTGAGAAGTTATCACTCATGAATATATCAGTCAGGAATAACACATATTTTAAAACTAAAAGATATATTTTCAGTTTCTTATAAGGATTAAAAGACAGATCACAGGATAAATTATATAGTTTTGATCATTATTATATCAGGGAATAAATTATCAATAGATGTTATGTACATGGTGTAAAGTAAGTGAGTGAGTGTATAAAATATGTAAATTACAATTTCTTAACATAACCCATCATCACCTAAGTATAGTTGATAAATGCTTGAATGTCTGCTTTTATTTAAATTTTATATTATTCTGTGTGAATTTGTCCACATTTATTCTGTTAGTCACATTTATGGTTAAGGTGATGGCCTTATTTCACTGATGAAACTTTCCTGGATTTATCCGGAAATCCGGATTTTTGCTCTGCAGAAAAATGTTCCGGATTTTTAAGAATTTGAGAAAGTGCTAAAACAACCACACTTTAACCTACTAACATTCTTTTCTTGCAGTTTTATTTTTTCAGACTGAGGTAACTGGAAGTATTATTGATTGATCTCCCAAGAGTGCAGGAGATCCCCCCCCCCCAAAAAAAACCTTCCCCTGTAGGAGGTAGTAAGGCACCTCTCCCCCACAGTCATGCCATTGATTGAAAAAAATTCTGGAATTTATAAAAATTCTGAGTTTCATCACTGTTATTTTATCTGTTATTGGTTTATGTTAATACAATTCTTGAAAGTAAAGGTGCAGATGATCTTATTTTGTTGATACACTTGTCATAAACTCTTGTTTACAATCATATATTCTTCTCATCATTCTGAGAGAAAATAAATAAACTCGACTTCTCACCTTTGACTGTCACATTTTGTTTGAATTTCTCACTAATTACTACAGTTTATTCAGTTTTAATGGTAAGGTATAACAAATAGGAATTTTTTTATTTCAGTAGATTCTAGTTAGCATCAGCTTGGTAATTAGTAATGCCGTTGTTGTTTTCTTTTGGTGAAAAGTTACAACAGGTCATCGTAGAATTTAACAACCGGATGACGGTGATTGAAGAGCACCTAGACATCGAGAACAGCTTTCGAAGATCTGAGAATCATGATGCAACCGACGATGAATGCCATAAAACTGGGTGTAAAAGTGAAACGTCAGCAGGCACCCTGAGTAAACACAATGAGAATGCTCACTCTTTTAAACGTAAGACAATGGAATCGTTCAAGGATGAGAAATTGCTCTGGAAGAAGAATAAATTACATTGAAATTGGTTAATTATTAGTTTTTTAGGTGCTCGTTCCACCTCACTGTTGTAGCATGTTTTGTAAATATGTTATTGTAAGTATCGGTAGGTTGTAAATGAAGAGATGTTGGCTTTGGAGTTGTGCTACTGATCCGGGTAATACAAGATGAGGTTTGATTCACCAGCATCTGCTAACTGATATAGTATATTGTTCCTATGTTTATTTCACATCAGTGATGGTTATTTTAACTAATGGTAGAATAAAGATGTTTAAAAAACCTTTACCGGTGTATCATTTAGATATTGTGTTGTGGAGCAAATATCAGACGTCATCAGAATAGTGTTTGTATGATCTGTTATCAAAAGATAAAATGTCTTAATAAATATAACGCTTTCTACCAAAAGTCTGCATCTTTTAAAAATCTAAGCTGTTTTGCTGAATTTTAATTCTGATAGTGTATTTATTTCATCTTCACAACTTGTGTTTAGTATTTATAATCCAAGTTCAGTTATCAAAAGAGACAAAACATGTACTTTCTGTGGCTTTCCCAAATCTGATATTCAGGTGCAGTTGGAAGGTCACTTTGTAAATAAATACATTAAACATATTTAATTTTAACTCTTTAAAACGGTTGGTATTTTGTGTCTAGCCCAGGATATTGTTTCCATATTGAAACGAGAGGGTGTACATTATTATCTCAAATTTGACATTTACATAGATCATAAAGTTTGCATAGAACAGTAATTACAGCATTGGAGTTGAATTCTTTAATGCTGATTCAATTATTTTAATTTTTTAAATAACAATGTAATGTTAGGAAATGTGTAAGAAGTAGCTGTACTATAATCCATACATTATTATTCCGCAAGAAACATTGCCCAATAACTTGCTAAGTTCGGTGATAATGAAGCACAGAATCCTAAAATAAATCTGATTATTCAATGGCTGTTTGAAATTAGATAATAAAAGCAAATTAAAATATCACCAACTTTTTAGTATTTAAAAATAGGTAACTATTCAATAACATAATGGCTAAGATTTTATCAGTATATCTCCAAATTTTGATTAGACCTATGTATAACCTTTAATATTGTAATCAGGCGAGTTATAGTTTATGGTGGCTCCCTATCGCACAACGTCTAGGACGTGGAAACGTCTAGATGGGAGGAGTCTAGAAACACTCTGATGGTAGATGGAGACAAACGTTTCAGAATATCCAGATTAGTTTTGAACATGTTTTTCAATACATTTAGGTCTGACAGACTAAGAGTATACTGATGACGCCCAAATCGTGCAGAATTGTAATTGTTAGCCAATCGTGACGTGGTACACAAAGTGATCTACTAGAAAGAATATTTTGTCACACAAAGGTGTAACTCGATTCTTTGCATCACTTTTCAAGTGTTTTATTAAAGAATTAATCAGCTCATCTCCAGCAAAAGACAAAGGGTTTGACTTAGTAAATATTGCTTATTGTTCACTAATGGTAGGATAAATGTATAGATAAAAAGATGAAGTGAAAGTTGCATAAAACACCCTTCAGATATAGAACAGCTAATATTTATACCCCAGCCCTAGATATCTGTAGCTAGCACTGTTGTTGCTTAGACCAAGTAGATGCTCATTTGAATAGGATGAAAATAATAGTCGAAGTATAAATTTAGAACTAAGATTTAATTTTTATAAATATAACATGAGAAGGTTCATGTTATAAATGTGAATATTTGTGTTGCACACAAAAATTGTATCCACTGTAATGGAATTTCATTTCAAGATTTCAGACAAGAAATTTTAAGATACAAGTTGTATATTGTTTTTTTTTTAGTTTCAGGATACAGTAGTTTACTCTTGTGAGAAAATTAGATAATTCTACATATCCGAACATCACTTTATCACTCAACATAGATAGTGTTTTGAGTAAATTAATGTTAATAGTAACAAGAACACCCACCAATGTTTTATTTAATATATATTTATAAAATTTAATGACAAACTAGTATTTCTTTCAAAGAACTAATTTTTATGTGGTGTTATGGTATGTGTGAACATTTTTTATTAATTCAAATACAGTAGTTTATAGTGCTTTCTTTATAAATCAAGTATGCTCAGGACTCACTACATAAATGTTAAACATATATATTAAATGAAAATTAACCATAATTTTGTGTTTACATGCAAATTGTCAATTATAAATTCCCGCTGATATGTAATGAATCAACGAACTCATTTAAGATTTTTACATTTTGAAATAAAATATTCATGAATGTCAACTTATTCTATGAAGTGCTAAAATTAATATAAAATGATAACAGTATATATATATATATATATATATATATATAGTGTTTATCATATTTATAAATTCATCAGTTCTTGTCTGGTCTTGTACTAATTTTTTTTTAAATTAAAGTACTCTCTCAACCCTACACAGTCCTTCTCTTCTTGCACCGCCAGTCTAATTAATCCGCATTTTTAGGTCAAATTATTACGTAAAATGTTTTAAAGGCTCATTGGTGATGAACTACTTGTCTTGTAGACTGCTCCACGTTACAGAGATATTGGTGGAAATGGCTCAATCAACACGTATTGGCGTTTTCCTCCGAGTTACGACAAAGGTAAGTAAATTTAACAATTATAGTGATCTGGGATACGTATTTGATCAGCGGCTGCTCGGGACACAAGTATTATATGACGGTGTCGCTGGGGGGGGGGGCGATTGTCGTTGTCTAATCATGTATGCTGTAATACTATGCAGGCCATGGCATAGCTGGGACATTACATTAACCCAGTCGTTATGTTTCTAATTATTTTAGTTGCTGGAATTATATTATTTGTTATCCAACTCCTCACACTCTTGATTTACGAATCAATTGAGATCTAAAAATATCTATAACGCTAAATCTCAGATATCCTGACACCAAAACGTTAGACCATAACGAATGTTTAGAATGAGTTTTGTTTTGTTTATTACCGAAGATGTGCCGAGAAATATTCTCTGAAAAATTCAGCTTTCTCGATTTTTTCAATGTATTTTGCTAGTTTTTCTACCGTACAGATCAAACACCAAGCCAAAATTTCTCACACAATCCCTTGAATTGTGGTGAACATCACCAACACTAAAATGTAATTACATGTTTATATGTTGTGTTTCATAAGATATGCACTATTCAGTACAATGTATGCACGTTCTTAACCATTTTATTGGTTCTTAACCATTTTATTGGAACGCCTCCGTGGTCTAGTTGGTAGCGTATTGGATCACATCATTACCACATGAGTTCGAATTTCGGCGTGAGCATATCTAAGGTAGCTCGGCCCATTTAGCCTACCATGTGTACAAAAGTGGCCGTAAAACATCAATCATCTTAACCATTTTATTACGATGTCATATCTCTCGGAGATGCGTGGATTGAATGTCGAATATAGCTGTGTGTCATCATCAAACAAATGATAACTGATACCATATCTCTGGATAGTCGTACCAAGAGGTTTTCTCTACATGCCGTGCTTCATCGGTTCGATGACAGAACTTTGAAGAACGGCAAACACCATTAATACCCGGTAGTACATCACACTGTATTGATTATAGATATTGATTAATCACTGTCTGTGAGATAGGGAAGAACCGAAGTCCAGGTTCTGTCATTAATGCTAAAGTTATGTGCTAATAATTAGGGATGTTTTCTATCTCCATTGTTGTCGAAGGCAACAAAAACGGTAAATCATTATTATCAACATGGCTACCTTACCCCAATCTTTATCTGTTAGAGTATCCGAGGTTATCTTCAGGATAGTACTTTCAATAGATTGGAATTTTGTATCAGCTTTATTATATGATTCATGGAGATTCTTCTTTTGTAAGTGGTCATCAATTCTCATGTTAATAACGTTTTCGGTCAATTTAGATTGAGCATCGAAATCTTGTCGAAAAATATTTTTGTAGAATAGGTCGAATATGCGCCTTTTAAATCCGCAGTCCATGCAGTCATAGTTTCATAATTTAATTTATAATCTCTACTTTGATGATAGAAAGATATTCGATTGAACATTTCTTAAGAAACATTTATAGAATGCGGTCCGTAGTTGATGGCTTTGATGGCACCGGTCAATGATTACATAATAATTTAGCCAACCTCGTTCATAATTGTAACCATAATTGGACCATCATAATTGTTGAGTCAGTGGAAGGGATGTCTTTTTGTTGTTGTGCAGAACAACACTGATGTGAAATGTTGTTTTACGGCTATTTCTGTGGACAGCTAAACAGGCGGAGAGATGACCAAAGGTAACATGAGGCTAAATAATAATAAAAAATGAAATATTCAGAACTAGGGAGGCAACAATTTGAACTCAAACGATTGAGGTCTGGACAAACTGTGATAACAGTTGGTAAGACGTCATAGTGTTGGTTTAAATGATTGTTGAAGTCTTCTACAAACGCTCCATCAGAGGAATCTCCTGGAAGAGTTCGGGTTTTCATTGTCGGGTTATTTGTCTTAAATCTTAATGTGGATTCGTACCACATATCTGTAGTTTTTCGTGGAATTATAAACACTTGAACCGAAACAACAATTTACGGTAAGTTATTATTTTAGTATCAGTGCATTTGATAGTGTATGATAAGATTGGTCATCTTTCATAGTCCCCCAAGGTACAGCTTCATCTGTTTGTAGACTGCTGCAGTATCTATATATACACCGGAAAGATATTGGTCGAAGTATGGCAGTCTTTGTCCGAACAGGAGCACGTATATCTCTATCAGATAATATAGTTCTTTGTTGCAGAAAATGACTAGGTGTCTGTTGATATTTTTAGCTGATTTCATACATCGATGTCTTCCCGTTAAATGTTGTAATTGGATGGAGAGAAATTTAGCAATTCACGTGGTCTTATTCATTTAAGTTCAATTACGTTATACAACAGCATGTTATAAGTTCATCTTATTATATCCAGTCTTTCATATTTATTTGTAATCCTTTTAATACTTTGTTTTTATTGTCCATTATTATTTAAATATTTTATAATTGGTTTTAAATAATACACTAATTTCTTCCATTGATTGTGTAGAGGAATTTTGAACAAACTTGTGTGTATTAAAAGGGCGTTATATAAGTGTGGTATAATAATAATAGTAATAATAATAATAATAATAATAATAATAATAATAATAATAATAATAACATACGTGAAGTTTCGCCTATAAACACAAACGTGATAACTTAACATCAATCCACAGACTATGTTGAACTGTTGCCTCGTTATGATAATAATACCCAGAGTACGGTCACGAAGAAGGGTAGGTTCGTGGATGTTTTACATAAAGTTACATCCCGACGTGGGCATATCTGAAGGTTGTTTCGTCTTTCACTTCGTCTCATTACCTTTGGAGCTCGCTCGGCCCATTTAGCCTACCTTGTGCACAAAAATGGCCGTAAAACATCAATCATCATCATCATCATCATCACATGAAATTACACGCTATAGTAGTAGATAACTCATAAAGTACTTATTGTCAGAATTGTTCTTACGGTTTAGATTAAAATTGAGCTCGCCTATTTTGATTACCGTTAGACATAATGCTGTGTATGTAATAAAGGAAATGACTAATCGTCACGATAAAATGATGTTTCTAAACCATCTATTTCCGGTAAAGTGAGTGGTTTGTTTTGGCTCGGCGCTGGGACATATCACTGAACGGCGATTATCTACCAAACAAGGGACATACTGGAGATACACCCCGAACTACCAACACAACAATGTCTATATCATACTCCATATGCTAGAAATACGCGTATTGAGAATTCCTATTAAATATCACAAGTTTTGACATAGAGATTATTTGTAGACAATTCGGCTATCGGCCCGTAGAAATGTTTCCATTTATATCCGGATAATAACAGTTTTAGGAAGCATTTCGTGTCCTTTTCTATTTCAAATC
The DNA here is from genome assembly GCA_025642065.1 of Paralvinella palmiformis. Classification (NCBI taxonomy): domain Eukaryota; kingdom Metazoa; phylum Annelida; class Polychaeta; order Terebellida; family Alvinellidae; genus Paralvinella; species Paralvinella palmiformis. The sequence continues at coordinate 1,529,135 of JAODUP010000009.1, forward strand.
AATCACTTCTTTAATTTCACAATCAATTACCATCGATTGATATACATGTCATTATGCTTTACTGACCTCTCATTTATCACAGATCACTACCACCTGAGTTCGAATCTCGGCATGGGCATAGCTGAAGGGTGTTTCATCTTTTTAATTTCGCATTTTTGGAGGTCGCTCGGCCCATTTAGTCTACCATGTGCACAAAAATGGCCGTAAAACATCAATCAATCAATCAATCAATCAATCAATCAATCAATCAATCAATCAATCAATACAACGAGTGAGCAGTGGATGTGTTACTTTATGGCTGAATCTCATAACCTAATTACTAAATATAATAATTGGCACGTTATTCCATGTATAGATTGCATGCATTTTTGATTTTGTGTTTGTATATGACAGATGTTATATTTATATATGACAGATGTTATACTTATATATGACAGATGTTATACTTATATATGACAGATTTTCCACTCCATCTCGATTACTTTTGTTCTTTGGTTGATGCTAACACACTCCCTCCCTAACTGTAATAATTGTCCTCTTTAAGTCAATTTATCAGATGGAATGAAGATCTCGATTTACTCAACTTATCAGTAATCTTTGTCATCACGATCCTAATTTCTGCCAGCACTACGATATCTGATGCTATGACAAACTTAAGTGATGCCACTGACTTTTATTAATGTTAATTGCCACATCATCATCGATTAAAAAGCTAATCAAGATCGTTTGAAGATCAATATACCGTCGTATGATCTACACATAAGAAATGATTTGAGGCGTTATTGAATTGTGGATGTCCTTGACGTATATAAGAAAAAGTTCTACTCTTTGGCATAATTTATATTCCAAAACTAATAAAAAATTAACGATTAACATAGCATTCTAAAAATGTCTCATGTAATTGATTGATTTGTGGAACTCGTTCACGTGATTTATTAATTATAATTATATATATTGTTTACTCCTTACTTCCCTATCTCCTCTTGTATTTATTGGTTTTCATATTTAACACGATTACATCATTTTACAAAGCTGATTAACTGAATGAGTCTTTATTTACAAGTGTACTTTCAAATCATTTTGAGATCTTCCCCATAACAATAATAAAACGTATAGCATTAAACAATTTAATGTTTAATTGGAAATAACAAGGAAATAGATAATTATAAATTAGTCAATATCAGCTTCATACTCACACACAAGAAGTACATTATCGATCTAGTAATCTTAATAAATAGCTATAGTCACTAGTTTAAACCACTGAGTAGGTTGTTTACCATCGACTCTATTGACGTGTGGGACATATGGTGAAAGGGTGAGTCCCTGGAGAATAAGACGATCAGATGAAACATCCCACCTCTTTGGTCTCATAAGTACAGTGTGAGGACCTATTTACCTATGGCTGTGGTCATTCTGTGCGGGAGGTCGCGGGTTCGCGCCTCGGCTGTGACATGATGAAGTAGGAGGAGTTTTTCATCCAGCCAGGCAACTGGCAAGGTTTTCTCCACCGAACACGCCACATATTCTAGATTCAAAATTTTTTTTCTGTGGGGAAGCTATAAATTACAGACCATATGCGTCTCCTTCATTTGAGGTTGCCACCCACGTTAAAATTGCCATTTCGGCTATTATTATTAATTATTATTATTATTATTATTAGTAATACTGCGATATGAACTCTGACCTCTGGAGGGCTGTTTGAAAATTAAAAAACGAAATAAGTAAGTACTAATTTCATCACTGATCATTTAATTGATAAACGCGACTTACGACAGGCAGCACTTGAGCCCACTTTGATATATTGATACGCGAAATACGGAATACAGAACTTATGCCTGTTGAATTATTCCCTAAATCCTTAAATCCTAAATCCATGGCGGTCATAATAAAGTAGATTACAATACTCTTTTTGCCAATTTTTTTTATATAATTTTGACTTCTTTAAATATTCACAGATGGACTATATATCACTTCGGTAAGGAATGAATTCCAGTTATTCATACTCTTTGATTGAAAACCGACTGATGGAGGCTTATGTTTGTGGTCATGAATTCTAGTGTTGGAATCGGTATTAATGTTGAAGGATAAACTGGTATTTACTATGTCTCGTTTACAATCTTAACAACCTGTAACATGTTCCCTCTTCTCCGGTGATACTCCAAAGATGGAAGTAATAGTAATTCTAGGTATTCATCATATGGCAGATGCTTTATTTCTTTGAATCGTTTCTACCTGAACTTTATCTCGTCGGAATCTAATGTACCAGATGGAGTTTGCATATTCCAAGCGAGGACGCGCTCTTGTTGTGAAAAGGTGATGAACTGTAATCTCACGGAGACAGGTGAATGTGGCCCTTACCAGTCGATTCACACGTGACGTCATGCTAACTACAGTGTCAAGATGTTGATTATCACGCAAACTCTTATGTTTGACCAGTTGACGATCACCGGAAAATACATAGCAACAAGTAAACACATATAACATACAAACAATACATTTATGGTTACGTAAATAGATAATAAGGACGTATACATACTAAACTCTGTTACAATTTAGAAATTCATCCCATTCAACCCCATTTTCTATTAAATTATCTACTGAGAGAAGAAGCAATTTCCTTTGTCTAAATTAAAGTGTGAACTGAATTATAAGAGCAGAGTGTCAAAAGCTTTGGGTAGACCAAGAAAAAATATTTTGCAATAATTTTATGACTTGCAGAAACCTTAATGCACATTTTAGAAAGGTTCCGTGTAGCATATAAAGTTTATAGCTAGTTCTTTGATATCTAAATGTGCATAATTAGTATTAACTGAAAGGCATTTAAAGCTATATCAGTTTCTAAGTATTTATTAATAAACGGATAAATTGACTTCCATATGGAGGATGATGTCTTACTAATAAAATATGAACTACTGTCATGAGGATATATACTATTCTTCATACTGTTGACTGTTTTTACTATTTTGATATATTTGTTGACGTAATAGAATAATTGTTTTAATAACTGGCTAAACAACGATGGAAATAATTGTTTTCCCTTTTTTATGCTATCCTGGTATTTTAATATATATATATATATATATATATATATATATATATATATATATATTTTTAAAGATATATGCATTTAGGTTATTGCACAACACAAACAAATAAATCAAATAGGTTCGTGGATCTTTTATCGAGAATATATTTGTTACTTTCATTTTTAGATATTCAAAAAAGAAGTCGTTTCAGAGTTTCGTCTAAAATCTATTTCAGACGAACTGTGTAGCGAAAACATTTATCTTCTAACACCTTCCATTTCAAAGACGAGTATAATCCTATCTTATAATTCTATAGGCCGAAGGTATACGTTTTAGGTAGACTTTGGAGGTGCCGTTTATAAAATACACCAGCTCGTGATGAGTAGAATAGAAACAAGTCGTCATTTGGCTTCATCAAAACGTTTCTGACAAAGTATTTACAAAAAGGAAGACCAAATTATTAGAATAGAATAAAATGTGCCAAAAAGTAATTAATCATAAATAACTCACTTAAGTGGTGGAATAAAACGTTAATAATTAAACATGTATTAAATCAGCATGACATAATTGTTTGAAAATAGTAGATCTGTATTGTGATAGCAAGAACAAAGTCAACCAAATAGTTAGTGTTTGTGTTAGGGAATTTAGCGTCTGAGTTCTAGTTTGAGTTCTCGACGAGTTGTACAGAGTTTTTGTTTTGAGTCATAGCTAGGCGAGTTGGCTGAACACCGAACTATGCGATAATTGCAGTGATTGTTGTTAGAAGGTATCATTTGTCGGATTAGAGCGCTATCGAATCATTTACAGGAATTCGGATAAGCACGAGTCAGAACTACAATAACAAATTTATGAAGTAAATAATAGTTTTCAGGAAAAGTTCAAAAAAGGAGTGCGTGCTTTATATTCATTTCTGCTACCTCACTCTGAGAAGTTGTCAACCGAAATTTGTGTGGATTGAAAACTTACAAAGTGGAGGATTTGCTGACATTTAAAACCTGTACTGAATCCGGATAGTTAAAGAAGGTCAGATGCTTTCGGAAGTGCGAAGTTTAGGAAACTAAGAGCAAAACGAAGATGTCAAAAGAATATAGATCCGAACCCGGATGTACTGATCACATGACCGTTAGTAAACGTGAGCGTCAACTTATTGGAATAGAGCACAAAGAGAAAGAGGGAACTGGGAGAATCTTCTGATATCATGATGTTACACGTCAACAGCGTCATATCAGCGGTAACGTTCGTCGTATTGATAGTAGTACACGTAACGACAGAGAAAAGAATCAAGATATGTGGGGCCGATCTACCGAAAGCTTTATCTGCGGCTTGTGGCACGGGAAGATATCGAAGAACTCCAGAGAAAGAAACACTCGGAACAAGCCATTACGGTAAGCATAATACCAACGACTAGGAATGGAATATTTTACCATTAATTGCTAAATTGATTGCTATATAATTCTTCCGTTGCAATCCTAATTAAGCAATGGATTTACCTGTTAACAAAATTGATGCCTTACGATTGTCTCGACTACCAGAAGTTGTTGTAGGAAGAATCTCATCAATGAATCTTATTGATATTTGTGATTTTGGTTAATTATTGTCTTTACTTTGGGTTTTCTTTATATAGGTCAAATTATTACCCAATTTGCAATTTCTTAGATTTAATGAATTACTTGGCTTCTTATTGTTTTTCGTAAGTTTATATTTATGTTCGACTATAAGTTAATTCTAAAATCTGTTCTATTGGTCATAAATTTACAATGAAATTAGATTACAATACGCAAGAACGTTGGATTATGTAAACTCGTTGTATTTATTGTTTTCCTGGCAGCCTCTCCTCAGTTTACTGTCACTAACTAAACAATGAATCTTTTATCCCGACAGATCTTGTACCTTTCATGCGATCTTTCTTCGCCAAATCTTTATTTGAGGCTGCCGATCACTCATCACAACACCGACGACTGGCACGAAGTGGACTGTTCCTAAATTTTCTCGAAGCGGCCAAGGAATGTTGTACGAGGGGTTGTTCTTTAAATAATCTGCGACAATTCTGTTGATTATTAACATAGATAATTCCATCATTCATATCTGATTCAGGTAGGCATTCATTTCGTACACACGATCATCGATATTAGTTATATTAATATTAACAACAGTAAGAGTGTCCGTTGTTGTGACGACAAATATTATTTATGTATTGTGGTAGTAATATGTTGTCTTGGAGTAGTATAATCAATTTAATCCCCAATGGAACATTAGTAACGAATGAACTACCAATAGAAATATCACCGTTAATTGCTCAGTTATTATATATTTGTTACTTTGCAATCACAATTAAAGCAACGCGTACGGGGATTCTTCTCAGCAATGGATTGACAATATGTTGACAACATTATAATGTCTTATCAGCACCTACGACTACTCAACCGGAAGTTGTTGTACGAAGAGTTTCATCAATCAATCTTATTTATCTTTTGTAACTTTCGGTTATTTATTGACTTTATTTTCTGTTTTATTTTAATAAGTCAAATTATTATCCAATGTGCTGTTTCTGAGGTTTAATAAATTACACATTTCTTATTGTTATTTGATAGATTCTATTTATGTTCTAATTTAAGTTACTTGATAATATGTTCTTTGATTGCATCATTGAAGGGGGGGGTTCTTGTCGAGGGGGGGTTCTTGTTGAGGGGGGAGGTTTGGTTGTTAAATTGCTCATTAATTTAGGCGTCTACAACGAATTTGCATATTATTGTTATTAACTTCACTGATTATATTTACTATTTTATATTCTCATCTTCAGTTAATTATCTATTTATTTGCTTCTTTGTTTTTGTTTCGTTGATTGCTATTTTATTTGTGTTCGTTTCAAGTGATGTCGTCTCATTATTGTATTTTATAAAAAATAAAATAAAATAAAATCTCTTAGGACGAAATAAGATAATAATTTAAAGAGTGCAGCTATGTTCAGGTGCATAAATAAAGTGCAAGTATGCATGTCTTGAAATGAGTATTAAATCCGATTAAAAAAAAATATTTCAAAGATTATGTTGTTTAATTTAGTGGTTAATGAATGCACTTTCGGCGTCTATTTAATATTTGATTTTCCAAGTTGGAACTTTCGTTGACCCAATTGTTTTTAAAATGTTAATTTAATAGTATTCTAAGTATAGATAATAATAATAATAATAATATAAATGCAGCACTATACAATGGACGTATACATGTTAGGATCGAATCTCAGTGTTGTCAAAACTTATGGGATGTTTCATTGATCAATGAAAGGATTCAGTATTATAATGAAATTTCCATGATGTGTATCCCAGTTGTCATATATGTCACCCAGGTGTGACCTGCGCCAAGGCCAACTTAAACAATCAATCATTCGTTCACTTATCAAGAAGTGTAGGTATGACTGTTATTTTTTTTAAAATTATCTGCCCATATCATAAAAAAGGTGCTATCTAACCTAAGAATAATGCAAATAAATAGGTTTTTGTGAGTTGGAAATTAATGATAACAACACATGTTGGGAGATTATTGGAAAGGCAGCTATGATTATACTGACTTGGGATAGAGACACCTGGCTGTAGCCTGTTGGGCACAACCCCTTGGTATCGACTTGTATGGTTTATACTGATACAACAATGTTCCATCCCCATCAATCTAAACACAGTGTGGCGTGACTGTGTAGTTAGTCATTGTCTTTCAAGAAGTTTCCCCAAGAAAGGACAACACAATATACACTTTTCTCCGTTCGCTGTCCGAGCATACTTTCACTTGGTTGAGATAAACAGGATGTCTTCTTTCAGGATAAATGAATAGTAGGCAATTCAATAATGATTAATGGTTTATTCTACTGATACAAACTTTTTAGAGTACACCCACGCAAACAGAAATAAAGCACACACATATCCATCCATATATATGTGTGTGTGTGTGTGTGTGTGTGTGTGTGTGTGTGTGCGTTATGCTATGACGTCATATCACTCTACTCCTCAAAAAAGGTGCTCAAGTATTTGTATGAATGGTTATTTGGTCGGCATGTTAAAGACAATTAGCTAATTCCAATTGTCATACATCTAATACATGAATGCAGAAAGATGTCGTGGAATGAAGTAGTTGCGAATCTTGTCTAGTCTGATGACATATGACTAAGATCCGTGAAATATTTATAGCGTCGCATGTAACAGATAACCTACTAGTTATTTTCAGAATAGTCTACCTATCCACTTACAGAATAACATCATCAGCCATTTTCTGATGATGAGATGAAATAATCAGTTTCGTGAGTCTGTTGTCGCATCCGAATGTAACAAGATATCATCCCTGACGTCATGTGTATCATAGTGATTGGCAAAAAGTAAAACACTTTCATGTCATGTTTTAATACTTCAGTATTACGGATTTTATTGACAAGCCTAACATAGAACCAGAGAGTTTGAGTTGATGTTGTTGTTTCGCCTTTCATATAGACGTAGCGATAGCTTATCCGGTCAGGTCACTGGACTGCAAACGTCCGAGTTAGAGTGCGAATTGACTAATGACATCTATCTTTGTGGGATCTTATCTTTTAGGGTGTCACTCGTCGATCATATGATAGGTATGACCAATGCCCAGGCTAAACAAATCACTCACTCACTCACTCACTCACTTTACAAGACAAACTCCGGATGCGGTTACATGTTATCCAAGAAATATGTTTTCAGTCCTCTAATTTATCATCGGAAACGATACCCTCGATCACTATAGCTGTTAAATTAGGATCTAATGGAGAGAGGGGGGGGGGGATCTGTTCCTATGTAAACTTCTTCCTCGTCTCATCAAGGGATGGACATAGAGTAAGTAAATGTTGAGTATCACTGTCTTACGAACAACACCGGATGTAGGTGGCGTTGACATAAGTCATATTGAAGTTACCTCTGTTAATCTATAAGATGTAAGTGCCAGTCAACAGTTTACATCTTATCCGTGTGTGTGGATCATGACTCTACTGTTATTATGGACACGACTCCAGACGGGTTGGGCCGTTACAGATTCGAGCTTATATATATATATATATATATATATATATATATATATATAGTGACGTCACACAATGTCGATTTGCTAGTTGAGGGGAAAACGTAGCACTAATGTACTTAAGAATGATTGATATAAACTCTCTTCTCATACATTATAGTTTACTTCCACCATATACACATACATGTACAGGTAGTCGTCGACTTATGACCTACGCAACTTACGACTGTTCCACTTTATTATAATATCATTACACAATATAATATACGTACGGTAATTAGAACATTGGCCGATTACGACAGGATCAACTTACGACCGGTCAAGGTCGTAACCAATCAAGGTTGTATGTCGACGACTACCTGAGCTGACATTATTCACAATAATATGGATATCTTCGAGGGTGTCATCAATAATTTTGACAGACCGTGTATGATACCCGTCAGTTATCATAGCTGATTGATATTGACTCGTTCGTGAACAGACTTAATGTAAACAAAACTGTACTCACATCAATATTTTTTGTGTCATGTACAGTTTACACTTTGCTTGGAAAAGACATTTTCCAGACACAACTCTATATAATTGATTCTGAAATGAAAGTAAAGAATGATTTGGGAATAAGTATTGTAATCACTCCATGTCATCTTAACAATGACGACCGCCATATTGTTACTTGCTACGTGAACACCGAACATAGAAGATAGACGCCATGACTATGTTTGAGATGTATTAAACTGTCATTTACAGATTTTACAAACGCTTTGGAGCTATTACCTGTGAGTTACTGTCATGTTTATTTGAAGGGGAACAAACTAAAATTAAAAAATAACTCCACGTTGATGATTTTTGTGGTTCAAAAAGGTATTATCTGGAACGAACTATATCATTATGAGTTACAATGCATTTGAGACCACGTGACTTGGGATCTTCACGAATGTGACGCTCCATTTTCTATCAGTGGATGATAACGTTATTATTGAAATTCCGGGAATCAACTGAGAACTGTTTTGGATCAGTGATCCTATCCATGACTTGGTCTATCCTAGGTTGTGTGTCGCCATTTTGGATTAATGGAATAAGTAGCTCTAAGAGAACATTCTGTAAGAGATAAAAAGGATGAGATCTCATTATCAAGTTGTTATATTGTCAACACACAAGGATTTGTCTATATATACGGATATATATGACTAGAATTCCAGAAAGATGGTTTTCACAAAGTTCATCAACTTCCTAAATTAGCATTTAACTGAACATAATAACATCACAATATAACATCGTCAGTCATCAGGAAGATAATTTGTGAGTCGAGAAATTAATCTTAGAACGTTATGGCACATTTGGTGGCGTACATCTATATAATTTGACCACATATTACATGATCATCATGTTCTCTTGATTCATATATATATATATATATATATATATATATATATATATATATATATCATATATATATATATATATATATACATGTATATATGACACCGTTTAAATGACATTATAATCTGAACGAATGTTATAAAGCAGATATTAAGAAAAACACTTTCGATTCAATAATATATCATTAATATTATAAATCAATTATACTATATCAATAATTTTATATATTATTATATATATATATATATATATATATATATATATATAGGCGAATTTACAGATGAAAACGTTATCAGGGAGTTTTTAATATGAAGTGAGACACTGAAGGACAAGAATATAAAAAAGCGCTATTTCCGTGTATTTCTAGACAGTTTAACATTCTGCTATAAGAGCGGATTGATCTCTCTTTAGAGAAAACCGACGTCGTGTTGAGAAAGTCAATTACAAACGAATATATATTTCTTCTCATCTTTAATAGGCCACGCGGGTTCTTATGAAGATCGCCATTTTAAAGTCACGTGTCTACTAGTCGTTCGCTTATTGGTTTAACTTACGCTCAAGAAGTAGCGCCTTTCGGTGTATCGAAATACAAACATATCTGAATAAATCATCTAATTATGTTTAGCGAATTAAGCATATTTTGGTGAATATTGGCGAATCATTTCTTCACACACCACAGGTCACAAACAAAACCCCCAACGAAGTCTTTGTTTCTGAAAAAATATCGTTTTAACTTTTGTATCCGTTCAGTTTTGTTTTACAGACCTAAATAGACCCAACCCTCGGAAGCATGTTGCATCAGCTTTGTCACGGAGTTGCGCATTGGACTATCACTATGTGTGACATTCAGTAGTTTAGCTCCACTTATCTATCTAAAAATATTGGCAAATAGGCTGGGACGTATCAATATGTATATCAATGATCTAATAGATATTAAATCAAACAGGTAATAGCAAAACTGTTATGTCGACGTCACTGTGCTGGTATAGACAAAGACAAACAACTTGTGGTCATCATCTGCTGTCTTTTTGACGACTGGATTATTTGACTATATGACGATTAACTGCCAAAATACAAATTAATAATTTCTTACCTAAATCAGGAATGATACATGTACCAAAAATACATTATTTAACACTACGAATTCATGATACAGAAAGAAACAATCATTCAATCAATATAGAAAAACATAGTTGGATTATTATACCGCAATTAAACATTTACCAAGTTATATTCATAACTATAATTCTACGGCAGACTCGATCACCAAAGTTCCTAATTCTAGCTCCTGACCCTGTTCCAAAACTATACAGAAGGATGCTTAGAACCTCAACATCTAACGAATAAAGCAACAAAGTTGGACAAATTTACATGGCAATCGAAATAAGAATACTCAACTTCTAAACTATCTAAAGTATACATAAAAATATAAAAATTAGTTGTACTAAAATCATATTACCGAACCTGAGCTTCACAAATTGCAACTCCATCCAAAAACCACGTGTTTTGTATCTACCGAGAACTACATCGAAATCATAACAGACACATATAATAGTGTAGGTTTACATATCGTTCATGGTCGGAATGTATGACTGGCTATTATAGCCATTCTGAAATTGTTAAAATCAGTTACTGAATTGTAAAGAACTACATTACTCACGTAAGGATAGTCCTTGTAACTCGTCTGGCAATCAACAAATAGGATACTTTGGGAGTAATTTAGTTATTCGTGCTAAGATTGTCACTTGTTAGCTATTTTCCGACATTTCTAAATCCCAATTTCTCAAAAGAAACAGGATTATCAAGATATTACAAAGAAATAACTAGTTGATTGGTTGAAAACATTGAAATCAAATCCAAAAATTATTTATAAACAACTTAAAACATCGTATTAGGATAGCGTAAAATTCACGAGTCTCATGAGTATTTCCCACAATGCAAAGTTTAATTAACGAAATATATCACGTGAGCTAACTACAAGCTAGTTGCGCCGCAGCACCATCTAGCGAACATTTTGGACAACGTTCCTCATATCGAAGAGACACCAGTGAATGTGACTCATATCTTTTTAATTAATCTCTTAAAAGTAATTTAAAACTAGATTAGTGTAGAGGGAATGAATATGTTAAAGAGGCTCACTCGGAAGCCAGATATGCCTTCCTTTAATGGCAGTGTAATTCTAAGCCAAGGTTCGGCCCTTTATGTGATTTAATGAAACGTACTCGGGCCAGATTTAAGCAGTGTTTAAGATTTTGTAAATCAAATGATGATCGAGTGAGAGCTGATGCTCTTGCGAATAAGTTACTTAAAAGGGATGATATCAGTTTCTGGAAAGATGTTTCTAAAATGAATCGTATCAATAGTAATGTTTTGGTATCTACTATCAATGGTGTTAGTGGTGAATGTAATATAATGGCATGACCACTATTCTGACCTACTCAACTCTAATAGTGATACAAAGTATATGTCTTATGTTAATAGTGTCACTAAATGTATTGATAATACTTCTGGATCTTTTTCTAAGTTTAGTGTTTCAGAAATCAGAGACGCAATTGCAAATCTCAAATCTAACAAAATTGCTGGTACAGACTGTTTGCAAAGTGAACACTTTAAGTATGCTGATCCTAGATTATTCTGTATACTCTGTATGATTTTTAATGCAAATGTTTTCCCATGGATATTTACCACCTAAGTTGATCAAAACAATTAGTATACCTATAACTAAAAATAAGAAGGGCCTTGTTATGGATAAAGACAATTATAGAGCTGTGACAGTTACGAGTGTGGTATCGATGATAATTGAACTAATTTTGTTAGATAGATTACACGACAAATTGGGAACTGTTCGATGGGGTAACTTATATTAACAATTTTTTACTCTCTCCAACGGAGTATGTCAAGGTGGCATAATGTCCCCAGTATTATTTAATAGTTATATGGATGACCTTATTGTTTGTCTTAATAACAGCAAGATTGGTTGTAGTATGAATGGTGTTACGCTTTTATGTTACAGGGAATATGTTAATTAGTAGATTTTGGAAATGTTCTGATGAGGTAAAAACTAAGCTTTTTAAGTCTTTCTTCAGCAATGTGTATGGCAGTCACCTATGGTGTAGATATAGACAATCAATCTACAAGAAATATGTTGTAGCATATAATAACATTTATCATAAATTGTTTGGTATTAGGAGAGGTGTCAGCATATCAGCCATTTATGTAAATAACAATATTGACCCATTTTGGAGTCTTGCTACGTAAAAGTATATCGAGTTATAGAACTCGTTTATATGAGTCCGACAACAGTTTGATAAAATAACTCTTCAGTTCCAGAATTCGAACAAAAGTTCTTTATTTTTTCGCCATTATTTGTATAGTATGTAAGTAGTATATCATGTACGTAATAGTATAAAATATATATATATATATATATATATATATATATATATATATATATTATTGTGTGTGTGTTTTAGCTGTGTATAATAAGGCACAGGCACAGATAATCTCGAACCGTGAATTCAAACTCTGGACGTTTCTTCAGGGGACTGAATCCAGAGTGGCGACTTTTCATGCTGAGACATGTGTAATGTCTCACCTGTCCCTAAGCCGCCAAGCAAAATCAAAATGGGAATCACCTACAGCCGTGGAGTTTGGGAGTAGAACACCCAAGTCAGATCACCTACAGCCGTGGAGTTTGGGAGTAGAACACCCAAGTCAGATCACCTACAGGCGTGGAGTTTGGGAGTAGAACACCCAAGTCAGATCACCTACAGCCGTGGAGTTTGGGAGTAGAACACCCAAGTCAGATCACCTACAGCCGTGGAGTTTGGGAGTAGAACACCCAAGTCAGATCACGGCAGTAGTGAGAATCTTTAGCTTAATTATCTAAGCAGCCCTATTTATAGCTATTTTTCATTGCTGTATCTTTCTTCAAAGCAATACTATATAAACTATATAACCCAATTGTGTGTGTGTGTGTGTGTGTGTGTGTGTGTGTGTACGTGAGTGCGTGCGTGTATGTATGTTTGGTGTGTCACAGCCGTTTTTTATCGCAATTTCTACATTATATCATGTGTATGGAATGTATATTTCCGAAATAAAGATATATTATTATATTATAATTATTATACATATGCGTGTTTGTTTTGTAATTAATATTTTATGATGTTGTTATGATTTCAAATAAACTTTACTAAAAGATGCAATATACTAAAGGTTGTTTTAATATACCGCGTCATAATAGCTAGCAGATCTCTGTGATTTATAGAGTATATAAATGAACATAATTTATCATCAGTGATAGAGATAGTGTAATACATATTAGCCTGACATACGCGCGCGCGCGCGCACGCACGCACGCACGCACGCACGCACGCACGCACGCACGCACGCACGCACGCACGCACGCACGCACGCACGCACGCACGCACGCACGGCTGATTCGTATATTCGTTGATATAAAAATTCTATTTTCCAACCGGTCTCTTTTACTGTCATTTCGTAAACACGCTATTTTTGTTTTATTTTATTAAAACATATAATTTTTGTTTTAATTTATAGTATGTGTAAGAATCATATATTACTAATCACACCATTGATCCTGACTGTGAACAAGACAGATTGGTAAAACATTACTACAAATGTTACGAGAAATCATCATCATTGAACAGCCGTTTTATCATATTATAATATTATGTTCAACGTTGTCTGCTGGTAGTTTTCAACCCCATACCCGTAGTTTCTTGGGCTCTCACCAGATGGCGAACCTATAATCCATACCTTAACCTAGTGATTAAAAAATTAATTAACAGGTAAAACAAATTCTTGTTTTTGTTTTTTTCTTTCCAGAAACTCATCTTTGTTGGGTGTTCTCTGATGTTATTCTGGTTTGTTGCTAAACAAATGAGGAACAAACTTGAAATAATACATGAACAAACGTATTCCGGAGAAGGTTTCTGGCGCGAAATGAATTTTCCGGATAACATAGATGTATTCATCTATAGCGCATTCTTCGACGCCAGAAACTCGACGGAGGGATTCACGGATATTCGCCTTATCGGAGCATCGGATGTTCGTCTGGAGCAGATCCACACACTTTGCAGAGTGACCTGTTCAGATCGGGACTTCAAATTCTCGCAGACGGTCGAGATCCGACTGTCGGCGGCTGGTCTCGGATTCGTCGGGGCCGACACGCTTCATCGCGAGTACTTGTTCACGTGCTCCGGGGTCAACTCCTCCATAACTCGTTGTTCCACGTCCCGGGCATCTCTGATCCGGGCCGAACCAGACACGTCAGCCGATACGTCCCGGACGACGACAAACGGCGGCGTAGTGATTGAAAAGCCGGAAATAGCGATCGATGGCCGTGATTTTCTCGTTTGCGTGCCGGCATCGTTCGGGGAGCCGAACCCTGACAGGCTCGCCGAGTGGCTCGAGTACCTGAACGTAGTGAAAATTGATCGCGTCGCCATGTACAATCACAGCCTCGGCGCTCGCCTAACGCCAATCCTACGCCATTATCGTAAATCGGGCTTTGTCCGACTGCGGCAGACACGTGACATGGTAACACGTGACGGCGTCCGCCTGCCGCTCGGCCTGCACTGGTCACCGACGATCAACGATTGCGTCTACAGAAATCAGTTCGCCTTCAGATGGATCATTGTTATTGATATCGACGAGATCATTGTACCACGTCATCATAACGACCTGCCATCGCTGATCGGTTTCCTCTATCAGCGATATCGGTCGCCGTTCGACGAGTTCATCTTTCGCAATGCCTACTTCTTTACCGACCTTCCTTACGATCCGGACTTCCCGGTCGGGACGACCTTCCTGCGCTATAGAAGGCGACTTCCCGTCAGCCGGATTGGCTACGCCGTTAAGTCAATAATAGATCCACGCCGCTGCGTGCTGATGCATAATCATTACTGCTGGCTCGTCCTTGATCGAGGAAGTCATGCCGTTCTCGACGTGCCCTACACGTATGGCCTCCTACATCATTATAAACCTTGCCATTACGACCACCTTCTGCTCAATGGTGAGCCGTCTGTATGTAACAGAATACGACAACATCCGGGTCAATATACCATCATGGATGACACAATGTTAAGATTTAGAGATCGTTTGTACAGCCCTCACTGACTGTCAGAATAAAACAGAGAAAACAATAAGCTAAAAACGAAAATAAGTATATTTGAGCAAACTATTTATGTGTGAGACGTTTATGGACAAACACTAATTGTCTCGTTGAAGCGGACGTTATAGATTAATTAATTTAGTGGGGTTAACTTATGGTTGTACATATAAAAATATTCGTTTACCATAAGGTCGAATGACGTCATAAACAAAAGCCTTAATGATTGGTGTTGAACACTAGCCAAAATCATAAAAATGATTCTATGTTTGAATGGCTATATCACAGATATCGGTTATAATATAAACTTATTGGACTGCTTCAAAAGATATATATATATATATATATATATATATATATATATATATATATATATATATATATATATATATATAAGATATACAGCTTATAACTTAATCATTTATAATAACTGAGCTATTTGTTTTTGACTCGAATGCCGATTATATATTATGAGTGATTACGGTAATAAGGTAGTACCACAATTACGATTATTACAATAAGTAATCTTCAAGTCTTCAAATATTTAATGTTAATAAATAATAATTTTAGTTGTGCTCTAGTTGGTGCCAATGTTCAGTGCTATTTGCAAATTAAATTCGTGTATCAATGGGACTTTTCCTTGGCATCCATGATGGCCTGAATTTACATCTGGTGGACACAGGTTCGGCTGAAGCCTGAAGATTTTCACAGTGATTGAATGTTGACATTTTACGAACTAAACAGACCTCAACAACAAACGATCAGCACCACACAGCCAAAAGTCGAACATAAAACACAGATACCTTAATTGATGCTGATACATTTATTAACAACTATACATGTTCTAACTTTTAGGTAGCAGACGATTTTTGTGACCTTTCTTCGTCTGTACTAATTTTCTTCAGAAGTGTGACGATAACATATTTTCTACCAACACAGTTAGCCCGTCGATTCAGCGTAGTATGCATAAGCAGATTAATAATCTATGACAAGAAAACAACAACTTTATACGCCGCACAAGAATAAACAATGTTTTAAAACGCATGTAACAAATTTGTATTTCACTCAGGCTTAGGCTTCACGTATATTGAACTACAACATTTCGCAAATAGATTGATTAGCAATTAGGAGTTGTTTCAACATAACTGCAAACAGACGATATGGAATTAATTCGTGTATACGCGTGTGTAAATAAAATTTAAAATGATTACAAAGTATAATTATTTGAATCTGATAACAAATAAATAAATGTAACTAAACTAGTAATGTATGGATTATTAGAAGATAGTTAGTATGACGTCACATCGATTATTTGAACCCTCGATAAATGGCTTATGACTTTCCCTCTGGCACTTTTGTTATTTCAGACTAGACATTATAATATATATATATATATATATATATATATATATATGAATTTGTGTGAAAATAGCCATGAAAAGTAAGATTTGCTTAAATAAAATAATCTTTTTATAAATATAATTAAATAGAGAATAATTTTGAAGATGCTATATTTGACATAAAGAAGCGAGTCTAGCTTAAGTTTGTTATTATTAAATAACATTTAAGAAACAAGCTACGTTCTATGTGCGTGTGTGTGTTGTGTGTGTGTGTGTGTGTATGTGTGTGTTTGTGTGTTTATGTTTCACTTTAAACAAGAACTAATACAGCTTTTAGGACACAGAACTATTTTCACTACATCATAACAGATGGTCGTAATCCAGGTCAAGGAAAGACTCTCGCCAATAAACATCCCTAACAGAACACAAACAGAAGCTGTCATCCATGGTCAGGTGATCCAGTATATCGCCCAGTGTCAAGATCCAGAACCTCTAACGGGTCGAAACGTGTTCAATTCGTCTAATGACGTCACAGAGACTGTTGATCTCACCACGGACCACCCTGGATATATCTTTTAACGCCTCATCGTTGTCCAGGATTTGAACCGTCTGTGTGTAGGGATCATAACGGACTTCAAATGGTCGTTTAATATTTTTGGCATATTGCCTGCAAAGAAGAGACCGAAATCAACATGTGTCTATGTGTGTGTGTGTGTGTGTGTGAGTGTGTGTGTGTGTGTGTGTGCGTGTGTAATGCACGTGTGCTCATAAATCTGCATACACGCGCGCACAGGTACGCACGCACAAGCGTTCTCTCTCACAAATGTATAAAGTTTCATAAAGCTAATATTAAAATGTTAGTGATCTAGTCAACAATTAACATAAACAGAAACAACACTTTAACATTAAAACAAATACTTCTGACGTCAGTGAATATAATTGGTAAATTTAAATAGATCATTTATTTAATATAACTTTTTTCACTTTTATCTATTAAAATGCTAAAGGATATGAAAGGTATAGATGTGCCCTGACACAATTCATTAACTTAATCTAGTAATATTAACTCCAGTCCGATTACTGACCTGACTTTTTCCTTAACATCGTTGAATGACTCAGCCACGAAATAGGTCGTCTGATAGTTCTGGTCATCGTACATTTGGATGGCCGTCTTAATTGGGTCAAAGGGCAACTTTTCTGGTTTATCGGACAGGGCATAGGCCAGTTCGCCGTAAGCGGAGAGCAGACCAGCACCGTAGGCCTTCAGCTGGCCGTCTTGTTTACAGAGACCAAACTCCACGGTAAACCAATAAATCTGTAAACGAATTAAATATCCAAGTCTTTATATCACAGATTATCATAATGACGTTAGTTAAATGAAAACGCGAAAACTTAACGTAACAGCGTTGGAAGTGTGACGTGCTGTACCGTTGCGAACTTCTCGATGTCTGCGTCCGAAGCGCCAAGTGAAGCCAGGCCAATCTCTTGTGAGAATTGGGCAAATTCCGGATCTGCCAACATTGGGACATGTCCAAGTAGTTCATGAACACAGTCTCTGAAGAATGATAACAGGTACATAACAAATCTGAAAACGCTTCATCTCTCTCTCTCTCTCTCTCTCTCTCTCTCTGTATATATATATATATATATATATATGTGTGTGTGTGTGTGTATGTGTGTGTATGTGTGTGTGTGTGCGTGTGCATATTTGTTATAAAAGCATAGACATATGTTCCCATTGGAAGTGTGCAGTAAGCCAATACCATGAAGACATAATAGTAATACTCACGGCTCTACGGTATGGTCTGGCTTGGATGGATGTCTAAGATATTGAGTACATTGAAACACTCTAAAAGCAAGACTGGCAAGGAAATCTCTAGCAGAAAGTAAACCAGCCACGGGACGTAGTTGAAATCCGGTACGTCCTAAAATAAACAGCATCGCAAATTCCGGATACGACATATATTTTACAAACATAGTAAATTCTTCCACTTCCAGAAATACAATATTTTTAACTCGAGAATAATAAAATTAATCTGAACTTTTTGGCGATAATGGATGATGCTTACTCTTCAAGAAGTTGGAGATGTCCTCAAGCTGTGGAATGTTGTGTTCGCTGTAGCCGCACTCGCGCTCCAAAATACGGAAGTTGCGTATGTGCTCTCTGCAGGCGTGGGTATTATACAACTTCCAGAGGTTGGAATAGACGTGGCCCCTAAGATAGATTTGAGCAAATTATTACATCAACGCGAATATACAAAACAAATATCATAGAAATTTCATGATATATCACAAAGCCATTGTTAGATTTGTCTTCGTTTTGTTTTAGGTCACGGATTGTGCCCTTTCCGGCCAGCGAAGCTATCATTAGGACCAAAATCTGTCGACCCACCAAACGATCGGCCACAGATCGTGACCTGACTTCGGTCACGCCATTCTTGCCAGAAGCAATAATACCAGCAACTGATAATAATCAAATTTCAAATGCAGGCCCCCTTTCCCAATCCGTCGTTCGAAACGGCAACGATCTGTCATTAGGTTTTAGTTTGTTATAAAAATAAGAGAGTATTTTCATCATTACGGTCGGGGGAGGGGGGAGGGTGGTTGGGGTGGGCCGATATCTGACGATCGGTGATTCTGGGCTGCTGTTTAAATAAAAATCGATAACCTTCCCATTTGGAGATCTTCGAATGATTTGTTTTTGATTATCATAGCAATGTGCTTATCGGCACGAAATCAAATGCCCCAGCTAGCGTGCCACAACGAGCATCATTATGTTTAATTCGCAGAGCGTGTTTATCTCAGGGTGATACCGAACTACATCTCGTGTCTATATACGTACCAGCACTTTATCTCCTCAATTGTGTACTCAATGCGGGGAATTGGCTGGCCGCTAGAGAGATAACATTAACACGGTGATTAAATAAAAATCGTGAATAACTTGCTGCGTTGATTCAGGTAAGCAAAAAGTTAAGACACCACTTTCGCAGTAAAACACGTTGGCCATTAATGGCGTTGTAATGCTTACAGTCGCGAGCTCTAATTCTCTTTGAAATATAGGGCTGAATAGTCTTTGAATATATCACTGTAGTCTTTAAGTAGAACACTAACTACGCGTTAAACGGTGCTTTCTAAACATGACCATTAAATATTCTATAAACATGACACTGACTGTTCTTTAAACATGACCATTAAACATTCTATAAACATGACACTGACTGTTCTTTAAACATGACCATTAAATATTCTATAAACATGACACTGACTGTTCTTTAAACATGACCATTAAATATTCTATAAACATGACACTGACTGTTCTTTAAACATGACCATTAAATATTCTATAAACATGACACTGACTGTTCTTTAAACATGATCATTAAATATTCCATGAACTTGAAATTGACTAATCATTAAAGACAATCTTGATTAGCTTTTAAACATCATATTATTTGCCTTTTTACCACGGCATTTCCTCAACCATTACACTGACTTCTTGTGAATCATTTAACCGACTATTAAACTTACTGTCTATGATCAAAGGCAATCTGAGTAATCATTGACCTTCTTTTTCTGTACTCTTTGTCGGCAAAACCCTGGAAAAGACCACAACAAACCAATAACATGAAACTAACTCTCGAATTGGTTCGGATGCTATCATGATGATCGTAACAATTACTTTATGCCAGGCAACTCGAATCAGCTCACCGGATGATCGTAATCGAGTTCGGGGTCAAATTTTGTCAAGAGATGTTGACATCGGTCAAGGTCGCTGATGTGGCGCGGGAACCATGGCACTGCAAAGACAACAAGTTTAATCGTACTGCGAATAATGATATCCGTGATCTACAGGACTAGGGCTCCAGCAAATTATCTACATTCCGTCATCTCCTACCCTTTTCAGTAACATCCTCTTCGGTGAGAACTCGAATGTCATTCACAACGGAATTCTGTTTCAGGACTTTCATCAGGTTACTGACGTCATCTCGAATTCCTTCAAATGCGATGAAGAAGTCAAGTGAGCTTCCCTTCTTCGCCTTCCGAGATTCGATGTGCTGGATGATGATACGATAGTTCTGAAACGGTCGATGAATACTTAGCGTAAATAATAATAATAATAATAACAATAATAATAATAATATTGATGATGATGATGATGATGATGATGATGATAATAATAATAATAATAATAATATATATCTAAGAAGGCGCACTTACTAGCAGGAGCCATTCAAAGCGCTGTACAAATAATATATAATATAATAATACCTCAAATAATATCTCTGTAAAAACCCTATAAGAGATTTAAAAGATAATTATTATTTATCTGTGAAAGCGACCTTGAATGGGTGTGGGTTTTTTTTGAACGGATTAAAACAAATTAAGAGACGACAAAATATGCTATCCCGTTACAGAACATATCACATCGTTAGGTGGGTAGCTGAATGTTGATGTTCTATGGCTTAATTGTTGTTATCCAAGCAATAGAGTAAATGGTGATGGTGACCTCCAACGGTAAAGAGACGAAGTGCAAGATGAAACACCCCCCTGGGACAGAGCTTTACGTGCGATTTGAAGTCCGGTACTACGATTATCAGTAAGGTCACGAAACCGCCCAAGTACCATTGCACAATATCGATTGTATATGGCAGTGAACCTATTATTGTTTATTGTTAAGATTTATATGTCAACATGAAGCCATGAAATAGGCTACGAGATAGACTTTAAACAATTCCACACTATTATGTTCTACATACATTTTAACCGAACAAAGCTTCAGTCAATACGTTTTGCATGTTTTGGTGATCACTTTTTACTTCATTTAGCCAGAGATAGAAAATAAGAAACTTAAGGAGAAAATTAGACATTTTGGAACATTCGATTAGAAGAAAGGGAAGTGAGCAGGAAGCCATTCCGATGTTTGGCATCATGTATCTGGTTGATTTTATAGATTAAAGTAAAACCAAATTTAAAAGTCATGAGAAACGATTTTGAAATTGATATAAACTTATGTCAGATCAACATTTATGCTCATATTAACTTAAATTTATATTATGTATCGTGTCTTTTACTGTTAAAAGATCAAAATGCACTCTACGTTTGTCTGATTGGGTTGAATCTCGTGTAATGGGCCCAATTTCTGTGCGACTTCATTGGAGTCAACCGAATTGAAACAAATTGAAAACCAAATGATCCACGGTTGAGGATCAAAATATTAGTATTAAGTTTAAATCTGTGGATATATTTTCTTAATATCCGGCTCGAAGAGGGGTCCGAGTTCAGATCATTTTGTAAACAAATGTCAAAACAGAGTTAAAAATCTTAATATTTTAGTCCAGGTAGGACACCTTGTTATACATATATTATAGTTATATGTGCCCCACTGCGGTGTTAACAAAGCCTTGATGAATGGCGGTGTACGATCAATTAAAAGTTGGCTTAATTAAGTTGGGGGAAATTCCCAAATGACGTTATTATTTGTACCAATTAATCCCAACAAATCGTTATTATCTCGTAATAATTATTCAGATGTTAGTGTATAAGTGTGATAGTTATCAGAAAAAGATATCAAAGGCCAAAATAATGATCTTCGTCACTTTTATCAGTTTGGATATCGGCAGTTGTCATGATTATTAAATAAGTCGGTTTTGAACGAACGTTCAGCTCCGCTTCATAAAAATGGTGATTTAAATTTAAACGTGATCTTTATTGGTCTTATAAAATAACGCACCGAGTTATTGTAAACCTTACTGAAGTATTGGAATTTTGTTATTCAAGATCTCACAAACAGAAACTATACGGAAGAGTTATTACTAGCTGCCACTCCAAATGGCGTCATAGAACCCCTTCACCGAACGAACGAGAAACTAATTTCGTGATATAACACGTCTAAAGATTACTCCGACATATGGAAAATATTATACCTTGAATTTGGAAATATCTACAAAAGACGTTGTTTTTAATATATTTAACTGCGAACCTTCCATATAATGAGGCTGACTCAGGGGAAAAACACACCTTTCCCATCATCGTTAAAGATGGGATCGTTTCACGGAGACCGATCGACTTAAAGGTAGGTTTTTTCACGTCCTCCAACTAACTATAGACTAGACACCTAACTGTTCGTGATATAGACCGCATGCCATAAATTACTTGGACTTGCTAAATGGTCTGTGATCACCGACTCCTGGTCGATATCCAGAGCTGGCAGTCAACATCCATAGAGCATGTATCGAATGGATATCGGCAATACCTCTCACTGGCTCCCTGACAGAAGTCGTCGAGTCTGGAGTGCTCTCGGAAATGAGAACCTCGTCCAAAGTGCTATTTGTCGTCTGTTTGTATGAGTGTGCAGCCTGTCAGCTGGTGATGGGGTGCCAGTTCTGCATCCAGGGTCGAGACGATTCTCTTTTGTGAGGGATTTAATAATTTGAACGGTCGCTTTCTTCTGGAATCGTATCACGCTCGATAGGTCGCCACAATATAGAACCAACCAGTGAAAACAATCATCGAGATTTTGGAGGTTTTTATTCTTTCGAGCCCTAAGCCATCATTTAAAAAATTAAAATAAATGCTTTACTTTTGAAAGCTCACCTCAAAATTCTTGAACAGCCTCGACATTCCTGCCGTATCCCGTACGGACAGGACAACGCTGCATCTCTTCGTCTCCGGAACGATGTGCACGTCGCCATTGGCTGTTTTAAACACCTCGTCATCTTCTTTGGGCACTTCCGGATAGACGCCGTCCACACTTCCTTTATGTTCTCGTTCTATCTCGTTGTTGGCGAGAGTATCGAATTTTGCATCTTCTATCAGACTTCTCCTTCTCCAGGTGCCGCCATGCTGTGTGTGAGATGACGAAAAGGCAGATTATAATAATATGTGATATTTATATAGTGCCCTATTCAGCTAGAAGCTGCTCTAATGCGCTTTATAATATTATTTACAATATTATTATCCCTGACTCAGACCTATTTCCACCCAGCACAAATCTCAACTCCCAAGGGAGCATACATCGCATGCTGCCATTATAGGCGCAAAGCGTTACTCAAACACATATAGCCATCGCGTCCTGTCAGGTTCTCATTTTTATGGATGAGTGAACCAGTCACCACATGACAGTATTGCAACTCACGGAGCCTCGAACCCGCGACCGTTCGGCTACGACTCCTACGCTCTAACTAATTGCGCTATCACGGCTCGACCAGAAAGGGTTTGATTATTTATGTGTAAGCACGCAATGATGGACACACATACACCGAGCCCAATTCCGTTTCAATAACAGCCGACGTCCGACGCTATACGTCGTCTATTTTACAATCCCTCGTCGCCTATTTTATCGGCATAAAATCGGTCGGTTACTTTGGTTTGGGCAAGAAAAAAAATGCACCAAAATACTCCATTTCCCCCAACTTTTTCAGGGGAGCGCCCCATACCCACTTCCAATGGAGAAGGGTCACTACCAATACCACTATCCCAAAGCCAAAGCCAACCTAAAGCCCTCCGCATCCACAACTCCCTTCAGCAACACCGCGGGAATGTCGTCGTCGTGGTTTGACAGGCCACCACAGGTGACCTGTTGCCTAATTTTTGTAAGGGGTAGTCTACTCTATTCCCTACCGAAAAGGCTGTGTGTATTACCGGTGAAAGAGGTGAAATAAAATCCAAAATATAATTCGTACATAATAGCAGTACATTTCATGTAAAAGATTATATCATGATTTACATCTGAATGGGACCCAATTTTCACCAATCCTCAGTCTTTATTTTAGATATTCCGCTTGTGCAGCGGTTAAAGCGCGGCACTGTAGAACTCCAAGTTGTGGGTTCGAATTCAATTAAGGTCTGTGTTTGTAGGATTTGTTGCCCTAAAAAGTCGCTCCTCTCGGTAACATATATCAGGTGTGATAAGTGCCGTGTCTAAATAACTCAACTCACAGTGTCTATCTAGCTATCGCTATGTTTTTTTTGCGTATTAATAAAAACACATTTTTCCTTATTTGTATATAATTCTCGTCTTAGAACAGGAAGCTGTTACTCTCTAAATTCGATTTGGTTGTCGCTAATAAATACTTTTACAAGAAGGCGCTGGTTTGATAACAAATATATTACGCTGAATGTTTGCGTCAATTCTAAGACATTCTACCATGTGCATAAATTTGCCGATCACAGCAAACCTTAGTGATCACAGCTAAAATACACAAAAACGTGAGAATGTTCCCAGAAAGGTAAACAATAATTTACATCTAAGTCAAGCTAATTAAAAACAAAAACTAAGATAAATTAAGACAACGAACGATGATGTTAAAATCACTCATATTTATTATCTTCGCGCTACCGACTTACACCCTTACACCCAACAGGAAGGTGGATCATCCCTCCTCATTCCAAGTCCATTCCGGATAATTGAAACGCCATTCCATGATGTCATGTGTGACGACGTGGCGTGTGCTGTTGATCCAGACGACTCCGTGAACTGTACACTAGACTAGCGTTCTAGTCGACAGACTAGTCTAGTATACAATTTCTTGAGCAATCCGAAATAAAAGTGTTCAAGTATTTTGAACATCGTCTCGTCACCGTCCGACGATCATCTCGACGCGTCTTTCCGGATCGTTTTCATCTAGCGCAGAGTGACTATTGTACGTTGGACAAAATCGAAAACGACCCAAAATATCTCGCACGAAAACACCAAGTTGCTAAATAGCCACTTACTTGAACAGAAACGGCACCAGGAGGTGCTCAGAGGAACCCCGCAACAATTGTCGGGTGACTAGTTCTCTGCGATTGTGGACTTTATGGAGGCGGTATTTATAAGGAGAGAGAGGGAGAGGGAGAGAAGGCTTTGTTTTAATGGGGCAGAACAAAACTAGATTGGACGACAGATAGGGTATACCATGACCGGATTGTTACACGTATCTGCCCTCGAGCGATGCACAAAATTAACCAGTATAAGCCAAGCCCACCCGTCGCCTCCCGGTTTGACGTGTTACGCTACGGGACTTAACTCGACCTGTGACAAGCTTGAACAGATCTAAACCACTCGTCAATAGGGTACGATTAACCCCCAGTGGCAGTCTGACTTGTCACCGATAGTGCGCACAGATGTGATATTCGTGTTTCTGGTCGGCATCACTCGGAGACATTCCACTCAGCTAATGGATTTCTCTCTTATTCCCGGCTATTGCCCTTAGCTATCTGGTAGGTAAAACCTGCCTGCCTCCAGCGACACCCCACAGGGCTGGCATCTTGGACGAGAAATCTCTCGGTCAGTTTTAAGCAACATTTGTCTGTATGGAGGCGGCGTCTTGTTAAGAGATTCGTTACCAGTCATCGATGGAGGTCTCACTACGCCATCTACCGAGTTTCCAGTGGTCTTGTGGGTATTACCGAGCTTCCGGTTTCGTCTCGTCCGTCGCCATTGGCTTAGCGGAATTTGCATTCGGTTGCCGCCAATGAACAATATGCAACCCGTACATACGTCTAAGTATGGCATTAACTGGAAGACAGCCTACTTGGTGCTGGTGCTTTGCGGTGCCCATGGAAGTAATTGATAGAAATATGGTTAATATCTCTCTCCGATGATCAAAAAAATGGCCAAGAAAAGGTGTTTCAAGTCATCTCGAGCCACTAGATCTAGGATATTTTAGTCTTTTTTTAAATAGATTGTATCTCTAAAAACAAATATCCAAAATGACCGGAAGACCACACTTAGAAATGACTTAGAAATGACTTAGAAATGACTTCATTTGTATGACGCGTGTCTTGTGGGATTTCGTGACATAATAATGGTCGTCCGTGTATGATATCATCATCATCATCATCATCATCATCATCATCCCCATCATCATCATCATCATCATCATCATCATCATCATCACCGTCATCATGGGACAAATATACAATAATATCCGTTTATCGCTTCACTTCGTCAATGACATTTGATTGACGCCACATAATCGACACCAATCGATTTCTGATTATACAAAGAACGAGTCGTTTAACGCACGAATGGAGGGAAAAAACAATCGGTCAGCAATGAACCTTCCTCCTGAAAAAAAATATCCAGAATAATCGAGACGCCATCTATCGGGAGATATTTCTGACGATGGCGCTGACTGTTTGTCAATATTTTCCCATTAATTCTAAAACAAATGCACTTGTAAGCATTGTAGGCCTATTAATTTTCAAGGGTGGGCCACAATGGATCAGATTGGAAACACGGGAAATGGCCACAAGCATCCGACAATCGATGTCACTGGGTTAGAAAAACGACCGCTTCATCCTGATATCCACCCAACATCAGCTCAACGTGTTTCTACCTTTCATGGTGCTTTTTTTTTAGAGATCCGAAGAGCTTAAACCTCCTTTAGTGAGTCCTTCACCTATAAAAACGTCAGTTGGTGGGGGTGGGTGGCTGGTGGAGACCTCTGGTGTATAAAACTAAGTACGAACGCACAAAATAGTGAATGAAAATATGCTGAACTATATCTAACATAATCCCATCGAACGAACTAGTGATATTTACTGCTTTACTTAGGAGACACATTTAAAGTAGTAATACATTCAGAACCGGATGTTGTTGGATGTAACGGTGCAGTTTCTAAGATATAATTATATGACTTTCTGTAATACAAGTAACTTAACATTATTTCGAAATAACCAGTCTGCTGAACCAGTTTTATTCCGGAAGTAAGTCAATAACAGGAAGTTTGTAAGTTGGTTGTGGTTATTTTAACCAAATATCTTAACTCTCGGCATTCTATATCGCATCACATTCGTATAGACAAACAGACGAATGTTTGGTGGGAGAATGGGAGAAGGGGATCGATGGAAAAGCTGCGGGAGTTGTGGCTGGAAAAAGGCAGTAGCTCGTGCTGAAACATACTTTTTTAGACAATACACCGCTATGATTCGTTCGATGGGATTCTGTTAGATATAGTTCAGAGTTTGAATTAAACAATGCCGAACCGAAAAGTTCAAGATGTTCATAATTATAACTGGTAAAAAAATATCCACATTTAGATAAAAGATCTGAGAAACTTCACACGTGCAGCTCTTCATTGGTCGTTTGTCCAATAACAAAACCTTTTGTTTGCACCAAGTCCCAGCGTCAAAATCTGATAAATGAAGTACTCTTTCGACTATACAGTTGCTCAAATTTCGCGATATTGTAAAAATAATTACCCTTAATTATTGCATATCAAGAACAAAACAGATCACTACCACCCGTGCTCGAATCTCGGCGTGGACGTATCTGAAGGTTGTTTCATCTTTCACTTCGTCTCATTACCTTTGGAGGTCGTTCGGCCCATTTAGCCTACCTTGTGCACAAAAGTGGCCGTAAAACATCAATCATCATCATCATCATCATCATCATCATCATCATCATCATCATCATCATCATCTACCATTCATCTGCTATGTAAAACATAACAACGAACATTCCATATTTTATCATATCCCGTCACGATAAGGCCAAATTGTTCGGTCATTAAGTCTGACCGAGTCAACGGCCCGTTCTTCCTGCGATATCATCTTTGAATAACTTTGTATCGCATCTCGGGATGTATTTTTATCGCTGATATGATGATTAATGATCTTATAGCCTCTGTTTATTGGCTGATGGTTTGCTGGAGAATGTACGTCATACTTGGTGTTAAACTAATCTCTGAGATCGACCGGAAGCTTCCGGATAGATGATAATTATGTGGTTATTGTGTGGCGAACGTTAGGTCGGTCGTGTCACGTTATTAACCTTGGTAAGGATCATAAATGATAATACCAATACAAGAAATACAACATAAAACAGTAAATCACGCACGTACACACGCACACACCCACGCACACACACACGCACACACACACACGCACGCACAATATTTGGTATTATTAAGGGTTCCATAATGCGAGATAAATTTATTTATAATATCAACATACAAGAGTCCGTAATGTTTACTAGAAAATTCATAATAGTAAGTTGATGTTTGTTTTCATTATTCTTCTTCAGTAAAACTGTTTTCTGAAATAAATATTATATATATATATATATATATATATATATATATATATATATATATATATATATATATGTATACCCCGATTTAAGTAATTTGACCTACGTCAAATTCGCCTTTACCCCACTTTTCTAGAGTAAATTTCAGTTCAATGAACGTCATTACGTTCGACATTACGTCACTCAGCTACGTCACCTGCGTCATAATAAAAGAACTTGAAATAAATAAATTAACAATAAAAGATAAAAGAAGAAGCTAAAACAATTTAAATTACAGTAAAACATATTTACATACAATAAAAATCTATATACGAAAAAAAAATTACATCGAAAGACATTTTAAAGGCATTTTTAAGGCATTAAATCCGGTTTACGTTAAAAACCAGCTTACGTCACAGCTTCTGGAACCAATTAGTGATGCACGAGCGGGATATGTCTGTATGTATGTTTGCATGTCTCTGATGAACACGCGATTAATTCTGACAAATCTCAGTCTGTGGTGTTGCATTTTTGTTGGTTATCTTATTTCGATCGCTCAACATATACGATCTGATAAAACGAGCGATAATGTTGCTATGAAATTATCTCCACGCAGATACGAGATGTTTTAGCTGCTGATTTTTTATATATAAACGCTTCCGTGGAAAAAAAATGGGGATCGAACGAGTCGCCGATACGCACGATTAATTAAGCATTTTCCCGTCACGGGATGTGATTATTTCGCGGCGACCCTAGATGCGTGACGAATCTGATACCGGAACCAGGGAGATCCGCTAACGAAGATAAAATTCTATATTTACCTCGATACTGTAACTTTTCTGGAAGGCTAATCGTCTGCTGGCCGTTTCTTCGTCCGCCATATTGTCCCGTCGATATGTTAACCAAACAACAGAGAGCGTTATCCAAACTGGCAGTACCTTCAACTCGTCAACACACTTCGTTTGGTGTGACGTTCGGGGAATGAAGATATCTTTTTGATGAGTGGGGAGGATCGCGTTCAGGTAGTCTAAGCCGGGGGCCGGTAATAGATTAGAAGCCGAAAAAAATTATTCCATTAGCAACTTTTCCAGCGTTCTCAAACGAATATGGCGAGGACAGGACGGCGAGACAATTTATACCAATGATCACTTGTTTAAGGACTGATGGACGCGGTGCGAAAGTTCAGCGGCCGTGCACTAAGAGAGAGTGCCTGAAAGAGGTCTCTGTCTGTTCGGCGACCGTTGATTGAGGCGATAAAAGTCACCAATTGGCAATCTGGCTTGGTATCGGCATTTTGGGATTGGCGCTAGGACATTCGGTTGAAGGGGGCTTGAGGAGGAAAGCCTTTCATACACAAATAAGGTGCTCTCCCAGCGAGCGGTCGCCACCGGCTCCCAGATCAATACGCGACCAGCTCTCGCTGTAAATACTTTCGTCGTGGGTACGTTGTGTATTCAAGGTGCTCCCGTCAAATTTGTTACCTGGCCACGCCGCTTCTGGGAGTCACCGTCGTCGTGCCGTCTGGATGTTGAGGCCTGTATCAACCGACCAAGACGGGTCAACGATTGTGGTCTTTATCTATAGAGCCGTCTGTAAGCCGGTCATTGGTTGCGGAGGACGTCGGGATCGTAACATCTACACAGGGAAGGGACTCCCGATATTTGCCCAGCTCGCTCTACGTAAACTATAACATTGACGGTAGCCTTTATTCGGAGATCAGAATTCTATTTCAGTGACTCTTTGATGTCATAGTCGGTTAGGTCCCAACACACAACGTCACTCGCCCTCTATTGACGACTTAGAACACTCGATATCGAGAAGCATTAACGAACTCCCCCCACCACCACCCCCGGGGCTACTTCTCTTACGACAGAAATCAGATCGCTTCAACAACATCGAGACGTGGGAGGGTATGATAGAAGGGGGACTGGGGCCATAAATCATAAACAATGTAAAGCTAATTGAGGCTTAGTAGCTCCGAATATGTTTTTACTCCACCTCCACGGGTACTCCACCATGCGTCCCCCCCACACCTTTAGCTTGTGGTTCTGATAAAGGCGCGGCTACACGATGTAGATGTAGTAATTCGGTGCGTGCATATTATGCGGATATTAATGGAAATCCACTAATTCAGACAGCGATAAGTGATTGAATCCTTTCTATGGAAAATAATAACAGAATCGATGTTCTACTAGAAAATGACAAACAGTCTCAGAGGACCTTCATCTAGATAGAACATTGAGAGTACACAACCTGCCAATCCCCCTCCTCCTATTGTTACATATCAAAATAGGTGAGCAGAAAAAAAGGCATAATTCCATATTGATATCTTAGGATGGATGCCGCCTTTTATGGCAGAAAATCTTCGGGCTGCCTTGACGTCTGTACGAATATTTTAATGTCATTAGTGAGCTTCATTGGTTTCGCTGTTAAACACGTTACGGTTTGTGCCAAATGGTGGATTTTCCTTAACCGCCAGGCATCATAGAATCGATCACGAAAAAGGTTTGAAACGTTTTTAGCGATTAATTTCTCGCCTCACAACATTGTGGGTGGTTGACAACGTTAAATGGTGCTGCCGTCTACCATGAATTAATTAACCGAAGGAGGGGGACGTATCTAGTCTAGCAGTGACCACCCTCAAAGTATTTCGGCTCTATCTTTCCGTACTGCTCCACTTTGAGTGGTGGGTGAGGGGACATGATCAGCCACTGAGTTTTAAAAAATGGGACAAATCTGGAAATAAGTGTCCACGATTTCGTGTCTTATTCCTGTTTCATGATCATGATCATAGATCATGAAACCAAAGAAATCCCAATCTAAACACTACCTTATATCTCGCCGACTCTGCGTGGGCCCTCAGAATTGACGACGCACACAATGGGACACGCCATTCTCTGTTATTATCGCCCACCATTTTCGCCACAAGATGATCGAACGGCGAAATTATTGTCGTCGCCATAATAGTGACGAGTATATTTTGCCAGTTTAGTCACGCTATTGGACGTCCTACCATATCTATCGTCCATTAAATAAAGACCGAGCCATTGACCGGCAAATACCCTCGTTTAGAAAAGGGTCGCCCGGAAATCGAAAACAAAACCGAAACAAAAACTAGATCATAATGTTTCCGCGGCCCCGGCAGGGTGCAGCCAATAATGTAAGTGAATCGAGAGATCACAATCTGGCTCCTCTCTGTCTGTGTGTGCTGTCTCTCTCTCTCTCTCTGTCTCTCTCTGTGTGTGTGTGTGTGTGTGTAGTTGCGAGTTTCGCTTTCTCACTGGTATATTAATTGTTTTTTCTTAGTCTGACAAGTTTAGAAGATTAGCTACTGTACGAGGAGGTTTAGAAGATTAGAAGATTATCTAATGTACAACGAAGACGTTCATCTCTAATATTCAGTGTACGGTGTTCGCCTGTCACCCCTTAACAGACAGCAAGCTTCCGTATATCATTCGTACATACATTAGGTAGTGGCGCCGAACTTGGTGTTGACCGATTTGTTTCCCGTAATATATGACGTTTAATTTAATCTCCATGTCACGTGACAATAACTGCTGATGTTTTTTCTCCGTTATGCGTTCAACTCACTATTAGTTAGTTGTTAAATAATATTCTGGTCTTCACTGGTATTTTGAGATTTTGTCTTATCGTGGTCCTTGTTGTGATTCTTAAAGAACAAAAATGATGAAGCGTGCAAGATCTTTAGTCTAAAACCTTATTGCTTTTCGACAGGACTATGGCAAAAGATTGTTATTTAATATATATATATATATATCACACACACACACACACACACACACACACACACACACACACACACACACACACACACACACACACACACACACACACACACACACACACACACACACACGTGCGTGTCATATATATGGTTAGGAAAGGTTATTTACAATAGTCTAAATAGTGTTAAATCTGTTTAAAAGTTTCTCTTTACAATTAATGTATGGTTACTAACATATCATCATTTTATGTGTGTAATTATAATGACTATATAATTAAGAGCTCTATGATGTTCATATGTTAGTATCCTATAAATATACTACATATGAGTCCTAATACAAACCACAAAGTTGTCGTGTAACAGATTTATTAAGATATAAATAAATTTCATTATTTGCTACCACATAGAAACCTTAAATAGGTTCTTTGACTTCTGATTGTTTAGTGCTTAATATTATTAGTTAACTTATATTACAAGCGACTGAGTGAGTGAGTGAGTGAGTGAGTGAGTTATTTGTTTACCCTTAGTACTGGTCATACGTTGGACTTACCAAGCATGGGTAAGATTTGAACCATGACTTCGAGATATGCAGTGCAGTGCTCTAACCGCTGGGCTTTCAGGCTAGCCGTTATAATAAACCTAGAATATCCTGGTAGTTGTAATTGTGGATATATTGTGGCATGTAAGCTGGACTATCAGTGCCAGATCTGTGGACAGAGCATCCTGAAATTTCTAAATCGTGGATTTGTTTCTATTTATATTATGGGCGTTATACCAACTTAAACAATCAAACAGTTCACTCAGTAAACCGTTAAGATTTATTTTTACATTAATTTATCAAATCGAACATTTTATGTCGTACAAGCAAATATTATCTAATTATAAATATATATTTTATCTTCTTGCTTTTTGATTCATTTAATACTGGTTCAGAAGAATAACAAGCCAATTAACATTACGAAAAGTTTCCATCTTTAAAACTTTTGGGAGACAAGGAATGGTGTCACTTCTTCCACAGACATAAATTTATCAATTAACGTAGAAACTTTTGCCTCTAATTCAGGGGTCTGCGACCTTTTTGAGCGGAGGGCCAAATCGCAAATCTGGACTTGGTCGGCGGGCCGGATGAGGCCCAAAGCGCAGAGGGGGTTTTGATCCCTACCCTTCGACTAGAAGCAGTTTTTAAAGACAATTTTTCAAAATAAACGGCCTTGGAGCATCTGAGACCAAATGCCACCAATATATGAATTTATTTCGAATTGGATAAGTAGAAGAATTTCGTTACTCAGGGCATAGACGGGGTGAAGTTTGGCCACTCTACTAACCCAGTGGACTTCATAAAAAATACGACAAATCGCCATATTCGGCCTCCAGTTCCAGAAGTTGTTGAAACTGTCGGTGTTTCAGGTCCTGCTTTTGCACAAAGTTTACGTGCATCATATCTTGCATTTTCACCGATTTTGCATACAGCGCCTCCTGGTGGATGATGCAATGTGTTTATATTAGTGCGTTTGTGGTGCTTGGGTTTGATCGCGCCTTCTCCATCAAAGCGATGACGTCATTTATCCGTCCGACCATTCAGGGCTTGCCGTCAGTAGTTAGTCCACAGAACTACTAATATATCAGGCCAATGTCGTTCATCATCAATTCGACCGCTCGCTGGACGTCGATCACAGTTGTTTTCCCCTTCAGCGCAACTAAGGAGACTCACTCCTCTGTAATGTGTGATTCCTTGTTGATGCCTCTGACGAATATCGCAAGTTGCGTATGATTTTTTTTGTGTCTGTGCGTCTGTAATCTCGTGTTTTCAACATGTTCAAATCGACTTTTCCTAACTGGTACAGAGTTTAATACTACGGCCGGGCTATGTCAAAGAGATGTTTCATCTTTCACTTAGCCTCGTTACCTTTAGAGGTCGCTCGGCTCATTTAGCCTACCACGTGCACAAAAGTGGCCGTAAAACAGTAGCATTAACATTTTTTCAAAACATCAAGAACAAGTACCTTTTTAGGAAAGCTGAGGACTGAAACGATTGAAACACTTTAGCTCGGTCATAACTCTCAGTTGTGATCATTGCCGGGGTTATACATAGAATTCAATCAATCAACAACTGTATAATGTGTGCCTGTGAGCGCGCTCGTGTTGTTTGGATGAGTGGGCGTGACTGTAGCAGACTGCTTACAACGCGATAATAAGGCGCCGATAAGGAACAGACGTAAACTACTGGCGCCCTCTATAGCCATGGTGTTATCCGAAGAATGGCGGGCAAAAATAACCGATCGATTGCTGGTCACAGTGATGGCTTTTACTGGAGGAGGAAGCTGAACAACGGCACCGACAGGAACTGGAATAACAGAGTCACAGAGGAAAATTATTGGCGAATAACCATCGGCTAATGATGGATACCTGCCTGGCATGCACGATTCGGGCGGAGCTTTTTATATCCGCACACTTCCTCTCCCTATTTAACAACTGTAATTAAGATGGCCGCATGAGAACGGACGAGTTCATTTCTGGCGGCGGAAGCTCTCTCTCCCAATCCCAACTCCAAATCAGGGTAGAACCTCACCCAATGTTTGAGCCCGAAATCAGATGCTTTAAGGAATAATTTACTGAAAACTTGGGTGAGAATGCTTGCCAGAACCATAAAAAGGATTTCTTTTCGTTCTTAGGAATGGTCCGATGAGTCAACCAAGAACGAATTTCTTCTAAAGCTATATTTTATTTTGTTTTTCCTGCAATAATTTTTGAAGTTCACTTTGGTTGTGGTTGTGAGTGGTTGCATTGTTTAGCCTCTTGCCCTGACACGCCTGTGACATGTAGCTGATTTGAAGGTCTTTCGCTGAAACATCCCATAGAATTATTGGGAAAACTCGGATTGAATGGTACGAAACCCACTTTTTGGAATTATGTATAGCATTGCGCCTACAATTATATAATAGGAACGGCCACACTTTAATAAAAACTGCATGTACCAGGATTGACATTTTTTGAAGAATAAATGCCAAACGCTGGCGTAAGAAGTCAAAACTTTGAATGGCGCTGTTCAAGATTCGCATCATGAAAGGTTCCAAAGTCACATTTTAAAATTATAATGGTTCGTTCCCTTTTAATTATTATTCTGCGAGTAGAAGGATTATCATAATATAATATTTAAATGTAAGACTTTGCCATCACTAAATTTAATTGTTACGACCTCGTGAAACTCGGGAAATTATTCTTAACAAATGTTTAAAGCGTCTTGGGTGTGATCGTTTTAACTTAATTACCATATACTTCCTTAAACATAATATCTTTATATATCCAGGGTTCCTTTTTGTGAAAATTGTGATTTAACAAATTTATGAATCCAGAGATCAAACGGGCACAAATGACCTAGTTGTGAGGATCATATTATTGTTTCGTCATCTTAAAGTTCCTACAGTTTTTCGCGAAATCCATTTCAATCAAATATACACTAGTAGCCCAGTATTGAAATAAGCTCAATATCCGACACTGTAGTATGTACCCTAGAGGAGACAGGAATCGTACAGAGTCCAGGAGTGTTAATAAACTTAAGTCTAGTTAGTTCGTTTTTTGTTAACAACAACAATTGTTTTAACCAAACCATTTAGACCATCAATTAAACAATAGATGTTTATTATCGATAGAATAGTCAGACATTCATATCCTTCTACTTGGACGCCCCCCCCCCCTCCATTTTCGATTTCGACTGCAGCTTTGTGTAGATATAAAGAAAGCATTCCAGTCCTATGCTATTTAAGTAAGAAATGCAACATTAAGTTATGTATGTCAAACTACCAGTGTTTATTGTGTTGACATGTCAGTGATACATCCCTGACGGGAGACAGTCGGCATTTTCTCCTCTAAATGTTACAGTCAATGAGCGTTTTTTAGACATGGGACTATTGACATATGAAATATACGATCCAATGGCAACTCCCTAGCGAATCATCTAACAAACGGAGGTAGATTATTTCGATTGGAATCTTGACCTAGAGGTTTTCAGTGCACAGTGAACTGTCTGAACATCGAATTGTTGGAACGCAGAATAAATATCAGTTAAATCTCACCCCAACTTAATGTACGGATGTCAACTATTTGTTTGTATTACAATTCTAAACTATAAACAAAAGCTGTCAATTATTGTAGGGCTAGAATTTCGCGGGCATTTACGAGAATCAACGTCGATTCTCGCAAAATCGATTTTGTATTCACGTTAGAATGCCGCTTTAAAAAATCCCGTAATTATATCTATTAGTGTAATTATAACTATTTTCTGTGATGTTTACCTGAATGACCATCTTAATAATAATCAACGGTCGAAATTCTAGCCCTGTATTGTCTACGGATAAGAGATTACAATTTGTATTACTTTTAGTATTATAGACTTGAAGTCTGCCTCAATTACTGTCTTATCCAATAGGTTTTTACTGATCATAAATAACTACCACAAATAGTTATCTCATTTGTGTCTTCAATATATTCTATGTCAAAGTCATAGTATAAAATATATTAATTAAATTATTTTCCGGATGGATTGTAACTCGATTGCAGATAAAGAATATAATGTAATATTATAGCGAGAAATGGTGTTAACAATTAATTTTTTTGGTAAGTTACTGATAATGACAACAGTAGTAGCTAATTGTTTGCTTGGAAGGTTTTGGTTTTGTTGTTCGGGGAGAATCCCCAGGCTGTCGCTTAATCAGCACAGCCTCTATGTTGGAGTGGTTGAGAAACCTCCTTCCCCACCACTCACAGGGGAGCAGTACGGAAAGATGGAGCCGAAATACCCTGAGGGTGGGCACTGCCAGAGTGTTTTACGTCCTCAGGGTTTTTAATGTCCCCCTTTATTTTAAATAATTGAGTGGAGACGGCAGCGCCATTTAACGTGGTCAGCCACCCACGTGCTTAGAAGGATTATTACATTATCGTATATATGCGCGCGCTGGTCTGTGTAGGCCAAGATATAACATATGAAGTACCATATATAACATATTAAGCGACACGAAGCGGAATACCACGAACAGATATTACGAGTATATGGAAACATTATTCTGAATAGGACTGAAACCATTCAAAATATGGCGGGGATAAGAGATGTCGGGATTTGTAATTGGATTTATTTGCCATTGGAAATATATTTACTAATTACCAGCAAAGGTCATTGTGTACCCGTACACCATGGCAGCGGCTATTATTTATAGTATGCATTCGGCACAAAAACGATCCTAGTTTTTGTTAGCTTGTTATATATGTAAAATACTAGTGTTCTAAATGCCTTCGAGTAAGACAGCCATAGTGGGCTGCTCGAAAATTTAAAATAAGAGACCTAGTTGTCTATATAGATAGTGTTAATCAAACAATGCCATTTTTTCTCCGCATACTCAGCATTACTGACAATAGTACAACACCGGTTGAGAGAAGGCGTAAGAATAATGTCGCAAGAATGTCAGAGACAAAATTAAAAGAACAAAGTTATATCAAATTACCATATTTAAATGAGTTTAATTTAAAGTAAGTCATTTAACAAATGTTGCGTTTTATATTCAGCAGTCATTTCTATTTCGTAATTTTGTTGAAATCATTTCTTTAACCTTTGCCCTGGTCACATCGGGGACATATGGTCGAAAGTTGATTTCCTAGAGAAATTACATTCCACAAACACAGCTATGAGCTAGATTTGAGCCTACAGCCTGGAAGTTTGGACCACAATACTCTAATCACTGCGACTTGGGAGAACCTATTTTGTAATTATATATGGAATAGGTGAGCTCAATGCATTTTGAAATGAATTATTAAAACGTGTTGCTTAGCTTCCGGATATCTAGGGTAATGTTCGTGACAGAACAAATGCCCATTAGGTACGCGTAGTGCGTATTAATATGCATACCTGATGACTATTTTGCTGCTACTGGTGTATCAACAATAGGCCCAACGCTATATTGTAATCCATTTAAAGGGCTAACAAAACCATCCAAATGTCAACATTATCTTTCAAACTATAATTAAGATAATAATTTTGGTTTGTTTGAACCCGAATATTCTAAAAACGGACAAAACATTATCATAATGCATGCATGTATTTTTATTAACCCTGATACGCTATGCAATTTAATTTGCAAAATGGAAGTTATTTTACGTGGCTGGCTACCTCAAATGAAAATATATATATATGGTCTGTAATTTATGGCTTCACCCCGGTAAGTTGCCTGGTTGGATGAAAAATTCCTATTATAGTGCCACGGCCGGGATTCGAACCTCCGACCTCCCGCACAGCATGATCATAACCATGGGTAAATAGTCCCACACTCTCTACCCATGAGGGCACAGAGGCGATGAAAGTCGTATTATGCCGAATTTATTTTGTTTCCTCTCGAGCACGAAATTTTCTTTCTAATAATAATGACTCAGAACCAATAGTATACACGATGGATGATGACTCGCTGTATTAATAAATCAGAAGATGGATGGTTTTATAGGTTACGCGCACGGGAGTACAGTGACCTTAATGACAGCATTGTTTCAACATGCCAGAAATTTCATTTCTTGCTCATGATCCCGCTGTGAAGAAATAGGGCCATTCAACTAACTGACTAAGTTTTCCCCATTAAGCCAGTCATATTCTGAATCCATTAAGATATAGTCTCGGAGAGAAGAATTGGAGGAACAATTCACCTTCATGTGATGATTTAAATGTGTAATGCTTACGACTTCCTCGAATATCAGATTGTATGACGGGAAGGAAAAAGTCGTGTTCTGACCTCAGATGGCACAAAGATTATGTAGCCATCTCAATCCTGATCAAGTTAAGTCAGGGATGCTCTGGCTTAGCCATCCTCTTTACCCTACCTACCTCCTTGTGTAAACCTAACGACTATTAACCGATGGCATTGTAGTTTTATGTACATAAATCTGACAGCTGGGTAGATGCTTCTTGTTAGAATACAAAACAATCGTCTCAAGGAATTTCACTTTATAGTTTTCTTTAGCCATTACCGTAACAAATGAAGCTGTTTGGATCAACTACATTGTATTATTTGGAAATAGGTTTTTGTTCGGAAAATACAAGTTTGGCTCACCCCTGTTTGTACTGTTATAATTGGTCAATACAAACAGTTTGTATTAAGAGATGTCAGATTTCAGCAGCATCCGGTCTGTGTATGGTTTCGTCCACAGACCAATAATAGTTGATTAAAGGAGCATCTCAGTTTCATTTAAAAATTTTAAGACTAACTATTAAGACAGATGTCAAAACAAGATCAACCAGATATTAAATAATCCAGTTCAAAGTGCTGGTTTATCAACTATAAGCTTTGAATTGGATTATTTAATATGCAGTCGATTGTGTTAATTTTTTGACATCATTTATAATTTTTGTGAGGATATTTATTAATCCTCATATCTTTAAATGAAGGTGAACTGTTTGTTTAAATTACAGATTATCATGTTTACTGAGATTGCGACAAACCAATAATTGTCAATATGGTCATTATTATTAAATATAAAATGTAGAAAATGTGGTGCTTTAGATCATTAAAACACAGAGTATGTAGGTGTATGCCCATTAATACACATTTAATGAAACTCCATATTTAAATTAACAGTATCACATACACAGTACATGTTTATCAAACCATTTCAGTGGAATATTTCTGCCACAGTTTAATTCTACATTGAATAAAAAGATTCAGAACAGTAACCATATGTTTCACATACCGAGACAAATTAATTGTCATATTTTCCACCCTTTTTGGTGAATTATGATTGGACAAATATTTTCTCCATCAAATGCAGATTTTTCAACAAGATACTGCATGTATTATATATATATATATATATATATATATATGACATCACAAATTCATGCTTTATATATGATTAAGAAAATTTTAAAATTTAGTTCATTAAACTGTTTGATGCACAGAGGAAATGGCCTTGTGTTAAAAGTGCAACAAATATCAGAGATGTGGAGAAAATTG
This sequence comes from Paralvinella palmiformis, assembly GCA_025642065.1. Classification (NCBI taxonomy): domain Eukaryota; kingdom Metazoa; phylum Annelida; class Polychaeta; order Terebellida; family Alvinellidae; genus Paralvinella; species Paralvinella palmiformis. Next base: position 1,569,758 of record JAODUP010000009.1, read on the forward strand.
CCATAAAATCCAACAACCCTTAAATAGGAACAGGAAATTCAAAACACTATTATATATTCAAATGATGATTTGTCTAAGATTATTAGTTTTTATTTATGGCACAGGAAATTTGTTTTACAGGATTCACTTGTCGATGACACAAGGCCAGTCACCAGTAATTATTTCACAGAAAACACTTATAAATTTTCCTAGCCAATAGTATTAGTATTGAACTACAGAAAACATTTCAGAATAAGTACGGCTACAAAAGAATATCTTAAATCCCACACAGATGATATCCAGACTGGAATATGTAAAACTAAATCTGTTTTCATTAGACTATATTAAATAATCACCAACTAGTATGTTCACTTTGTGTTCAATCATTACAGCTGTCAGACTTTCACACGTTATGATTACTGTTCTAATGATGAATTACTGTGTTTTAAATTGCCTGATGATTTTATCAGTCATTCACAGCTATGGATATACACTTTCCTATGCAGTTATCTGAAGCCAATCATCGTTTTCCGTGTTGACCGCTTTTTAACTGTTTTGGTGATTCCAATAAAACAGTCTGTATTCGCCGAGGGCTCTTCTTGTTACTAGGAGACATTTTAACAGGATTTAATTGTGTCGGTGTAAGCGCAGTTACAGATTTAGGCTTCAGTGGTGTCGTAAATGTTAATGACGTGGAACAAGTAGGTTCCACATTATCTCCTGATGAGGAACACTTAAGTGGTGTTTTTTCCAAGTCGGACATAACTGCATCACAGGATGTCTCCAGGACTAGATGAAGACTGTGCTCCTCAATCTCTGTTGTGCAAGGCAAATTCTGGAAAGTGACCAGGAAACAGAAGGAAATTAGCACAGAAATTCAGAATGTTATCCGAATGATACAAATGTTATGAGGAAAAAAACATAGCACAGATTCTCACAATGTTTTTCTCAGGTGTACTCAATGTCGTCAGAGTCAGACGTCTTGGCTGTTTGCTAATGTTGCCACTCTTCGGTGAGGATTTGTTATCTCTCTGCTCATCAAACATTTCTACGGCTAACTGTTCTTTAGTCGACTTCTTGGCTAGCTCTCCTTTTGACTCTTTTTCCATGAGGTGGTCAGTTTTCTTTGCTGGTAATTGTTTGTCTGGCAGTTGGCTCACTGTTCCTGAAGTAGATACATTATCTACCATCTGGTTGTTTCTCTGTGATGGTGATGACAATACTGTTACCTGAACACGTCGAGGTGTCTTGCCCTTTGATCCCGATGGAGAATGTGACGCAACACTAACCTGCTGCAGCTGGATTCTTCGTGCTGGTTTTGACTGTTCTGCAGCATCATTTCTTAGACCAGTATTTTCTGCAGCAGATGGCTGAATACGCTTCACGTTTAATTGGGTCGATGCAACTGCTGATGAACCACTCGACTCTGGCTGCTGAAAGACAGAAACAATGAATACATTACGGTCAACATCAAACTATAGTATCAAGAAAAGTTCAAAGCCTACCCATACGAAGATGCTTAAATGGTAGGTTATTACCTTAAGTGACGTAACCTTGATATTCTGTTTGAAATTCTTTTCAATTACTTCAACATCCGATGGAGGATTTGATTGGATTTCAACCTGGTTTTTATATGGCACACCCAATTCTCCATCAGAAAATGTCACAATGGTACAATAACCATCAGTGGAAGATATTACCAGGAATTTGCCACCCTGAGACCTGTAAAAATATTAAGGATCCTTATCTTCACAGTTAATAAAGAAACATGATAGTTTGGATTACAATATACTTAATGGCTGTTTTTACTGTTCTGTACATCTAATTCATGATCTTTATTTCATATTCAAATATATTATTAAAATGGATTATGAACAAAGGTTTAAGTAACATAATTATTATAAAAAAATAGAAACATATACAATACCTACATTAAAACAGCAGAGTGCATAGATTAAGAATTATGTGGAAAATATTGGTCGACATGTTTCATATTTAATAAATCTCAAATAACACTGCAGCATCAGCAGAGTACATCAGTTGGTATACAAATTATAAGTTTTTATCAAAGTATCTGAAGGATCATCTTATATACAGATTATGGTCCAAGAATATTTGCAAGTGATGACTGCATTTAATTATATGATAGATATATCAACCCGATGAATAGCCCACATGTATTCTATTCTAGGTACTTCATCTACTAAGTTAAGTAAATCAAAACATACACAATTATTTTCAATATTGCCAGCATGTGCTTAAAGAGAAGTGATCAAAAAGGTTATTTTATTTCAACATACCACACATACATATCTAATCATGTAGTTTTCAATAGAGTAATTTCTTGAAGTAAGTGACTTATCATTTAATGTCTTTGCCAAGATAAAACCTTAAATGTAATAATTATTGTACCAAGCTTATTCTCTAGATGACAGAATAATATCATTAATATCAGGCCAAATCAAACTATGCAAAAACTAAATAAATCCTTCACTGTAACATCATGACTGGTGTTTTCATTAACAATCCACACACACACACACACACACACACACACACATTTAGATATCCTTACCACGTTAGATCACTAAGCTGGTGATAGTGTACATTGCTGATGTACCCAAATGGCTGCCTTTGTTGTGTGTCATACAATAACACAGAGTCTTCTGAAGCTATGGCAAAGATCATCCTATAAGGTAAACTGTATCAAACATAGAAAAATGGTTGTGTATTGTGTCAAATTGCAAAACCACAACTGTTCTTGATATAATAATAATTATAATAATTAAAAACCTTCTATTACAGGGGTTGGGCAAACTCATAGTCCAGGTACAATACGTCTAAGCATATAAAATATTACATATCCATATCATACGTAAACTGGTAACTAAAGTTCTCATATTTACCTGAATAGTGTTTTACATTTTGCTGAGCTGTCGAGCTCATCTGTAGTTTCTTGCTCCTGTTTCTCATCTTTTACTTGTACATCTGTAAAAGAGACACAAACATAAGTTTATCTGTTATAGCACACACACACACACACACACACACAGACAGGCAGACAGACACAAGCACGCCATAAACTTACCTGATAAAGAATATGGAATATTTCGTAGTTGATACAACACAGGACAGAACCTCACCACCAGTGATGACTTATTTAAGCTTGGAAGATGCAACACTGGCCTGGAAGTGTTTATGAAACAATTATAGAGTAACAGTTCATTGTGAATAAAGATAATTTTGAATTCTCTAAGTTCTTAATTTTGATCAAAATATTTTCATACATGAACTGTGATAAATGGTGATTTTTCTAAGAAAAAGGTTGGGATCACTTCTGATAAAATATTGTTGTTTACTATGTTGAAGGAACCTTTCCTGTTGTATATATGTAGACCTGAGAACTGATCAGAACTTAACTTTTTAAATGTGTGCAATACTGTTTGGTTGTTATATTACATTTTCCACTTGCATATTTCAACTTTTTCCAAATTCCGCCAATAAAAAAGGCAATTGACAAATTATATTTAATGATGGTGTCTTGAATGACAGTGATATAAAAACATGGAAATACACATACACATGATCATCCAACAAACACAGTTAACACAGGGATCTGAACCCTGGCTCAGAGGTTTGTAGAGCAACAATCCACTCACTGAACTATTTGATTTCTTGAAGAAAGGTACAACCAAATATTACTGGTTTGAATTGAACCATGTGATAGAAACAGGGATTTGAATATAGAGAAAATGAATCTCACCAACCTTTAAACTATTTTACTAAATAAAATATACCAATAATAATAATAATAATAATAAAGTAATGGAGCAATACTGAATATTTTAGTAAGAAATCATTCTCAACATCAGAGTCCATTCTCTGAAGTAGTTTACCTTCTACCCTCATAATTTTCAACCACATGACATTTCTTTTTCTAAGCGAACCACCTTAGAGCATCAGATCTTGGTTAATATTATTTTTGATTATCAGAATTACCATTATTAAAAAATTTAAATTGGGGTCCTCTGTAAGAACACATACTTTTCTGTGAATATGCTTTCAGAATAAAACTATTAGGCAAAAACATCAGAGAGGAGAATTACTTATTCAAGTTTGTCCTAGCAAAGACAAACGTTGTGTTACTAGCATCCTGATCACCATCTTTTTCCAGACATCCTGCAGGTACAACTAATAATTGTCCATCTGGGCTAAATGACAGACGTCTAAAGAATGACTTGAGGCCATTATCGTGAAACATAAAAGCTGGCTTGGGCTTCTCCCCTTCATTGTTGTTGTTATTTGGCAAGATAGTCTTCTTTATGTTGTGCAAGCAGGATCGGCTTTTGAAGTCATAAATACGGAGTACCCTGTTTGAAAAATGGAAATGCTTAAAATAACATAATACTAGACTAAAACAATATAAAAATAAATAAAAACGTATCATGATACAAAACCAAAGTTTTGAAATAATATTACAATCTTTGGCATCATTACATTATGATCCAGTTTGCCATGCTTTGCTCATGCTTTGCCATCACCTCAACTGATATTTTAAAATAATATACTTAATATGCAACACCATTATATTATTTAGGCAAGTATTTACATCAAACAAAAATGCACTTATCTCAAATTTATTTGTGATATATTATTAGAGGTTGTTGTGCTAAAAATGGAAATTGCAATGTGTTATTCATATTTTCTATGTTTAATGATGTCATAATACAAGAGTTTTAAGGTCATTATATCATTACTACCATCAAGCTGTTTGAAAATAACATTACATTCTTCTAGCATTGTTTGATAGATGTTTTAATGCATTTCAGAAATTTAAATAAATAACCTTAACAGTTAAACATTAAAAAAAAAAAATATAAAAGCACCAGCATATATAACCCTGCCTCTAAGTGTTAGTCTGAAGTCTTTTTGTAAGTCTAAGAACGTATATTTGAAGGTGTTAAATATTACAGCAAGGCAAAAAAATATTACAGTAAGTATGTTTACAGTTGTAACTAGCCCTTAATATAGTTTGTTTATAACTGACATGCATATGAGTGGTGGGCAGTTCCTTTCCTCAAAGTAAATTGACATGATGTAGATACTATGATAAGATACCAGTCATGTCAACACAATACACTGGTCTGCCAAGTATCACAAATAAAAATACACTGTGCAAACAGCGAAACCATGTACATCACAGAATCAAATATATAGCTGGCCAGCTTGCCTATAACTGATCTGTGTTCTTTTTGGAACATAAAAAAAGTGTTAAGAATAGAATCTGCCTATTCTGAAACAAAACTGCCCTCTTTAAATGGAAAATCTGTATGCCACATGCTCGAAGATGATGATGATTGATGTTTTACGGCCACTTTTATGCACAAGGTAGGCTAAATGGGCCAAGCGACCTCTAAATGTAATGAAATGAAGTCAAAGATGAAACAACCTTCAGATATGGCCACGCTGAGATTCGAACACGAGTGTGAGCAATCTGTGGTCCAACATGCTACTGCTAGATCATGGAGGCACCCCCACATGCTCAATAACAGTATTTCATAATCTGTAGTGGCCATGTGGTACACTGCTGATTCAATGTATTTAACATTAGTATGTAAAGTGCATAAAAAAATGTAGGCCTGGAATAGATTTTATTACAAAAATTTGTACACTTTATATTAAAACTTATATAAAGACTCATTACAAGCTGTAACTACATATTTTGATATATATAATAAATATTATAAGATGTCAGGTTGATAAAGTCATGACAAATCTATTACCACCTAATATCTTTACTACCCGTTCGTTTAATTTAAAGTCCATACTAAGAGAAATATTCCAATATTTGTGTCTAACTACATATGCTTTGAACAGTGAGTGAATTAGTATGTCATTTAGCCTTGGTACTGGTACCACCTGGGACATATAGTTGATGGGTTCCTCCCTAGGGGAAATAACAAACAGAAGTACCTTGATTTAACATTATGTTATACAGAATACCAAAGAGGAAAGGATAACATACTTGGTTACGGGTTGAAGCATAAGATAAGCTGACCAAGAAAGAAAATAAACCTTGTTGATGACACTGACATCACTCACCTATCACAGCCCATTGTAGCCAGATACTGACCAAGTGGATCAAATGCTACACCTTGTACAAAACTCTTGTGCTCAGTAAATATCCATAGTTTCTGGCCTGAAAATAATACCAATGATAAAGTATGACGAATCTGAGGTCTACAAATATAAATTATGTTTATGGCGACTATTTGCGTGACTTTTTGTGAACACAATCTTTAATGTCCTTACCCTTTTTCACATCCCATAATATGGCTGTGTTATCAACAGAACCCGAGATCATGTGTCTAGCATCAGATGACCAACTAATGTCATATACATCTTCAAGGTGACTCCTGCAATAATAAAAGAAAAATATAAAATGCAAGGAATATTTATCTTTGTATAGATAAACTTTAATTAATGGATATATATATATATATATATATATATATATGGTTTAAGCTAAATGAATTTTATACCCAAAAATTAAAGGCTCTTTAACCATTCTGAACATAAAGGAATTAAAGAGAAAATATCCATAAAGTGGTTCTATAGTTTTAAATAAACTCTAATTTATCAGATATGTTCTTTTTGCATCAAATGGATATATTCACTACATTTCAAAGTATACAGACAGATTATTTTTTTCTTAAGCAGGTACAATTAATTTGAAAATGTTTTGCAGAAAATGTTTTTGACCTTAATGATTTTACTACATTCCACGTTTCTTTGTTTTCTTCATCTTCTTCTTGAAATAAATTACTTGCTGGTGTTGGAGTTGTACTTTGTTTCCATAACAAGATGACGGCATCTGAAATGGTTAATTTACTCAAATAATTAAAAATGGGATGGAGATAAATAAGTAGACACGGATAACAGAACTGTGTTGAGTATATACACATACTAACTGAACAGAAATTAAAGGCATGTATTCTTAAATTTAAAAAGTTTACATTTAAATGCTTATAAGTATATTCAGTATTAATTTTCATTTGTACAGGGTTCATACACATGTTGACATCTCAGATTCCAGGACCTTTCAATGTCAAATTCAGGGACCTTTTCAATGAATTCACTAAATTTTAACGTGCAAAAATACACCCATATTTCGGAAGAAGTGTAATGACTGAATTCCTGTATGCTTATGATTAAAAATATAGATCTATATGTCCAAATTCCAGGACCTTTACAAAAATTCCAGGACTTTCCAGGCCCGGAATCCAAAATTTAAAATTTCAGGACTTTCCAAGTTTTCAAGGACCCTGTTCATAGAGCACAAACAGACTTTTACTAGATAATCAAAGCAGCGAGTCTATATAGATCTATATGTCCAAATTCCAGGACCTCTACAAAAATTCCAGGACTTTCCAGGCCCGGAATCCAAAATTTAAAATTTCAGGACTTTCCAAGTTTTCAAGGACCCTGTTCATAGAGCACAAACAGACTTTTACTAGATAATCAAAGCAGCGAGTCTATATAGATCTATATGTCCAAATTCCAGGACCTCTACAAAAATTCCAGGACTTTCCAGGCCCGGAATCCAAAATTTAAAATTTCAGGACTTTCCAAGTTTTCAAGGACCCTGTTCATAGAGCACAAACAGACTTTTACTAGATAATCAAAGCAGCGAGTCTATATAGATCTATATGTCCAAATTCCAGGACCTCTACAAAAATTCCAGGACTTACCAGGCCCGGAATCCAAAATTTAAAATTTCAGGACTTTCCAAGTTTTCAAGGACCCTGTTCATAGAGCACAAACAGACTTTTACTAGATAATCAAAGCAGCGAGTCTATATAGATCTATATGTCCAAATTCCAGGACCTCTACAAAAATTCCAGGACTTTCCAGGCCCGGAATCCAAAATTTAAAATTTTAGGACTTTCCAAGTTTTCAAGGACCCTGTTCATAGAGCACAAACAGACTTTTACTAGATAATCAAAGCAGTGAGTCTGGGAAGTCATTTATGAAACTTGAAAATATATTGTTTTTAAGTAGCTTGTGATAACATATTTAGTTATTTGAGCACAAGGAAATTAAATCATTCTTCACCCAGCAAGCCATTTTATTTTTAAGCTGATAACTTACCAGCAAAAGGCTTGGAGATATGATCTTGTACAAATTTATGTCCAGATTTTCATATAAAATTAATAGGTTCATAGCTAACAAAATAACAATTGTTTCTAGTCTAAGAGATACACAGCTATTAACTCCAATCAGGCAATATCACTATTTGCTTGGCTTAACGTAGTCTCTACTGTTTTACTATCTTTATGCTGTTATCATAGTTGATACGAGAATACCATACAGGGCCGGAAAAATCAGTTGCCCGGACACCTGGGACAAGTATATTTTCGTGCCGGGCTAGTGTGATCGCCAATCACTTGCCTAAAGCTGAGATTCCACATACGCTGCATGCGTATGTGATATCAATGTGTTTTGGACACCCCTCTTACCTTCTTACCTATTTTCTTGGGAAAGCCTGCCTGAACACTCAAATCGGATGGTTGAATCCAGAATTTTATGAATGGATCTGATAGTAAAATTCTGGATTCAACTGTCCATTTTGTTGCATACACAGTCACATATAGATCTACAGAATCACGCCCGTATGTTTATATTTTCCATTTTTTGTCATGGTATGGAATCTCGGCTTAAAACCATATTCCATATACACGATATGCGACACTGGGGTAGCAGCATATGTGACATTGTGGTATCCATTTGTTTCGGTCACCCCTATCACTTTGTGACCTATTTTTCTTGGGAAAGCCTACTTGGACACTCGAATCGGATGGTTGAATCCAGAATATTACGACCTGGGTCATAAATATAGATTCAACCGCCCCATTCGTATGCGCACCAATCGCTACACGGATTGGTCTGTTTTGTTGTATTCAGAAATCGCATATGCAATCGCACTCCTACATTTTCCATCTTTTGTCAGATTTGCATAATGCATAGACTCTACGGCATATATGGAATCTCGGCTTAAGACAACACACCCCCTACTTAAATGGAGTCGCTGATTAAAAGCTGTATTCATTGGAGTTTACTGGCTACGTGTTCTTGGTAATTTGACATTTTATTTATATAGTGAGAGTGAAAATGGTTACGGATAACTCAGCAAAGCAGTATTGGGCTTCACTGAATAAATATTTCTTATCAAACAATCGATTTTTATTGCAAATACATGTTTATATGTAGGCAGATGAAATATAGCAGATTAAAAAGAAATGATAATTTTGGGTCAGGTGAAAATTTGTTAGACAAGTGAAAACATTTGTTGGGCAAATGCATTTCCAATCTACTTGCCCGGGGGCAACTGAATTGAAAGTATATTTTTCTGGCCCTGATTTTATATACTCTATACACTATATGAACACATATCAGTTAATGGTATTTATATGTGCATCCTTTATAATATATGATAATGTACAAAAACAACTGGGAAAAAGGGGAAGTTCATCCGAAAATTATACCTTTCCAAATCATTCCAAATATCTACATAAATTTCAGTAATACCATCGCTAGTAATGATTTACCTTGTTTCTAATATGAAAGAAAACATCTTTGATCTGAAATATTTCACTTACCATCTCCTGCTGAGGCTAGTGTCATACCTGAAACAATATAAAAACCATTAACTTACATCAGTCTCCCGAGATCCAAGAGATACAATGACAGTCTAAATAGTTTTTTATTTAAAAAAACACTCCTCTAATAACTTTAACATAACTTACCATCAGGAGAGAATCTCACACAGTTAACTGTTCTTGTATGACGATTCAGGTTGGACAAAAATGAAACACTTCCTTTGCCATCTTTCCCGACCTGAACTTCCCAGATCTAGATAGAACAAAAAATCCGGTTTAAACAGCTGAACATTCCGAAGATTGTGACAGTGATGAAATGCAGGATTTTGTATGTGTGTAGGATGGGGGACACATGTTTAGCACTTGAAAAGCCCATGGTTTACATACTGTCATGGGTGTTGAGATATTCTGTATACTTACTTCAAAAAGGGTTCTAACATCACTGTATTTTGGACAATAGGTATTGAATGTGTGTTTAAGATGAAAAACATACTATACACCACACTAAATGTCTGATAATGATATCAAATACAAGATAGGAAACGTCAGCTTCAACATTAAAACAATCTTGAAAAAAAAATAAACATGGGCATCAAACTTGTCTCAAGATGCAAAAAATGTATTGTCTTGATATATGGAATTATTGGTGTTTGCCACACATGTCTAGCAATTTCTAGTAATATAGTTGTCACAGTTTATGGTGCATCATGATACCAAACATCATATACAGATAAAGGATGAGTTTAAAGACAAACAGCTGTTTAATTTACAGATTCAAGGGACATGAAGCAACAATTTTCTTAAACAGACCAACTTATGAATTTATCTATGGAATATGGTATTATCAACAAACGAACAAACAATTAATTTTATGTAAATTTTCCCTTCTTGTGAGGGTTTGGTTAGAGAGTTCCCACACCATTACCAGTCTTCTCCATTTTAATCATTAATCTACCCTATCCAGCCAGCATTCCCTGACAGTGATATCCTTCTCTACAACCTGATTCTATGTTTATCCTCAGCTTTCCTCTACCCCTTACACCATTCACCTCATACAACATGCTTCTCATCATCATCTGCCCAAATCATCCTATCTGCTCCGCATTCATGGCAAAAGTCTCATCACTCATCACAAATGTCATGCACACATCTTCCCTTTTAATTTATATGACACATCCTTCCTTGTCAAGATCCCTGACAGCTCTCTAAATACCCCCCCCATGCACAATGCACTCTTGCTGCTAATGCTGAATTCGTTTCTCCTACTCCACTTGGCATATCCTCGAGATAACAGAACTTTCCAACTTTGTCTAGACACAAAGAATTTCCTAGACCCGTGCTTTCATGTATGTCTATATCCTCTCCATCACCTGCCGTCTCACATACCTTGCTTACAAATGCATCCCCACAGAAAGTAATGGACTCAACATCATCCCTTGATGTACACCCACTTCACTGTTCTCATGCTTCATTTTCATCACTATCCTTGCAATATCATAAATTGTCATTACCCCTTTCATCAGCTATTCAGCTGCCATACTACGAATATTATATCAGGTAAGAATTTCAAGTTTGAATTTGTTCCTAAATATTTAATTCTTAATAAATAACTATAACAATCTTTAACAGAGATTGAAACTGATATATATATTATATTCTAGATGTATCTACCTGGTGAAATATTTTGGAAGAAACATTTGTCAACATTATGCAGAAATGGAATTAATGTATATCACTGATACAATATAAGAAATGAATACTACTGACAATTATCTTCTCTAACAGTCTTTCATTAAGGCTATATTATTACAAACTATAAAGACTTACCCTGACATATCTGTCAGTACCACAGCTAGCTATTCTACAGAGTTTATCATCGCAATACTGGAAGTCAATGCTGTATACAGGCTCTCGACCATGCCATGATATCTCTGGTGTTATTATCTTCATGTTCACAAACAACTGTAATGATACAAACACAGGTACACGCATACTATTACTAACCACAGACCCTCAGATTAGGCACGAGATCAACGTATGCAGTTAGTTCTTACTAAAAAATAAATTATCAAAAGAGAATCTACAGTTCAAATGATACATTAAACCTGTGTTAGTCACAAACTCATTTACAATATACAGGTAATTATTATTAGAAATGGGCACAAGTCACATCAGATGACTGATAATGAACTGTCCGACGTTCTCCGATGGGCAAAAATCATCGGAGAGTGTACCAAGCATTTACCCGGAGGTCTGGACATATTACTGACAATTGTGTCCCAAAAATCTACTAGACATCACGATCTCATGTATTTTGTGGGTCACTCTGATAACATGATTTAGAATATTTAATTCTTCTACCTTTTTTTACTGTCCGACTTATCTGTTATTTTTCTTTAAAAAAATAAGTCTAAGGATCTGATCCGTATACAGACAATTCAGTATTTACTCTGAGAGGCAAAACTATAATTATACTGCTATTAATTTAATCCAGTTCAATCCTACTGCAATTAAAAGTAGACTTACAGCCAGGAAGAGTCTCGTATAAAAAATGCACACTAGGGGGCTGCAATAAAATTATTCCATGTCTGATTAGGTAAAAGTTCATAGAGATCCAGACCGTTTTAACTTTAAGCACGAATCATTTTTTAGGATCAAATTTAATTATATCTCAAATTTAGTACAGTGGATGACTCTGGTGTAAATAGTTTTTGCAGACAGTGGTAGATGATGTACTGCAAGGTATATTCATCCTTGTTGAAAAATTTGCCAAACTTAATCAGCCTTTTTAGGTATTATATTTTCTGATCATAGTTTTTCAATAAACATAAAACAGCTAATTGCAGCATCAGAGTTTGAAATCATGATTACTATGGTAAAATCATAACATGGCCTATTTCATAAACGATCTCATTCCTTATATGGTTTAGAATATATTACCATATAATAGTAAGTTTTAACAAGTTAATACCAGTGATAGTGTGGGAGTTCCTTGGTTCATGCTCTTCTTTGAAGTTAATCACATGACTTCCTTATTTATAATCACTTCTTTATTCCGCTACGAGCAGTTCTTTTCCATTTATGTATATCAGTACTGAGAAGAAAACTACAACACAGAGCATTAAATGTTAACTACATTCAGCGTCTTCGTTGTGTCATTTTCACGACCCGTAAAACATGTGTCTTTTTTTTAATTTCCGTTTTGCGCACAATATCCTATTTGACTGGTAGGAATCACTCAGTTATGTATCCATTATGATCAACATGAGCTTAATCATAATGAATGAAATAATCACTAAATAATATTAAAGTTATAAAAGCTGACTCCGCTACAATAGTAATTAGCATTGTCTAGTCTTCTCATTTCTAAAATACTTTTGTTAGTTTGATGAAATCTTTTTAGAACTTAGCGGGTTATAGTTGTCCATACGACTGGAACACACAAAATAATGTGTTGCTCTGAAATAACATTAGGAAATCATAACACAGAAATCAAAGGTGTTCCTTTATTAGAGTATCTGCCATTATTAGAATGTCTTGGTATTCTTAAAATATTAATGCACGAGCAATGGTCAATTATTATGGCATCCAACAGTTCGTGCTAAACTGATAGTTGATAATGTACCTAGTTGGCTAAGACAGGTGTGTTGTCATTGCACAAGTGATGGAGCTACAACTCCTTCATAGTGCATCCATTATGCCATTCCATTTACCCCTGCTGCCATCTGGTGGTGACTTGTGGAAGCAAGTCCTTGGGTAACAAATCACAGCTCACCCAGATTGTAATGTGTACAGTCTATTATTTCCATGTAGATACTACTTGTTATTTCTGTTTTTATGTAGAATATTCCTACATTTATGGACTATCAAGGAGATAATATATTGCATGATTTAAGGGTTAGTTATAGTTTTTGTTAGTATAATAATGATATTAATGTGCACTTTTGTCATCAAGTTGCCTCATGGATTTTACAGTAGAGTTGAGCCCATGGAGATGTCAAGCTAAATATACAGTTTATTTCAATGTTATGACAAATTTATTGGTTTATTGCTGATAAAGTAGAGAAAAAAGTGATAAAAGTTTGGCATTACCGTCAAGATATATCCCAGGTTGTAAGGACCACAGGTATACTGTGAACCCAATATATCTGATAGCCTTGTTGCAGCTGACAAATTAACAAAAGGGGCCAACATTTACACTTTATATAATAATTATCATAGTCAGTTAACCAAGGAACAATCAACTATTAAAGTAAGATAAAGACATGTATGGCAGTTTGTGTATAAATTATTGAACTTTGATTACTACAGTCATACAACTTTTGAAAACTTATAAAAAGGTAAATAAAGAGATCAGTTTGTTTTAACTGGCATCTTAATTTTCTTCAGATAGACCTGATAACTTTTTAGCAAATCTTTGTTTTATGGTTGTACAAATCTTTTCTGTAAGACCATGATGGCAATATTAAATATATATATATATATAGAGGCAATATGTCAAAAATAATGAACATGCAGATAACCTAAATGACATTGATGAGTGTTAGAAAATTGCTGTAAAATGTGATTTCAGTGTGGTCGTTGGCTACACAAAGACAGGTGTGTTTGGGATGTCCGATTTCTGATTTGATCTGATTCCCAAGCCATATAATTCATTTATCTTTTCAGTTTCGAGATGTTTTACAGAAAGCTGGTTTCACCAAACTTAAGGAAGATTTTCATAATAATTAAATACCGAGGGTTTATATTCTTTTCAAAATATATATTAAAGGGATGGTTCACCCTTAGACAATTACTGATACTTAAATATTTAATTCCCATAAAAGATTCCCCAAATATCCGTGTAATAATCATGAACTCTACCTGATATAGGTATAAGGAAACAATCATAATCAGTGACAGAAATAATGAAAATAATTCATTTGTCCAGTGGACAAGTAAAAATTTCCAATCTACTTGTCCGCCAAAAATTGTACTTGTCCACTGATTTAAAAAAAAAAATTAACCAATTTTCTGTAATTAACCCAAACTAAAAGCTTTGTGATTGAAAACAAATACAATACATACAATTTGAAAAACATATAACATTTATTATGATAATTAATTTCTATGTTACTACTAGAGCCACAGCATCCTATCAAGACTAGCGTTCTCAACCTTCTAACACAACCGCCCAGATTATTGGAATTTCGCAAATTAGCCAGAAAGAAAAATGAAATCAGTCGTTTCCTGCCATGATCGTACTCCGACATGGTTTTGCATTTTTTTACCAACTGCATTAAATACTGTTTAGTCCTGCTCAGCTTGTGAAGAATGCTTTTAGAGTAAAGCCCAGATTCCATATATGCGGTATGTGTAATGCGGCATGCAAATTCGACATTGCGGTAGCGTAGGCAACATTGTGGTATCCATGTGTTTCGAACACACCTTCTGACCTAGTTTCCTTGGACACTTGAATTGGACGGTTGATTCATCAAATTCTTGATTCAAATGTCCAATTCAGACCAATCGCTACATGGAGCGATCTGTTTTGCGCATTCGCACATATGGAATCACACTCGTACATCTACATGTTTTCAATTTTTTGTCGCATTCGTATACTGTGTATATGGAATCTCTGCTTAAAGCCGCATAAATTGTGCCAATGTGTCTTTAAACAACATTCATCCATTCATCCTAAAGCTGCATAAAAATAAATTACGGATTCCCTGTCAGGCAGCGTTTGGATATAACA
Organism: Paralvinella palmiformis; assembly: GCA_025642065.1. Taxonomy (NCBI): domain Eukaryota; kingdom Metazoa; phylum Annelida; class Polychaeta; order Terebellida; family Alvinellidae; genus Paralvinella; species Paralvinella palmiformis. The sequence goes on from JAODUP010000009.1 coordinate 1,585,130, forward strand.
GACGCATGTGTTCTGGCGTGATTCCGGTTATTTGGGAAGTTTGCAAAATTTGAAACATGTGCGGCATCTCCACAACAAAAATTTATATTACTTTAGCCCCAATAAGAATTAAAGGAAAACATGAATGACAACTTGTCCGGTGGACAAGTGGTCATTCATGTTTTCCTTTAATTACATTCTTCTCGTCCAAGTAAATTATCGTTTGTCACGGACATGCGATATTTTGAAATCTGATAATTACTGGAGGGTAGTCATTATGGCTTCCTTCAATGTCAGAGTGTAATACAGGAAGGAATAGAGTAATGTGTTCTGACATCGTGTCACACAAGGATCATGTAGCCATCTTGATCCAGATCAAGTCAGGTCACAGTTGCTCTGGCTTAGTTATCCTCGTGACATTAACTCAACCCACTAACTACTACTAACAGATGTCATCATCGGTTGATTTATACAAATCTGACAGTTCAGCAAAGTACAAAACAATTTTCTGAGGGAATTTCATCATATACAGTTTTCTTTTGTCATTTCAGGAGCATACAAGGCTGTTTAAACTAAGTATATAGTAATATTAGTAAATATGCTTTTGTCTCAGTTACACGATTGGTTGACATCTGTTAACATTGTTGTAAATAGGAAATACAAACAGCTTATATCAGATTACAGGAGCATCCAATCTGTGTGTGACTTTAAAATGGTGGTGCTCACAAACGAGTTACAGTCGATTTCACCAGTTCTTTTAACTGGATTATTTAATATGTGGTTCTACAGAGACAGTGCTAGTATTTTGGTTATCTAAAGCTTACTAGTACCCGATATCTATTTCATTATAGATGAAATATGATTTAATATTACATTAATTACAGGGACAGGTGACTAAAAGTAAGTAATTATTTAAAACAACTTTAATTTTCAGATGGAAATATAACAGATCTCCTTTTTACGTATGCTTAAAAATAATTTACCCAAAATAACATATAATCACTTAAAGAGACAGTCCACCCTCAGAAAATATTTAAAAAATATGTAATGCTTAGAACAGTAACCAAAAATTCCACAATAATAATCACAAAATATACTTGATATCATAGATATAGGGAAATAATCAAAATTACTGGAGGGCCGCCATTACTGGTTAAGGGAAGAACAACTAAATGCTTGATCATCTCTATAGGGATTATAGTTCTCTTGAGCGTTAATATCTGAGCCATTTTAATCATCTTCCTCTTGTCAGGTTCCTTCTGGCTCGACTGATATGGTTATATGTCATTCATGACGTAATTTTAACAATGCAGTTGCGTTATGTTCTGGAATAATTCTTTGCTCACACTTGTTTACATGCTTTTGTTTGGGCTCTACAGACTCAGGTCAGCCGGGTGCGCTGAAGTGATGTCAGCATTCAGGAGCTTCCGGTCTCTGTCTAGCTTCAAAATGGAGGTGTCCAAGGGCCATTAAAAGTCGATTAATGAGCACTTTGAACTGGATTATTTAATATGTGGGTGATCGTTTAAAATTTTGACATTATTTATGATATTTGTGAGTATAGCTGTATTACTAATAGTCTTCACAAATTTTTTCTGAGGGTGGACTATCCGTTTAATCCTGTACTGTTGCACACAATGTTAGCCTCCACAGGTAATGAAGCAGAGTGAAAGATGAAACACCCTTCTGAAATAAAATCCATATTGAACCCAGGTGCTATAAATTTGTGGCCAACCTTTAGCCACATTACCAGTTTGGCTACAGAGGCATGTAAGTTGTAACTGTATGTAACTGCTACATCTATATTACCTACCTTGCTAAGTAAAGATGGGATGAATATTTGAAACTGAATATTTGAACATTTCCCCCATTCGATTAAAAATCCACAAGGCATAAATAAATATAATTCAAATATTTTCCTGCATATCATCACAAAATTGGTCCTGCCTTGTGATGTAATTCCGAGCACAGACAATATCATGAAAATTCATGGACAAGAGATTTCATTTGTATGGCACACCCACCACACCGGGCAGAGTTCAGTGTCAACAAAAGTGTCTGCAATGCAATCACACTCTAATCAAATCGCTCACTGATGCTCAACCCCATCTGAATATAAGGCCCAGTAAAACAGAAACTAGTTTGGAGTCCCCATGGGGACTCACAACCGTTTCAGTCGCAGCTTCCTTTTATATAAATGTATTTACAAAGAAATTGCTGTTTCAGTGGGTTTCGTATCTGTTTCTTATTACAGAGTTTAAAATAGGAACAATATTGGTTTCTGGAGTGCCATAAGAATCACACCTTTAACTCTAATAACTGGCCAGCAAGACCACAACTAGCGCTGAAAGGTGTGATCACTACTTTTGGAACACACAATTAAAGTAAAGCAATGTAATTAAAACATCAAAGCAGAATTTATATTAGCATCAGGTTTGAAGATGTTTGTATGACACATGTCGGCCACAAATTAATGATGCTAACAATGCTGTACTGCTGGACTCGTGCCCATTGAATGACGCTGCCAGGTATGATCCCTGCAAGACACCTTGACAGTGATGAAGAAACAAACTTTGAAGGTTTTCAACAATTCTACTCAGAAATATGGAGGTTCCGATTTACTGACAGTAATGGATATTGATTTAAATGACGAATTTACCTTGGCTTTGGGGACCATAACGGGCATGTACCTTATTATCAGTTAAACTATTTTAATTTAGAAAATTTTGAATTTGTTAGATTTAAGTAGGTTTAAAGATATTTGCTGTATTATAAATACATTCTTGCTTGTTATAATATACTTGTCTAAATTAAAAAAGTCTACACTGAAGTAAATCCATAGTAATTGGTGATAACATTTATGAGATAAATAAAGTACACATACACTGAATCAGTGACAGTGTCAGGCTCAATTTGACTAAATAGTAAATGTCAGTGACATGTGATTTAAGAACAATTCATTATTGTTTCTCAGCTGATGGTACACTGGACTTATTCCAGTCAGTGTTCATGGCTATGGATGCTATTCCCTGCCAACTTGATATGGCTTAAGCTGACCTGTTACAACTGAATTTGGAGCTGGACAGCTGTCACAAGGTTCAAGGTGAACAAGGTTGCTGTTCCCAAGACTGCCTATGCTAAACCCATGTTGGATTATATATGCAACATCTAGTAAGTGTTGGATTTTGACTTAGACCAAGAATTCACTCAAACCAAACAAAACTAATTTGATTGAATCGGATAATTTGCAAAATAAAAAAATGCAAGACTACAGATACCTTTACATTTAACAATCAGACTGAATCAGGGCTCATGGATTGCAGTTGCACATGAATATGTGGATGATTTTTATTGGCACTGTGTTAGAAGTGACAAGTTCAGAGGTGGCAACAATTCACTTTTTAAACAGGGTTGCAGACTATACAGATGCCCAAGGATAGATGAAGATCAGAGTGGACTGTTTTTTGCTGCTGATATTGAGGTAGTTTTAAATGCTAATGGCCGCAAATATTCTGTGTCATAAATAAAATATTTACACGAGTTATCCATTAGAATATTTCAGCATACACTGGTGATTTTGTTAAAATTTTGTCTAAATACATTTTTAGAAGTCAGCATTCTGTTATTGTTTGTATCTTAATGATACGTACATTGTGTTAAAAGTTCAAGATAATATTCGGAAAATTAACTAAATTATTGCATATTTTGTATTTTCATGGTTTGACAACCTTCGGACATTTGTGAAAACTACACAAGTTGTTGCTTTCAAACAACTATACATCTTTAATGTTGATCCGAGTTGTGAATTAAATAACCTTATTCTATAAAGTAATGGCTAACAGAAAATATAAAGTATGGACAATATTCATATTCCTTATATAATTATGGTTTCCGAGACATGACACTTCGTGCTATTTTGCAAGGTTTTAAAAGGTTATTTTTGGGTCATGTACTGATTTAATCGTTAGATTTGTCATGCTTGCAATGAACCGGTGAATATAATATAGCATTTAATAATTCATTGCAGTACAGACCACACATCATGATATTTTCTATAAGTATAACTCCCAGGGAATTAATATATATGAGGCTTCAAATATGGCTTTCATTTAAAGGGGAACTTTGCTCTATTTTCATATCAATAAATGACATTTTTCTTTACACTATATTGTCAACCATTAAATAAAAGTTATTATCAACATGTTTATGTATAAAAACCGCTGCGTTCTAATATAGTTTTCATGCATGGAAGACGGTCTGATATTCTGTGGCAACTGAGCTTTGAAATTGGCGCCATTTATTTTCTCGACCTAGCCTTGTGACGTCACCAGCGCTTAGCTCATTGAATCATCTCATATATCCTTGTATGTTTTAAGCAACAGAAAAACCATCAAAATGCTGACTTGTTGTGCACCAAACTGTCTGCTTACCGAGAAACCAAATCCTGGATACTCCTTTTCCACGCTGCCATGAGATAATAAATTTAAATGGGATAGTTGGTTGAAGAAACTAAAATTATTTCATCCCCTGCAAGACAAGTTCGGATCTGTCAATGTCATTTCAAGCCTGATTTTTTCAAATTTTGTTATGGTTACATAGATGGCCATCTGTGTACATGATAAAAAAAATAAGACTAGGTCCATGTAGTTGGTGACTCATTTAGGTAACATCGACACATCTGTATTTGCCATATTAACTCCCTTAAAATATGTTTCCTTCAAAGAAAAAATAATTCCTAATGTTTGTACCACATAATGTTTGCACTTTAGTTTTAATTATTGATACAAAACCACTTGGTGCCTAATGTGAAATGTAACATGGACTATTTAATTATCTGCCAACCAATTTAGCAAGATACATCTCAATTAAGTTGATTATTTTGAGCTACAAAATAACTTTTAGCCAACAAATACTTCCTTCTTGAATCTTAATTGGGCTAAAAGCATTAACGTGTAACACCTACATGTTCATTTCACAAGCTAATGAAATATGTCTATTTCAAATAAGAAATTGTCTAATTACAGCCAATAAATGAATCAAACATTGCTATTGCATGGGTATCTAATTCATGAAAATTGGGGTGGATTATATGGATAATGTATAAATATACAAGAAAATATTGCTTTGTTTTGTGCAACTTGCCTCAGTAGTAAGTTATTTGTATGTATTAATTACCTATATTCAACCCCTAATTTTTACTCCTTTATCATATATGGTTGTGTAATGCCACAGAATCAGAACAAATATTTGAAATGTGAAAGTACTGAATATAAAAGATCTCAACTGTAAAATATTAACAGTTCATTTATCAGACTAAATAATTTCATGATATCCCTCACATACACCATCTTCTTCGGGGTATGTGTTTCTTGTTGAATCTATGATGGTATAGTAATTTTGTTTTTGGGGCCACGTTTTCCATAAGCTCAATAAGTGAACTGCTTGTATGATCTGTAAAGAATCAAACACGAATAAAGTGTTCTTCAGTGATGTGAATTTTGTCTTGGTTATTTAAATTCCAGAGTAGACTTAAAGTCTAGAATAGATCTACAAATACAGTGTCTGAAGTAACAAGATCTAAGCTGCATGTATATATTTTGATGATTCACAATAAAATGTACATTTTATAGATGCTAGCTGTAGGCATTGAAACGCATTGCTCGCACGAACACCATTCTGAAATGACAGCTGACAGCTCCGACTCGATGTTGATTGTTCTCGGCATTTATGAACCTGTTTCTCGTGTCACTCTTAGTACTTTCAGTTGATAAATCAGAATTATAATATACTGGTTCAAAATCATAAGGTGGAATATTTGAGGCTATGACCGGGTAATTATGACAATATACAAAGTAATCCAACACAAGAATCTGGTATGTTTACATATTGGAACCATAACCAAAAGTCAGTATGCTAAGCACTGGTGACGTATCGCTGCTGATTGGCTGACAAATCTTGGAGCTGGAGATTAATGGCTTCAAATAATAATGATAAATCTTGTGGAATTTTACTATAAAATATGCTTTCTCGTTGCTAAATGCAAAAAATGCCAGTAGTAATCGGTAGAGAAACCCATACACTTTAAAACAGGCAGCATACATTGGCAATAGCCAAACCTGAGCAAAGTACTCCTTTAAGCGTAAAAATGTGTGGTATAAGTGTTATTAAAAAATGTACTACAAATGGTCAGTAAAAGATTTCTACTGGACTGATTTTGTTCAAATAAAGTTTTTGTTGTTTCAGCACTAACTTGACTATGTCTCTTTCTAATAAGCTTAATTTTAATATCATTACACAAGTTGAATTTTTTTAGTTGGGATACCTACTCTTAATTCTGTTCAGTTAATTGGCTCACCTACACCACATTAAATTTGAACCTGTAGAGATCTTACTCAGTTACTGGCAGTCATAATCAACTGAGTAAAAGAATGATTGAATCTACACTCAGGTGTAAGGGACCAAGTTATGCGACATATGTTTAGATTTTATAGGAGGTAGATCAACACTACTACAATTACTAAGAGTAACTGATGAATGGACTGAAATTTTAGACAAAGGTGGATGTGTGATGTAATCTAGATGGATTTTAAAAAGGCATTTGACACTGATCCACATCAAAGTCTTCTAGCCAAAATATCTAACTATGGGATAAACTTCATAAAGGTACTGGATAAAGATCTTTTTGACAAACAGAAAACGAGTGGTAGTGAATGGTTCATTCTCAAGCTGGGTTGAGGTGCTGAGCGGTATCAAGCAGGGAAGTGTATTGGGACCAGTCCTGCTTATTCTGTTTATCAATGATCTCCTGGACAGCATTAAATCCAACATATATCTGTTTGCAGACAACATAAAAATATTCTAGGAGGTTGCTTCACGGAATGGTCAGGATCGGTTACAACAGGACCTTAACTCACTACAAGAATGGAAAACCAAGTGGCCAGGATTGGCAGGTTTCTGACAAGATGGTAAAAACTGTGGTTTAAACCGTCCCATCAGAAATACCTTTCTGACATGTAAAACTAATGTTTTAAAGCCAATTAAAGGCATAAAATAACCCAAAAAGACCTTGCACCCCTGCTAGCATTCCGGGCTGAGGATCCACCCTTCCTGCCAGCTTGTTTCAATGACTCTGCCATTAGGCGAGTGTTCTCTTCATTTGGTCTGATTCACACTAAGTTAAGAAACAGACTTGGAAACTTTAATATATGAATTTATGTCTACATTTAATAGAGAATACCACTAGAAGTAGCTTCTGAGATTCCACTCTCAGAAGTGTAAAATGATGATGATCAGAAGCAGACATAAAACACAACCGGAAAGACAATATTATTTGAACAAATCAGACCAAAGGATTAATTAGAAGATACTTCAGTTACTTGGACATCCAAAACTTTAGATGGCAATTCAATGTTATGGTCTTCCCACACCTTGAATATGCGCAATTTGTCTGGTCTCTGTTTGGGAAGGATATTGTAAACATAGAAAATGTCCAAAGGAGGACTACAAAGATGTTACAAAGAGAGGTTAAAGAAATCAGATCTTCCACCATTGGTGTACAGATGAATCTGAGGGGATATGATAGAAGTGTATAAGATGATGAATGGAAGATACGATCAGAATGCAGAAATGCAGCTGCCAGTAAACAACAACAACAACATCCAAGGACATCAGAAGAAATAATATAAGAAACCAAGTAAAACAAAAAAAAGACAATCTCAGTTTAGGTTGCGTGTGGCTGATACATGGAACCATCTTCCAGAATATGTAGAAGCCCCAAGTATTAAGTCCTTTGAGCATAGATTAGATAAATTCTGGGCTGATTAACTAATCAGTTTTGAACACAAGTTGCAGATAATAACCACCTGCAGTCATGATAAACTTAGTAGAATGTCAGAAGACAGCGATCTGGACATAGACCTGCATTCAGAAACTACATATTGACATAACGTTACACTTGTGTTTAATTTTAAGTATTCCATCTATAATTTTTTGATTTTATTAAATTAAAGGATGTTGTTGCGTAGCTGAACATCAGAAACCTGTTTGTTGCCACTAAAGGTCTGATCACTCAATGCGCATGCGTCAAATGTGTGTTTTCTGGTGCTCAGACGCGGAGCATCAAAACCATTGACTGAAAAGTTTTCTTTCAGGTCACTGGTCAGAACCGTGATCATGGTGTTAAAGAGCCGAGGACTGAGCACTATTTTGGCTTGTTTCGGATGCTTGTATGAGGATATAAAGATCCGAGCACTCTGTGGCAACCATATGTCCTGCAGTAAATCATGCATGAAATTAACAAACTCCCTATAAGAAGGCTGTGCCCTACAGCGACGGGCTGGGGTATCAATTCCCCTCAGCACTATTGGGAACCAGCGCATTGAGTGCTCGGACCTTTAGCGACAGCGAACAGGATTCCGATGCTCGGCTATGCAACCACTTCGTAAATTTAAATACTTCCCTAGGATGCATATAAATCATCAATGATGATAGTCAGAATCATGATAATGGACCAATTTTAGATGAAGTGGATTATAAGGTTATGAATATGTGGGAAGCCTGAAAAGGCTTGATAACTGCAGGCATCCAGTCAGTCATAGATCGCTGTAAGCTGATAAAGCTAAAACAATATAACCATTATAAGCACAACAGTCAACACCTGGAAACAAACCACCTTTTACTTTATCTTGAGGATTGTTTGTTTTTCATAAATATCATAATTAACATTTGAACCAAACTGAAACTAGATCTAATTAAAGGGCATTTTGTTTAAAGAAAATGTTCCTTACTTAGTTACTTGTATGAAACTGTTAACATAAACATCTGTTTACAAAACAAAGTATACATATATAATAGATCTATAACTATAGTACTAAGTATATCATGCTACTTTGCTAGTATTTCAACTATTTGTGATATGGCTAGACTAGAGCCTAGATCTACACAATAAACTTATTATTATAAATATAATCGATTTTGGGACATAGATGAAAATCAGCAGTTTTACAACCGTGAACCGAGATGAAATCAATTGATTAAATCAATTCACGATTTCTAATTTCACGCGGCGTACTGCTACACTCACACTGCCTACACTAGTACAGTGCTAGATTCTAGACTAGATCTACTAACTTCACTCTACAATTGATGAACTCACTAAAACACAATATCGCTATATTTACATTATTATACTCGAAATAAAGATTTAAGCTCATTGGCAGAATTTACACGACGTATTATACTACCTCTGTCAGAAGATATATTCCAATAAAAATCGTATATATTATAACAACAATAACAAAATTAGCGCCAAATTCTTACCAGACCGGGTCGTTCTTATACTGTGCATTACGTTTTTACCTATTACTTTCATTAATGATTAAAGGGGGCACCACTATCGCCAGTATTATTTAACATTATAAACTGATACAGGAACTATTATATATCACTTCATAAGTTTAACATAGCAAACGAGACACATTATATATATATATATATATATATATATGTGTGTGTGTGTGTGTGTGTGTGTGTGTGTGTGTGTGTGTGTGTGTGTGTTGTGTTGTGCAGAGGGGGATGAGATTTAAGTTCATTATTATTTGCTGTTCAAAGCCCCCCCTCGGTAATTTTAAATAGAAAGTAGAACATTCTAGGTGTAGATCGTACATTCTTACGAATCTAGGATTACTTCCTTAACGATGGCTTTACTAAGAGAGCTGTTGTGGATGTTGGAAAGATGTCAGACAATAATGAAAAGTATTAACTTCTCCTGATCGTGGAGTCTTAAATACGACAACATAAAGGGTTGGAGTCAGAGCAGGCGATGATGCAAAGGGAGCAGACGATATATTACACTTTCAACGCTGAAATTTAATACAGGTGAAAATGTCATATAAGCTTCGACGGAGTCATGTTCTGAAAGTTCAATGGCCCGGCCCGTAGGATAAGATCTTTTAGCATGCACTGAGGTGATCTTTTGAATAAAGTTGCATTTAAAAGATGGGGGGGGGGTGAAGGTTTGACAATACAGTCTCTTTGAATGTAAAAAGTTGCTATTCTGGATTTTGATCATACATATATAAATATAAATCTAACAATATAAACTGCATAATATTTCCATTATACGTCCTCATTAGGCTGAAGCTGTCCTATTGTTTACGGAAGACTAATCTAATTACCATAGGTACAGTACATGATATCATGTACATAAAAGTGCCATTTTGGGGGGAAACATTCTTATTTTTATAACTATTTACTAGATCCAACATGTAATAATTTTTCTGATGTGATATAAGCTGCTAACATTCTGATTAGATCTCGGTGATCTGTGTGACAAATGTTTCATTAATTAAAAGCCGTGCCACGATATTTAATCTCTAATCGTAACGCATCGAAGACAAACTGAATAAAGTAACAATACAAGTCTTTCGACGTGACTGTACGAGGGAGCTATACTGATCCGGATGATAATTGCTTACGAGGATGATGGGTTCTAAGTTTCAACAGACATCATGAAGTTGTGGGTGACTTCTTAATAAACCAAAATATGACATTCACTACTACTACCCTAGTATTATATATATATATATATATATATATATATATATATTATAGAATCCCATACTATACCAGAAGTGGTCATGTGACAGTGTCAACATGTCCGGATCATGATCTATTTGTTGAGGTTGTTTGTGACACCCAAAAGGTTTTATCGCCAGGTAATGGAGTAGGGCATTAGAGTAATTCAATCTGGATGCAGTCACTTTGTTTATCATTATATATATATATATATATATATATATATATATATATATATACATAGCTTGAGTTAATCGGCTTCAGCTACAGATAGTTATTGAAATTGTCCAGTTACGATTTTTAAACTTAGAATTGTGACTTATATGACCTGAATTTATGTGTCCCACGCCATTATGTGTTACATTAAAACGTTTCCGTTATGACTTTCCCATTCATCTGATATTAGCTCACTGAAATATCTAAGAAGTATTCTTCAATGTACACTATATATGTACTCATTTAACTAGATATGCGTTATGACTTATTGACATGAACTATCTGATTCCTTCATCCCGCAAGTTAATTTGTTTCCCTGTGACGTTGTCCAGATACACTGATATATGCTCTCTAAACCAAAGTCAAGTTATCAATCTACAGACCTCTTGTTGGGCAACGTTTACCGAATCAGAAAAGGATGTGGAAATATTGAAGCCTAAATGAAGATGTGTTTCAAGTATTTTAATTTAACGAAGGAAGCTGTGATAATTTTACCCAATTAATTTTAACATTTGATAAATTTCAAATAATGAACAAAAGACCAGTAATTAAGTCTATGCTTTCCACTTTCTCGACTCTAAAGCATATTGGAATGATACTTTATTATTGAAATTATCACCAATATACCGAAATCTATCGTAAATTTGCTTAAAATTAGTCCTTATGGTGAAGCTGTAAATTACAAACTATACACGTCTCCCTCATTTGAGGTAGTCAACCACGTAAAATAACTACCATTTCGCCCATTATTATATTGCATTATTAAATGAACAGTTCACCTACATTTTAAATTTTCAGGATTAATACAAAATATATAAATACAATTATAAATGATGTCAAAATATGAACACAATCAACCAAATATTAAATAATCCAGTTCAAAGTGCTGATAAGTCGTCTGTCCCTGGGCACCGCCATTTTGAAGTCAAACATAAACCAGATGCTCCAGAAATCTGAAGTCACTTAATACAAGCTGTATGTATTACCCAGATATAACAATGTAAACAGGAGTAAGCCAAACATGTAATTTCGGAACAAAAACGTATTTCCGTATATTACAGCACAGTTAGTCCAAACAGACTCCTATGTTACTGAAATGACTAAAGAAATTCCGCAAGTTTTTGGTATTCTTGTAAAACGAGACGTATATATACCGTGCTGTCAGATTTGTGTTAACGAACCGACGACGGCGTCAATTATCAGTAGTTAGTAGGCTGAACAGAACGACAGGTAGGTCACGAGGATGGTTCGATCTGGATCCATATGACAACATGCGCTTTGTGCCAGCTGACGTCAAAACACGTGACCTTTATCCTTCCAGACCGTGCGATCTGGCATTCGAGGAAGCTGTATAATATGGCTACCCCCATTAATAAAAAATAAATTTTGATTATTTTCTCATATCTATGATATCACATAGAGTTCGTGATTATTATTGTGGATTTGACATCACTTTTATCAGCATTATACATTTAAGTCATATTATCTGAGACTGAGGGTGAACTGTTCGTTTAAAAGAAGGAAAAATGGCTGCGTTATTTATTTTTTCTCGATTATCTTTTAATAATAATATTATCTCTGATTATATTTATATTATATATAATAAGACTTCAAATGACAAATGTAATGGCATTAATTACACATTCAAATATTTAAAAAAAACTCTATTATCGATACTGCACAAACAGACAATGATCGTTCCCTGGAATAAAAACGAAGTACTCAATACTCAAATATAGTTCGTTTTTGGCTAAGTAATGAATGTGGCGGTATTTATAAAATTTAGCTCATTTCACTACCCGGTAATAGTAATAAAATTTTGGGGTCATATATTTTGTTATCCAAATAACCCTGCTTAATACGGTCTTGTGAATCGATGTTAATTTTATATTGCTTGATGTATGTAAATGTCTTTCATTGAATAAGATGTAAGGTCGTTGACAAGGTGAACGTCAGGCCAATTATCATTATGATTATGCATGATTATCATTATATATATCACCATCATGATCATGGTGATGATGATGATGATCATAGTTCATACTTTGATACTTGACGTCTAGACTAGAGACATTAGATTTAGAGTTTAGAATCTAAATAGTTATAGATCTACTTAAGTACTTTCATTTACTAATCTAGATTTTAGTTATTGAACTATTAAGTTTTCTGAAGACTGAAATTATTCATTTACTCAGGTTATTAGAATATTGAGTCAGTGAGGGAGTTGATGTGGAGTCATTAACTGATGAGGGAACTGGGCACCTCGCCCTCTGGAACCTCTCACCCCCGGTAAAATGAGACACCTCGTCCCCGAGACGCCTCACCCTTGTGGACATTTCGCCCTCATTGAAAATATTATTTATTTATTTATTAACCTTCATGATTGGAGAAGAAACAAACATGCAAAGAATATTCATTATATCTAATTGGGTCGGAGTTGATCTAGTGTTCAATTGGATATTTATTAAATACGTTTCTGACTCACTTTCACCTGATTGAACTAATGTATTCTTCATTTCTATTCGGCATTATTAATGAAAAAAAATACTATACTATTATTACTATGACTATTATTTTACTTAAATTCATTAATTATGATCAACAGCTTATTTTGTTAAATTATGTTATAAGTTTTCATAAAATAAGTGAAATATTATGCTACAAAATGATTTTGTTCAGCTACAGTGTGTCGTGATGGACTTTGAGGCTGCTGTCTGGAATGCATTCAGGGACATGGTGCCCAACGTTGATAGGAAAGGGTGTCACTTCCACTGGACACAGGCCATTTGGCAGAAAGTGCAAGATCTAAGGCTTGCTCTATCATACACATCGGACTTATCTGTTTAGAAATTTATTCGTAGACTGATGTGTCTCTCATTTCTTCCACATGAACATATCACATTAATCTTTACAAACACGATATTACTACACACACCAACATCACAATGCCCCCACTTCTTCATCAACTTTTAAACTACATACAAACAAACATGACCCTGCTTCCTGGTCCATCTTCAGCCGAGCAATGAGGACCAACAATGACTGGGAGGGTGGCTTAGGCATTTAAATACAAAGATTTGCCGACACCATCTCCCTTTTTATCAATTAGTTCAAGTATTGCACTGGGAGACCCAAGTGAATATACGGACACAGTTTATGGCGGATGATAAACTTCATCGATATCTGAGGTGCAAGCCCAAATCAGACCAGGAAATTTAACTCCCAAAGAAATACTCAGAGATGTTAGTCAGATCTACAAGCTAAAATTTTGTCTTATGTTTTATCCAGCGCGGATTTTGTATTATATTTCTGTTTTATATTGTGTATATTACTATATATCTATTATGTTGACCCATTGTAAATATTAGTGTCTCGTGTGCAAATAAATAGCAATGGCATATATCATGTTAATTGCAATCAATCACAAACAAAGCCACCTAATATCAATATTTGTGTCAATAGTTAATATTATTGTTAGAAACATAATAAACACACATGCTGATAACATTTAGCTTCAAATATTTAATAATAAAAAAAATTATTATCGTAGGCGAAGTGTCCATTTTTGCAAGGGCGAAGTGTCCATCGGGGCGCCCTTTTAAAGGGGTTAAGGTGTCCAGTAACCAACTGATAATGGGTGTATTGTACTATTTATAGATCTAGTTTTAATAACTAGAGTCTAGTCTCTAGACTAGTCTAGAGTCTTGTTCTTTCACCATGCTGTGTCATTATATTTATAGTATTATGTATGTACTGCTGTAGAAAAAAACTTCAATTATAGAAGAAAAACGAGTACCAGTACATACTAACATAGTCTTAATATCCCATGTTTATTAAAATTTAAATAAAAGTAGCCAGATCAGACAGCTAAAAGGGGTGAAGAGGAGGCTATACCACAAAAGATGTCAATAATTGATGCATTGAATAAATATGATATGCTTTTTTGTATGTATCTTGACTTATTACCTTTAAAATCTGGTATACTTTGTCCTGGAAAATGGTAATTTTGTCCTGGAAAAGTTCTGGAAATGTCCTCCCTGTGGGAACCATAAATTGGTGATAGTCCACATGTCAGGCTGTCATTGGCAGATTTGTTTGATTTAATTCAAGATTTAAATCTGCAAGAAATTAAGAAAATCGTGAATTTAATTTTTATTATGTTGTATTGATTTCTTGTGACTAATTTAATTTTATGATTATTGCATTTATTTTTATTGATTATTTTGTAAACATATATTCAGCCTTTTCAATAGCAGTCAACGTCTGATGCTATACGTCGTATATTTTACAGTCTCTCGTCCCCTATTATATCAAGAGAGAAGTGGTTGGCTTGCGAAGTGTGAAAGTACTTTAGTAATATACATGCATTTCATTTCTACCATCAATTTGTTTCACATGTCACTAACTATAGTAAAATTTGGTTATTGCAAAATTCAAGGTGAACTGGAAATCATTTCATTTTAATGGAATTTCGAATTATCCAAGTTTTAAAATCCAAATGCTACATGTCCAATACCAGCATCCAGTGTACAGGTGATAATTTATGAAAATACTTATAATGTCCATTGTCAGTATTTACTGGTGTCAAATCTACAAGAAGTCAACAATAGTTCATTGTTTATAAACACAACTAACCTTGTCTCTTAGATAAGATTTCAACACATAGGAAGTTTGGGTGAAAATAGATGATGTGTTTATAAGCAGAATTTCCTAAAATCATAAAGTGGCTTTTCATATTAACAGTCTAACTCGGTTGGCTAGAACTTTCTTATGAATTTATTCAGCAGTTGTCTTGCATATAGGGTTATAACTTATAAAAAAGGTATCCCGATAATGACATACTTTAAGCAAAATAAATGGAATGGTAACCATGACGTTGATGGTAAAAATCTTCGTCGTGTGGACAAATGTATTTTTTTAAACAAACTATAATATTTATATAATATATTATTTATATTGATCCACGAGTCTAGCCTTTCACTTTTTCAGAAAACCTATAGCTTTTATTTCTACTAATATTAGCATTTTGACAATATTTATTCTTTTAATTTCAGACTTATCATACGTCATGATCGCAGCCCAGACCTAATTAATGAAATGAAAACTAGTTGGATGTCATAAGTTTATAGGGTCACCATTTTGGGCAACTCAACAAAGACCAGAAACTCTATGAGATATTCTACATAGATAGAGATGATGAATAAATGGTGGGTGCCTTGTATCTGTCTAGATACCATGAGAGTAACTTATAATAAGGAATATCTAAGGTGACTGATCTAGACCAGATGGCAAGTCCACATTTGTCAGCCCTTTCTCTGGATAGTCCGCTGCATGTTTCTACACCCGCACACCGTCAGTTAGTGACTAGGTCAAGGAGCAAGAACAGAGGTCATCAAAGTCATAATGGCAAGAAAGCAGTCCTGTTCCAACAGCTGCTATCTCACAGTGATAATGATGATGCGGAGAAGGGTTTGCTTTGTGAGTCATCGTCATCCATTAGTCAGGCTAAGACTGCTTCACGTCACGTGAAACACAACGTTCTGATTTCACAAAATGTGACGAAGGTTGGAGAGGAATCTGACATTAAAGGATCAAGTAACTATTTGCATAATGACAACTCAGAGAACAGCTCATCAGATGTATCTTTGCAAATCAGAAAGCCTGGATCATGTATGTATAGTTAGATGATGGTTATACTTTACAACACTTCAGTAATGGTGATTACTTATTAGAAAATTGTATTGACAAAATTCAGTATATTTTGTGCACATTCTACGAAAGGAATTCTTAGCTCCAGGTCTCTCTGGTTTGCTTTCCATATCTTCTTTGCATCAACAACAGTGACCTTTGGGGGTGAACCATAGTGCTTATGATTTGAGATGATAATTTTTTACTCAGTAATTATGGTGTAATAGTGTAAAATCACTTATTTCCAGTGTGATACCTATATAATGGAGAACTGAAAACACTTCATCCTGTAGTACTCTGATGGGAGTGGCAGGTACACATGGAACCAAAATATACAAATGACAGGCATTGTGAGAGTACTCTACGTCCTCCAAGGAACCGTTAGAAATGTCCCATATTTTATCTTCTGTAGATTTAAGATCTTTCACTTTGTAATATTATTCACATGATCAATTCTCAATAATAACTCATGAAAATAAATATAACTATTAACTGAAGTAGTACTATCACCTGTTACTGTTATAAGTACTACTGACAAATTGGTTTTGTTGCTACTGACCTTGAAAATAATTTACACTGTTAATAATAAGACACACACAGTGACACACAGACATACACAAAGAGAGAGAATTATAATTAATGACCTCTCGGTAGTACTATTTAACATGGTCAGTTCACCCGGATTGTTGTGAAATCAGAATTAATTTCTGAATTATTTGGAAAATCTTATCACATTTTTATGGACTATGTTCTTAGTGCCACATATTCAAGACTATAGGAGCTTGCCTTTGATTGTTAATGTATCAAGTATGATGCCATGTGTATGTTATTCAACTGTGTGGAATTTGAAAATACTTATTAATAAGTGGCAAAATATTCAAGAAAATCTCAGAAATAGTTTTTCCACCTATTAAGTTTAATATATATATATATATATTATGCCACAGGTTTCATAAACAACATGCCATCATGGTATTGTGATAAATGTCTTCACTTCATTCAAACTTATTTAATTATCAGTGTATTGTTTATTTTCATTATAGATACTGGTTTGGAGATCAGTGACAATTGTCTCAAGTTGTCAGCCTGGGGTATACCAAACACAGTGTTGGCTAAGTACAAAGAACTAGGCATTACTACCATGTTTCAGTGGCAGGCTGAGTGTCTGTGTACAGGAAATGTGTTAAGTGAGTAGTATTTGTACAATTAAAATATCAAACGTGATAATAATAATTATGAATAGCTATGAATAAAAGATTCCTAGTGAAGCTGTAAATATTCTTTACCCTTGCTAATCTAGATGAAATATTTCCTCTTTGGATATAGATCGGTGTTATTTACAGGTTTGTCAGTTTGTTATGTGCTGACTGGTCACAGAATGGGAATTGTTCACATCTTACGTGGCTATGTTCAAAGTATAAGATGATTGCGTCGGTGATAATGTAAATGTAAAACTGATTGTGTTACTGTGCTGACAGTTGTTGATCTAAGTTGCTCTTATTACTGTCCATAATGAAATGGCTTACTTCAGGGACAGTTGCACAGAACTGAACCAATTAGCACCATCCTAACTGTGGGTCAGATGTATTTCCATATTCTTGTTACTGATGAGTTTAATCAACTTAGAAGATTTCACAATCCAATTCGCATACTGAAGCAGAAACCTTTTCATAAACGACAATTTGATCCATATCTTCTGACAACTTATCATCTACATGATGATGATGATGATGATGATGATGATTGATGTCTTACGTCCACTTTTATGCACATGGTAGGCTAAATGGGCAGAGCGACCTCCAAAGGTAATGAAGCGAAGTCAAAGATGAAACACCCTTCAGATATGCCCACCCCGAGATTCGAACTACTCATTCAAAATACTAAAGAAATAAGTTGTCAGTGTCACACATTTTTAGATCATAAAGATATACCTCTGTATTTAAACCAATATTCAATAACCGTGCGCAATGATACAGAATGGCATTGAAGCCATTGATCATTTTGATGTTTCTTAATTACAAACATTATAAAGAAATACTTGTGCCACTTATTCCATCATTTTAACTTAACATTTTAATCACACAATTGTGTTTGTAATTAGCCATGAATAATTATGATTGGCTATGAGATAGCCACAGGCAATAGAAGCATCGTGGGTTGGTGTGTATGGTCAAGGACGGTTGTAATTGGTTATGATATAGCAATTATCACGCGTGGGTGGGTTAATTAACCGTTACTGATAACATGTTGGTGTGTCTTGCTTGACTGAACCAGTCGAAATATTTGGCAACAAGGAATACGATTTTGTCAGATTAAATAGTGATTTATAATGGAGCTACAGGCGCAATAATGTGTCAGATGGTGGATTTGTCGGATAAATGATGTCCAGATTAACGGATTCTGACTAATATATATATATAAATCACATTTAGCTGATATATATATATATATATATATATATATATATATCAGCTCTAACTGATATTTTGTGTACTCTTCCTTCAGAGTTTTGTGGACCTGTACAATCTAATTATGTCATCAGCTCTTCTGACAATATACTACCAGTAGTTATATATGACAATTAATGACAATGACATAATGTGAGTGCTGTTACATAACACAATCATCAGTGTACAGCTTCATGTCTAGGTCCCAGCATTAGTAATGTTATATAACTTTGAACGGTGCCCAGCTGTTACTTCCAGCTGCTTTTGTCAACTGCATAAATCCGGCCCATTAAAAACTAACCATTGTAATTTGATGAACGGAAAATGTAACCGAAGAAGGAAATCAAGCACTCAGTGCTGTTAGTGTCAAAACCCAATTGATGGATGCTATTTGAAAGGGGATACAGAAAAATGGTACCATGAAAAATAGCAAAGTGAGAAATTGGAAATAATGGCACCATTGTTTTTTTGCAGATCTTACTGGATTATTTTTTAAATAATTGTATTTTTCTTGGTATTTCAGTAAAAATAAGTACCTGGTAAATGTACGCTTGTTTGGCATGTGATTTCCAGCGAAAGTTTTGACCAGCATCAATTTTATTATTTCTTCACACATTAAAAATCTAAATCAGACTATTAACTAACTTACAATAATTAGAGAAGCTACATTTTTAGAAGTACAGGTATACATAAAAGCTAATTGCCAAATTCTATTGCCAAATTACAGTTTGCTTTACCTCAAACAATATTAAAATAAACATTATAAAGAAAATCAAATAAGAAACATGTATAAGACATGTTACTAAAATTGGTGCATGGACAAATGCTCACTGGACAAATGCTCACTGGACAAATGCTCACCAATAAAGTGAGAGATTGGACAAATGTCCACCAAGAATAAAAATATTAAACAATAATTTTTTTAATTTGTTTAGATTTCCATTTTTATAATATGTAATTTTATATCATATTATTTTTTGGCTTTAAAATATCAACTTTATCTACCATAGATATTTTGTCGACTGATTATCAATAAAAGTAATACATTTTCAATTAAGGTTCTTTTCTATAGAATTTAAGTTAAATTTTAACTGAAGCCTTTAGAAGCCATGTAAATCAAATACAATCAACTTGAACTAGATGATTAAAGTTCTTTTATGTTGAAAATTAATTGATTGCTTTATTGAAGCCATGTAATCTTTAGGTTACTTTATACATCCATCATCAATTGCAATGTTCTATATTGTCTTTTATAAATTGTATCCATAATTGCAATCATATAAGATTCAGGGCTTCGTTCATTGCAATCATGATTCACTCAAATATTTAAAAGGTGCCAATATGTCATTCTGGTGATATAATTTATAAATCTCTTTATTGGCATAACATATCTGAAATTTACACAATATATATATATATATATATATATATACACACACACAAAATTATTGCTGTGATGGAAATTATAAAAACCCAGAAGGTTGGCAAAAAGTCTGTGTTGATAGTCATATATATGTGATTGCTAAGAAGAACTGGATCAGATGTGTGTGTGTTAAGGCCTATAGCCAAGGTTGCAATGGTGCAGTGACCACAGATTCTGATGTGTCAGTGATGGCACGGTGCACCTTCGCAACAACATCCCTAATCATGAAGGCATTGAGGTGTTACTTACCTACTTTGACACTACAAATGTATCCGGATCCTTCTGTTGAGTGCGGCCCACGACTGATGATGACATTCCTCGAGTTGTCATGCAACGCATACCTCGATAATTTCCACCTCCGTTGTGGAACATCCACCTGCTGACATTGAATGAATGATCTAGAACCAACAACAGTTGCGGATCCTGGAATATGGGATTCAAACATTTTGTTGGCAGAGATCATCCCTCTATATGGATGCTCATTGACTGTCTCCACAAAGACAATGCATTAGTAATGACTGTGTTCCTCCAGGATCACGGTGGCTAACCTCTGATGAAGCGTGAGAGAGAAGTGTCTTCGCAACTTGTGTCAAGATTTTTATCAGAACAACATAGGGATCTGCCTGATTTCCTATTGAATTATCGCTCTTACTATAAGATTGAAGTAAAGAGGACAATGAACAATAACAATTTTTGAAATGTGATTGCCTGAATATGAGTGAATCCTGTCCTGAATATATATATATATATATATATATATATATATATATATATATATATATATATATAGTATTATATTATATAGTAGTGTGTGTGTGTGTGTGAAACTAACTTGTAGCCTTACTGGACCTGCAGGTCTAGTAAAGATATTTTAACACTAGACCTGCTGTGCTGACACTATACGGAGTGATTGCAAAAGTTATGAAGATCAGACCTCCATGAATGTTAACAAATACCATTCAAATACAGCCATTTTCTTCACTTTGAGCATAAAAATGGCTTCTCAAGTGAAAAAAAAGAGATTTCAATTACAAAGCTTTATTTAAGTCAACAGGTAATCCATCATAATATTACAGGCATAACAGGTTGTTAAATTTTAAATATCCGCAGTCTGTAAATCTTCCTGATCTTCCTCCTCTTTATCATGTGTCTCCTCTATATCTTCCTCAGATCCAATTACCTTTTCCTCTGCACTCCTACTTTGTTCTTTATTATCTCTTTAATTTTGGCTTACTATCCGTGAATCCAGGTCTCCTCTTACGTTTGCTGTCCTTTAATCATTCTTGGATTGCAACATCTTGGTGAAACTTATCAACAGCTGGATCTGTCAGCTGATTGGTCATCAAATCATTTAGTGCTGTATTTTAAAATCTGATAAAGAACCTGGATTAACCTGCTTACATGTCTGATGCTACATAGGCAGATTAGATTATTAGTAGACCTAATTCATAAATAAGCAAAAAACTAAATGTAATTAATAATATATGGTTCATATTTATGTTGGCCTGCTTCAACTTACTTTCAATAAAAGCGTAGGTGGAGTTTGTCTCTGGGCAGCATTAATCCTTTAATGGAATCATCGTGGATATTCAGTACTATCCTACCTTTGGCCAGTCAAAAGCTGTCATTCATAAGTTGTTTGTGACGTCACCACTCTCTGTATACATACACTGAGGATGCGTGCATAGACCATTGCATAATTAATTATCCACATCATAGCTGCCAGTTCAAAGTAACCCATGAAATAAAAACTTACTGCAGCGTTTCTACCCACACAAACAATTTATGTTTTATATGCAAGATAAAAGTGGTCAGGATATCCACGAGCAAGGACTTTCAGCCATTCAGTGTGCTTGAAAACTCGGGCTTATTGGTTTTATGTATTTGACAACATTCGAAGATAGTATCAAAAAGATGAACACAACACTTGCATATGCACATAGTAAAATATATCTTATAAATTTTTAGTGTGATTTGAAAGTTCGTTTGGGCTTCGTTTTTCTTTTTGTATTCTGCTTGAGATTTAGTTGATGGTTTGTCAACTTCAAATTTCGGTACACTTGGCTCCTTCACTGCTTTTTCAAATCACCACATTTTTAACAAACACACAAACTGGGAAAACACGAATTAAAAGAGAGAAAAAACACAAATTCGTGCTGACGAAATTTTAGTGTGTACAACATTTGTCTTCACTTGGAAGGCTTATTTACATATTGAGATAAATTGGAGAACATTGGTCATTCGGGAAGGTTCGAATGTCAATTGTTACATTGCTAAGTTACGCCAATTTGATTAATATCCGGAAGACATGTGTCCTAGATTTTCTTCTTTGAGATGGTTATTTTCCTTGGTTATTTTTCGGGTAGTGATTAGAATTAGTCTGTACTAATTTTTGTTTTCCTATTAAAATGCACACTAAACTGGCAGGTCAAGTACTGTGGCACTGATACTAGACCGGGCCTTGAAACACTGGTCCTGGTCGAGCAGTCGAGCATTAATGTCGCACACTGTGTGTGTATATATATATATATATATATATATATATATATATATATATATATATAATACATTAAAATTTAAATAAATGAAAATTTTGTCGTTTATTTATTTTTTTCCATTTATTTATTTTAATTGTGGTGGTCATTTGTCAAATCTCTCTCTTTGTTTGTGAGCATTTGTCCAGTGGGCAGTTGTCCTACAACCCTAAAAATCATAAGAAAAATACAAGAAGGTGCTATTATTTCCAATTTTTCACTTTGCCATTTTTTCCAGGTGCCATTTTTCCTACAACCATTTATTTGTGGGGCGCCTCCGTGGTCTAACGGTAGCGTATTGGATCACAGATCATTACTACCCATGTTCGAATCTTGGTGTGGGCATAGTGTGCACAAAAGTGACTGCAAAATACCAATCCTACAACCATTTGGAAGTGCACCCGCCAATTTCAGTGGGTGCTTCCAGTCATTCTTTTGTTATGAATCATTGCACTGCAGGCCACAAACAAAGCATATTGATGAACTGGATGAGTTATTTGCTTGGAGATGTTGGTGATATTTCGTCAAAATTGTTAGTTGTAATACTGGATGATGTTATTGCGTTTTAACACCATTTTCTAAACTTTCAGTTTTAGGTATTGTTATTGATTAAATTAAATCTTGCATCATGTTTTTATGTTCAGGTGCACGCATCTATTATGAAATCTTTATTTTGGATGTTTTGGAATTGGATGACTCTCCAAGACGAGTAACTCATAATGAATGAAATTCTTGTGCTGATGCGTCATTAATCTAAAAACACTGCTTACTCACTCAGAGTGACACCTAACTAATGAGGAGTAGTACACCTGTAATTTTGCTGATGACGCCAAACCCTTATGGTATGATATTGTCTAAACAGAGTATGATCAAGTTTTAGTATTTGATTGCGTCAGGTTCCTGTCGATGTTATCCTCTTTGTGTTTACATTGTTGCTATGGTAATTATCCATGATTAGGTAGCAGTTAATCAATATAATTAGTTAACAGACCATTTCCATAACATATACTGTACTCACGGGAATAAGGGCCTCCGCTTGAATAATGGCATGCTTGAACAAGGGCCGGAGGGGTAGGAGGGGCATGGGGGGGGGGTAGGTAATATAGCTTGCTTTAAAACAATAAACGCTGGGGCTTGAATAAGCGCTGGAGGTGTCAGATTTTTCCATTGATTATGTGAATCATAGTTTTGCTTGTTATCTTGCTCGTGTGTTATTATTGCTCGCCTGTAATGCGTAGATAACTGCTTCAGAAACGAACTGTTTGAATGGTTCATCCCACACATGCACTACTAATAATCTTTCATGGTCTTAATTCACTTGATAAATTATCAAAATTGGAATTGAAGGGCAATTCCAGAATAGGATTTGCTTATTTAAAAAAAAATTGGAATTGATAAATTTTGAATTGGAATTGAAGCAGATACTCGTGAGTAGGTACTCCAAGTATTTACTCGGAGTACCTACTCTGAGTAGTTTATATTCGAAGTAGGATTGTCATGCATGGAAGAAATATTTCTGAATTAAAAAATTAAATGATAAATTAATTTGTGGATTTCATTTTTTTTTGTAGCAAACTACAATTCCAAATTTATCAATTCCAATTCATTTTTTTTTAAATAAACAATTCCAATTCCGGAATTGTCCATAAATTCTGGAATTGAATTAACCCCATGTCTGATCCACAGCCATACCTTGTGTAGATCTTTAAAGGTATATTTTGCTTTGTAAAATGATATGAAATCCATGAAAATTGAATTTTTATTATCTGTAAAATTAAATGAAAACATATCATACTTCAATACTTGGTAAATGTTTTAAATAAAAAATTAAAACATCTGTCTAATGAACCTAACAAACATTGTGATTATGTTGAACATCGATCATATTTTGTTTGTTTTGTAAAGAATACATCTACACAGCATCTACTATTTGATAATATACAACAATAGATCTGGTCTTTTAGTCTACATACAGCATGAGTTTCTATGTCTGCTGAAAGGTGGTAGGCTGATGGTAGAAGTTATTTATTTTATATTCTTAGAACCTCTCGTGTCTATGATACATGTAGTGTGTGTGTGTGTGTGCGCGTGTGCGTGGTTGTTTATGTCGGTGCTAGCACTGGATGAAAAGTTGCTGAAAACCTGAGAGATGATGCAGTACCATCATTTAACAAGATCATCAGCTGAGTTTTCATGTCTGTACAATATTCAGTTTGGCCCACAGCTTTAATTGTGTTTGTTGTTTTTGGTCTCAAGTCCGAAGGGATTTTTTTATGGCTCTGTTCCATATTTTGCTACTAATCACCTGCGGTGGGTTTGTGATAAAGCCATTCAGGTACTAGAGGAGTAATTTAATCCCACCTGTGGGTAAATTGTTTTAATCTGAGCAATTACTAATATCCTCATATGTACCGTTACCTGGCCAGATTGTATTACTCTGTGTGGTATATTAATAGTCCAGCAAAACCTATCTGTGGGACCTCCTGTCTTCAGAGAAAAATGTCTCCTTCAGTTCATAAGCCATTTTAGTTTTTTCAGAGTTGAATGTTTAAATAAGCTGTTTTATTGTCTGTTTTGTGCACATGGTGGGTTAAATGGGTCAATCGCCATCCAAAGGTAATGTGGAAAATGATAGATGAAACATCCTTCTGACGTAGCCTGACTGGGGTTTGAACCCAGGTGCTATAGATATGTGGCCCACAGTGCTACAAGTTAGGTCACAGAGCGATTTGTCAGAGTAGATTCTACCATTATTAACCTATGATGAAATTGACGTTGGCATTGCATATTTGTGTTGTTTGACATTTTGGATTGAGGGTTGGTATTAGCCTGTATAATATGACATGATCCTCATCTTTCTATGATGTATACAGGTTTTAGGTGTTAAGGATAGTTGCACAAAGGACAATAATAATAACTATCGCTCATCCTTCAGTAAAATGTTATTGATCTATTAAACTCATTTCTCTCAGGGGGTATTCTCATTGGCATATTTTGCAGGTAAGTTCAGAAAAAATGTTAAATAAACCATTTGCTCACTCACTTATCAAACCAAGCGCTCATTTATAAGTCACCTCGTATAGTATGAGTACCAACGGTAAAACGAACAGACAGTTAGTGGATTTGAACCAAGAACCTCCAAAATTTCTAGATGGCAAAATACCATTCCATCTAAAGATTCTGCTCTTAGAGTACTATGAAATTTAAATGTAAATATTGCTATGTTGCAGCTACATTTGTACATAAGGCAGCCTAAATGAGCCGAACAACCTCCAAAGGTAATGAGGTGAAATGAAAGATGAAACACCCTTTTCACATATCCAGATCATGGTGTCAAACCCAGCTGCAATTTCTATGAATCTACTGTAATAAATAAAATAAAATTTATATAATAATCACAATAGGCAAAACTACAGCTAAAATATAGCAAATTGAATCTAATTATCTCTAAATAAAAAGAATTTGGTGTTCACAACAAGACTTAGTACTCATTGACCCTGTTACATCAAAACGTCGTCAGGTATTATGATGGTCCACTGGTTATAGTACCGTGCTACAAACCCCCAGTTTGTTGGTTCAAATCTGGGTCATACCTGTGTTTGTGGGATGTTTCCTTGGGGAGTTGCCCCTTGGCCATATGTTCCAGGTGTGACTAACTCAACATAAGGTAGTCTTTATATAGGAACTCTACTGTACTCTGTAGTGTACATGGTATGGCTAATAGACAATATTCATGGTGGATGTACAATGAGCAGTAACAATCTGTTCTGGATTACTGGTGGCCTCGCATCTCTGGAGCTGCATTCAGTAATTTGGTTGAACCAGATATCTGTTCATAATCTCACCATATGTTTTAACACTAAATTATAACGTTTCATGCTATATCTTTTGAAAATCAAATAATTAAGAGATCTAGGTTCCTTAGAAATTGCTTATTCATTTGAAATAATATAGAATAATTAATCTATGCGAACTGTTGGCATCTAACACAGATAATAATAACACGGGATATATATCTATATTATATAATAATGACCGAAATGGCAGTTTTTAACGTGGTTGGCAACCTCAAATGAGGTAGACGCATATGGTCTGTAATTTACAGCTTCCCCACGGAGACTAGTAATGTTAACTAAATTTAGAATTTACAATAGATGGCAGAGAACGGTGGAGAAAACCTTACCAGTTGCCTGGCTGGATGAAAAACTCCTCCTTCTATAGTGCCACTGCCGAGGCGCGAACTTGCGACCTCCCGCACAGAATGACCATAGCCATAGGTAAATAGTGTCAAGCTCTACCCATGAGGTCAAAGAGGTATCAACCTTTTAAACATATAAACATTTAAGTTTTAACATTATAATTGATTCATCCACAGGTTTCACCATTTATTATTGAGTGAAAAAAAGACACACACACACACACACACACACACACACACACAGAGATCGTGCTGTGGCCATGAATACTGCCCATTATTTAATTATATTTTGTATATTTCAGCAGACATGTTTCATCCAGCTACACTGGACATATTGTCATCAATGCTAACATGTTAAAAATCAGTAGTGTTTTTATATTATGCACCAGGTATTTTTGGTAGCCCTGATATTTTCAAACATCTCTGATTTCATCTGTTGTACTTTGTTATTTTTTTTGTAGATTATAATATATTTGGTATCCTTAAACAACGGCTTTCCATCAGTTAAACGTGGACACTGTTGTGGTGCAGTTGATGGTGCGTTAATTTGTATGCATATGCACCAGGATCGGGTTCAAATCCCAAGTCTTGGCTGTTTCATCTGATTATCTCATTCTCCTAGTAAATAGCTAAATAAAACATTCAGACTTTCTCATGAATTCTCTCATTGTTTATTATCATCTCATAATAATGATCATTTACAGTGTCATCAGATGTACTACTGATGTTCTTAGCTAACTGTTGTCACAATATTACTGGAGTGTTCAACAAGGTATTGTTACTGCGTAGCTCTTTACATCATTAAACAGTCCAAGTTCAGTATTTACTGCTCAATATCAAATCTACCAGTTGTCAACAACAGTTCGTTGTTTATAAACATAGCTATCCTTTCTTCTTAGATGAAACGATAAAACTGAGTCAGCATGGGTTAAAACATCAATAGTAAATAATATGTTTATAAGCAGACTTGCCTAAAATTGACACCGACCCGTCGGGCTGCCTTAATGTCATAGTGCCCGGCCCCACAACTGGGCTACCCCCTCGGGCGCCGGCTGGGTATTTAATTCACATTATGTTCTGATGTTTATCTGTGTATCTCCTCTTTTTGGTGATTCTCGTTTAGTTCACCAAATTCCTAACATTTTGGTTTATGTGTCAGAAATAGTAAACCAACACATATATCATATGTCACTCGAGTATAAAATAAATAGTTTAAACAATATGTGATAAGAATAGCTCGTTTCTTAAGTTTACACTCTGATGAAAACTGATAGATTGCTCTAGGTACAGATATACTACACAATATTGAAGCTGCTGAGGTCGAGTTGCAGCCCAGAAAGTATAAACGGTTAGAAGACGACCCCATTAAGTATTTACCGCTTTGAGATGATAATATTCGTACCTCAGTCATAATTCTTACCACTTTAATTTTCTGCCGAAATATAATACCCCTCGTAGGTACTGTGCGTGTTACAGGTAACAGAACACGAACACCGGTTTTTGAACGCAGTCTTAACGACGTTATCGTAACTGAAACGTCAGTGCTATCGTTCTCGGTTGATTCTGTACAAGGCCAGAGACGAGTGAATCTCCGAGTACTCTGTGACGGCTATGCGTTCTTTATGGTAGGCTATACCCGCAGGATGTGATAATCCGTTTCTCTTCGTCAGTACGAGTTTGATAAACTGGCCGTCGCTGGAGAACATCGACACCGAATGATTGCCCCAATCGGCCACGTATATATTGTCGGCGTCGTCCACGCAGACGCCGTTCGGATATTTCAGATGCCTTCCCTGTTCTGGATCGGTGTTGCTGATCTCGAACTCGAGCTTTCCCGCTTTGTCGAAGACGAACACCGTCTGGCACCAATTGTCGGAGACGATGATTCGGTCGCGGCGGTCGGTGACGAGGTAGCTGGGGCTGTGGAATTCGACATCGGAAGGTTCGTGGCTCAGCAGGTTCTTGGGATGTTTTCTGTCTTTGTAGTAGCACGTGACGTTTCTCCGATCCAGATCGGAGACGATGAAGTGTCCCTTCGAATTGATGGCGATGCCACATGGACAATTGAAGCTCTGTTTCATCTTACGGCCGTTCGGCTTGTTCACGGCCACCTCGCTGTCGATGCTGACCAACTTGACGCAGCACTCTCTCGAGTCGGTGATGGCGACCAGCCCGTCTTGTTGTAGCGTCATCCGTCTCGGGCTGATCAAACCCTCGGCTATCGACTTGATGCTCGTCCCGTCGGCGTCGATCAGCTGCAGTCTGAAGTTATCCTTGTCCGATACGAGGATCGTACCATCGGCTAGGAAGAGCACATCGGTCGGACGGCTGATCTCGCCCAGACGGCTACCCTCTCGGTCGATCCGCCAGAGACATTGCTCGGAGAGGACGGGCTCCTTGTAGAGGCCTAAAGAGTGGATGTTATCGCTGCTGCTGGTGCTGGTCTCCGCATCCGATGTCGTGTCTCCTTCGTCTTCTTGACAGTCTGCGAAGTCCTCGTTGCCGATCGCCGTGATCGATCTCGACCTCGGCCGCGTGGTGCCGTCTGGCGCAGAAGTGCCGCTCGTCAGGCCGAGGGGTCTGTTCTGGCACATCGACATCGATCTGCCTTGACTGGAACACGAGAGCAGACTTTTGGTTCGCGGCTTCAGGATCTCGATGGTACCAAAGGCGGTGTTACAGCGGACGGGAGAAAACATGACGTACTGTATCCCTATAGTTCCCTCTTGGTTCACTGACTTATCCCGGTCGTTGTTACCGCTCTTACGGTCGACGTTCTCTTT
Source organism: Paralvinella palmiformis (assembly GCA_025642065.1). NCBI lineage: Eukaryota > Metazoa > Annelida > Polychaeta > Terebellida > Alvinellidae > Paralvinella > Paralvinella palmiformis. Next base: position 1,614,973 of record JAODUP010000009.1, read on the forward strand.
CGTGTCAGTGCCACTGTTACCGAGTACGCCGTATCCGGAGTACGTGTTCTCCATCTGTAACTGTAAGCTCGGCGTCTCCGGTCTGATGTCCGACGGTACCTGTTTCGCGTACAACTCGTCCGTACCATCGGTCGGATCGTGGATGCCTTGAAGTAGCGTCGAGCACTGATCTGTCGTCATGGCACACTTGTTACACTGCGTCTGACGGAATGTCTCTATCTCGTTGAGCAGTCGACGCTCGTGTTCGCTGATCCTTAACACCAGATCCTTGGCCGTCTCGATGACGACCTTCCTCGCTTTGTTACAGCTCTGGTCCATCCTAGTTAGCTGTGTGTGCATATTACGTAGGTGATCCAGATTAACCTGATCCGGTTCGCTGTCCTCTGAACGAATCATGTTTTTGCCGTCAGCTGCTGATAGCCAAAACTTTGTTATTTATTAAGTTTTAATTTATAGGCAGTTGTCTGTCTCTTTCTGAACATTGTTACTTCACACCCTGCCTGCTCTCTTCCTTAAACTTGCGTGCGCGCGCCCGCACACACGTACGAACACACCTAGCAAGGAGGTAATAGTCTGGCACGGCCATCACCTCAGCTCAAACATCTGACTGTGACGACGGCTGTCCATTTCTCTATAAGGCTGATAGCCTGAGACGGAACACGACCTTAGGTTACAGCACGCCCCTAATGTCTTGTCATCACCCACACCGTGTAGCTCCACCAGTGACACCTAGGATGGTTATAACAAAGGTGTCAAGGGTTATGAGGGGCTGTATGAGGCAATTGAGGCTAACAGCTACTTACTATTGACAGTCAGTCCGTGTAGGAGTAGTATTGTTTGAGAAAGTTTGGGAATGGTGGTATTCTTTGGCAGTATGGGAATGGTGTTATCTGGCAGTATGAGAGTGGTGTTATTTAGGAGTATGAGAGTGGTGTTATTTGGTAGTATGGGAATTATGTTACTTGGCAGTGTGGTAATTGTTTCATCTGGTAGTGTGGGAATGGTGTTATCTGGCAGTATGAGAGTGGTGTTATTTGGCAGTGTGGGAGTGGTGTTATTTGACAGTTGTCCCGCTCTCTGTCTCTCCACTCTTTACTCCACTATCCAGATAAATGGTTTTGCTGTGTTTGAAAATCCCTTTGAGGAATGGCATACGGCTTTAAGTGATATAATATTTTTTTCCCAGGCCATGGTTCATTTATACGCTTTCTGCTAAATGCCATCATGCCTATTGCATGGCATTAAGACATTTTGTTAATTGGTGTTGGTGGGTGTAGTGGGAGCACTATCAAACAGTATCCTCTAATTCCCTGTATTATGTTACTAATGGCAGACTGGGCTCGATGCCGATGCCTACATAAACTAAGCTCCAGCCTACCTCACTAAATATAGACCCTGACCGCTGACTTGCCTCGGCTAATGTAAAACAAGTGTTGGACTTTAATATGTTCCTCACCACAGGCCCCTCTATATCAGTATATGTGATAATATAACGGGGTACTCCCACAGTGTGGCCAAAGGATCAGTAGGATAAATAACAGAAATATAAATGATTTAACGTGGCTGTTTTTTTAACATCTGATACTTCATTCCCTCTTCCTAGTTTTTTAATGGACGTTTTTACAGGTCAGCCAGTACCCAGTCCCTTTTTTTTAGGGATTGTTTTCGACATAGTTATTATTTGGACATATTTCCATTTATCGCTGCCATCTGGTGGTGACATTGGGAAGCAAGCAACCAGGTAACGAGTCATGGCTCACTTAGGTTGTCCTGTGTACATTAATATTGGCTGTTAATGACGTTTATAGGTAGATTATTCCTCATATTTATAAGCTATAAAGGAAATAATATGTAAATGTTCCACCAGTATTGCATGATTTAAAGATTATTTAGTTTTATTAGTATAATAATGATATTAATGTGCAATGTTGTAATACGGATGAGCCTCGGGAGATGTTCAAACAGCATTTCATGTTTCTGTTAATTTATCGTAATCTTTTTAATTGATATTGTTGTATATGTTATTTTGAGATTAAAACAATCGTTTCATATTGTTTTAAGAATATGACAAATATGATAAAATTGTGATTAAAAGGCTGATGACTCAACAACAAGGGCCAACTTTGTGCCTTAAAATAATGCATACATTCAATTTAATATTCAAATAATTTTTTTTATAAAAGTAAGATTAAGATATATATATTAATATAGATGTGTAAGTTATTGGGTTTTGATAATTAGTTTCACAGGAATTTTCATAGGTTAAAAAGAGGTAAACAAAGAGATTTTAGTTAACGATAGCTAGGCTCGTCAGTGACTGGCAAGTTTATTTCATTGGATGGTCTGGATTTGTTTCAGCAAATCTTCTATGGTTGTTGCACAAATCCTCTCTGTAAAGACCTGCACTGGTATCATTGAATATATATATATATAGAGAGAGAGAATTTGTCAAAATTGATGAACAAGTCAATAAACCAATTGTTATTGATGAACATTAGATAATTGCCACTAACCTTTGCTCCATGTAACTTGATTGTGTTCTTTGAGTCTACACAAGGCATGTTTGGGATCTGTAATTTTTCCAACCCGACGCCATCTCTCAGTATTTGATAATTGTGGGAAGTCATTAATTTATGTTTCACCTTTGAATCATGCCCCACACTATGAATTGAATTTAACTTTACTGAATTATTTAATGACTTTGCTGTTCCGGGAGAATCCCCAGACTGTCACTTATTCCGCGCAGCCTCTATGTTGGGGTGGTTGAGAAACCCCCTCCCCCCCCCCACCACTCACAGGGGAGCAGTAAGATATTTAATATAATTTAGTTATCATTTTATAAACTTAAACTGGTGTAATGTTGAAAAAGAGTATGTCAAATACATTGTGTGTGTGTGTGTGTGTAGAATCTGTCTGTCTGTATATATATATATATATATATATATATATATATATATATATATATATGTGTGTGTGTGTGTGTGTGTGTGTGTGTGTGTGTGTGGATAGAATTATTAAGTTAAATATAATATATAATTTATGTGAGCAAGTTGTATACAATACACAGAAACATGCTAAAATGCAAATCCAATGACACAGCGTTATATATTAATATATCACATTTTAGTATGTTATTTTATGACCATTTATTACCGGAACTTCCCTTATAGATCTAGCTACTAATTTCTAACAACATTTATCTATTTTGTCTTAACTGACATTAGTCACGTTTAGTGGATGAGACAACAAGTAACTTTTCATCTTGATGGATTTGAATTGAGTTTTTATATTTTTCTAGATCGGCACCATATCACTCACTGAGCCACTATGCTCCATTTGCCATAATCTGTGTACACATGTGGATGAGACCATCAGTAACCCATCATCTTGGTGGATTCGAACTCAGTTTTCATATTATTCTAGATCTGCACCACACAACTGAACTATTATGCCCTGCTAATCTTAACTGAATCAGTGTTGAATTAGCAGGGCATTAAAGCTGGTGTATGCTATGTTGTAATTAAATCTTAATGTGTACACTATACTATACTATATTTACATGTTACTGGAAACTATATCAGTATATTTACCATGATTACACGTTGTTTAAAGTGACCTCTAATAGATTATGCTGAGAGTTCAATGAACATTATGGTCAGTAAGTATTAATTTAAATCGAGTCTGAGTGTAACATGACACCAGTTGATAGTGAGTATACATGCATATGTGTATGTATGTACGTATGTATGAACGTACCTGGTTGCTTAGAATTGGATATATTAAGAGAAAGCAGGCAAAGCGGCTTATTTATAGTGTACATGGTTCATTAATGCTTTTAATAATCTGGAATAAGGAGACTGTTAGAAATACGCCTGAACACTTCCTCACACAGACACACACACACACACACACAGAGGCGCACACATACACATGCCACACACACACACTCACGCAGACACACACAGACACACCAAGAGTGTTATCAAACATCTTGCTGATATTGTTCCCGGTTACATATCTATAATAACCTGTTGCCATGGCATTAAGAGGGAGGAGCTTAGCTTACGTCCTTGTCTCACTTATTAGGAGGAGAAGTAATTACATACTGTACCAGGTGTTTCTAACACCTGGACCACCCAAGTCTAATCAGGTGATGATCTCATTGTGTTATACCAGGTTGATGATGCTGTCAATGATAATGAGTGATGTTAAAAATCGGTGAATACCTAAAAGCTGATTAATTAACTCATTGTTATTTTTAGGAGAATTCTGAAGTATTCATTAGCAACACTAAAGCCAACATAAAAGGTGAATTATTGTAATTATATCATTGGATGATGATGATGATGATGATGAATATTGATGTTTTACGACCACTTTTGTACACATGGTAGGCTTCATGGGCCCAGCGACCTCCAAAGGTAATGAAGTGAAGTCAAAGATGAAACAACCTTCAGATATGCCCATGCCGAGATTCAAACAGGTAGATCTATGATCCAACACACTACTACTAGATCAAGGAGGCACAGATTCAAATATATTTATACTCAAATATACACTCAACCCACCTAGTAAAGCCTCTAGTTTCATATGCATGGCACAAATTATCCCCGCCTCATGCTGTTGACATCTCTCTACCAACAACGATAATCATATTACAGCTAATATGGAGATATATTGTGGATAATATAACTGAACATCAGTGACAGTGAGTGAAGACACCAGACACAGCTGATTAGCCTCATAAGTGTCATACATAACCAGGAGTTAGCCATCTTGTTATTAATTGTTGTAATGTCATATTTCATCTTGATTTTCAAAATATGTCAAAATGTTAATTTCATTTTGTGTTAATTTTGTATGACTGCACTGAAACATATTGTGGTGACAAACTGAGCCAGCCAGGAACATTAATAATTTCCATTCTATCTATGAAATTGTCCCGCGTGATACTGGCATCAAGTAAACAAAGTTATATCATCATGTTTACAAAGAACTACAGACTTATCTAGAGAGAGAGAGAGAGAGAGGGGTGGGGAATCTTTCCAGCATGTTGAGGTGCACCTAAGAAATGTTTTATCGTGTGTATATGCCTAACTAGTACCTATACTAATCAGTAGAGCATTGAAACACCACCATTCAATATTACAACAGGACATATTATTGTGAAGCTTGAACAGATTATGTCTCAAGGAAACTACTACAGTCTGACTCTGTTATAACATGGTGTTTGGGGGTCCATGGACATGAACCGCGTTATAAGTGGAACGTGGATAGCAATGGTCTGTGTGTATTAGTAATGGAATGCCTTCATACAACATTTTGTCACGCCATTTTTTCACACATTTTCTCTATTTGAGAATTTCAAGAAAAACCACAGCATCACAGAATTTGGGAAAGTCATAGATGTACTTTGTTTTATTTATGTGTAGATGACAGAATACAATCTTTTATAGAGTTAGATTGATCCAAACTAAATCCTATTTCACATTTATTCATAAGCTGGAATCCCTTCAGAGACAGCAACTGTATTTGTCATTTAATGGATGTTTATTCTTATACTAGATTCTTGTATCCTGTTATAATATATACTTGGTATAAATAAAATAGACGTTTCCTATTTTATTTGTCGGTGGTGGTTGGGGGGGGGGGAGATATGAATCTTTGTCATGCACGACACTGTGGCTTGTGATTTACCTTACGGTATTCTTTCAATATCATATAATATATGTTTAATGGAGTAAGATCCTGGTTGTTTGTTTGTATGTATGTGTGTGTGTTCATGCGTGTGTGTGTGTGTTTTATCAGATTATCTTAAACCAACTTTATTGATTGCTATTGTATGGCTACCACAGATACATACCAGAGTCTGAATTAGCAATTAAGTAAATTAACTGTCAGTGTCACTAATATTTAAGAACATAAATGTCATTTTAACCTTATTTGACTGTGGCTAAATAAATCATAATTGAAGTTCAAAAAATTTAATAAAGTATGAAAAGAAATGCCATGATAATAATGATGTAGGAATGCTAATAATATTATATTTGAACTGTAGAGTAAAGGCTCTCATCTCACCAGTATTGACACAAGATGGAAACCTTCCTTGACTAGAATGTAGCATAATTAGGTTTTCTCTACAGTAAATCAATTTATTTCACTCAGAATTGTTCTGTAGATACATTGTGTCTTCTTAAACAAACTCATTTTGATCTTGTTTGTACAGGCCATCAGTGATTCTAGATAAAAACTAGTGTTTTAGACATCCAAGACCTATAGAGCGCCAGGCCAATCTGGTTATTGTAATTATTGTATTTCTTTGATTTTTTATAAGATAAACAGATGCATGTTTATCAAAGGCAGCGATAAGGAACAGCTTGCATTTCTCAATGTAGTCAAGGAGATATTGGTCAAAATGTGATTTTATTGTTTCATTATGTATTTTACATGTACTTAAGTTCTTTCATTAACAACATTTTCTAAGTGAATGATAACCCATGTAATATTTTTGTAACTTGAATGGTTTTTAATGCATGGTCAATATGTTTGGTATGAGAGATTATGTTCGTGTTATTGTTTTCTGTTTTAATATATTGCTGTTTGCCTTCATTCAGATTTTGTATTGGTGCAGTTTTCTCACATTTTTCTCTCTCTGACTTTCTCACCCATGCATACACACACACACACACACAAACATTCTCACTACTGCCGTGATCTGACTTGGGTGTTTTACACCCAAACTCCACGCTGTAGGTGATTCGTATTTTGATTTTGCTTGGCGGCTTAGGGACTGGTGAGACATTACACATGTCTCAGCAAGAAAAGTCTCCACTCTGGATTCAGTCCCCTGAAGAAACGTCCATAGTTTGAATTCACGGTTCGAGATTCTCTGTGCCTTATAATACACAGCAAACACACACACACACACACACATGCACACAGAGAGAGAGAGAGAGAGAGAGAGAGAGAGAAAAGGATTAAAAATGGCAAACAAATCATATCTCACTGCAGTTTAGGCTATTGCTGTCTTAATAAAAATATAGTAATAGTGTAAAATTATATAAATACTTACATTAATAAATAACCATTAACTATGGTATTGATTGACTTATATTATATTATTCACCAAACTGGTAGGATATGTGATGAAATCCTGGTAATTAACAGCTAATATCTAAATTGACAATTAATTTGAATGCAGCTCCATGTCTAAGGCCATTGATATTACTCCGTTACAGTGCTTCTACTTAATATGCATGTTTTGTGAATGTTGTCTATTGATACTTTTATTATTTAATGACTAAAATACTAATTAAATTGAATATTAATATTATTAATGTGTTATATATCCTAATATTACTAAGTATGTTGTTTGTTTCTGAATACATGCAAATAATATCCACAGTTAGGTATTTGGAACATGGTATGACTGAGTAATCATATACATAACATAACTAACAGTGGCCTCACAATTGATCCATGAAACACACTATAATTTATTAAGCATTGGCTAAACTGTTCAAGATATTATAGTTACCATTTTGCTGAGATTAGCAAATATACCATTATATAGTAAAACCTCCACAATACCATTTCATGAAATTCTTTTTATAATTTCAATATTGACGACTTATTTTGAAGTGAAGATTAAACTCCAAAAACAGCTCTTTATTTCACTAAAAGCAATTCTCATAATTTTCTTACAACTTTACAATATATATATATATATATATATATATATATATATATATATATATATATATGTGTATTTATGTAATACTTTTGTAGCCATTTGTAATTTATTTTATGTGTGTGGTATTTTCCAGATGGAGGCAATCTCGTTTATTCAGCACCAACGAGTGCTGGTAAGACTCTCGTTGCTGAGCTGCTTATACTGAAAAGGATTTTGGAAACAAAGAAAAAGGCTATTTTCATCTTGCCATTTGTGTCTGTGGCAAGAGAAAAGATGTTCTACTTCCAGGTAAGAAGACAAGCATGATATTAATACACTCTCATAGAAAATATATGCTGATGCTATAGAGATGAAACATAATATATTAGGTACTTACTTGGTGCTGTCTCCATAATAAATAGTTTCCCTTCAGTAAGATGACCTGATGAATGATGATGAGACTGTTATTTCGAATTTCCGAGAGTCGTGGTGTTTTGTTATTTTTCTCTATAAATGTTTTTAGGGGGGAGATACTGGATAGAGTATGAATTTTTCTTAATGAAGATTTTGCTGCAACATGATGATCTTAGTTTTGTGACAAATCTGAGACTCCCCAAGGTTATCATTTTGATCTCAGATACTGAATGCCATCCTGAATGTAAGGAAATAGCTTGTCAAAAAGGTTCGATCATTCCACCTCTCCTTCCACCACTAATACACACAGATTGATCCCATCAAGACAACTGGTACTTACTATCATCCACTTATAATACAGTCTATGATCTATGGACCTCTATCACGTGTGTTATGGTGGAGACAGACTGTAGACTTTTGTCCTGAGACTGTAGACTCTTGTCCTGAGACTGTAGACTCTTGTCCTGAGACTGTATACTTTTGTCCTGAGACTGTAGACTCTTGTCCTGAGACTGTAGACTCTTGTCCTGAGACTGTAGACTCTTGTCCTGAGACTGTATACTTTTGTCCTGAGACTGTAGACTCTTGTCTTCAGACTGTAGACTCTTGTCCTGAGACTGTAGACTCTTGTCTTCAGACTGTAGACTCTTGTCCTGAGACTGTAGACTCTTGTCCTCAGACTGTAGACTTTTGTCCTCGAACTGAGTTTTAATTTTAATTAGTTGTCTTCTGTAGTCTTGACTACCATTACTTCAAGTTGAAATCTATTTTTAAACTTTATCGGTTTTAGACAATTTGGAGTGAGTGAGTGAGTGAGTGAGTGAGTTATTAGTCTTGATGCTGGTCACACCTATGACATATGGCAGATGGGCAGCTCTCTATGAAGGAAACATCTCACAAAAACTGGTATGAGTCAGATTCAAACACATAAGGCCTATTCCAGTTATAACTATATGGGGGTCTTGGACGGGAATTTTATTAATAATACATGGCTGATGGGGTCTGAGAAATAGAACAAATGATGGATGGTGGGTAGACTAGAAAAGTAATAATTATTGTTGGTCGGTTTTGTGCAAATCTATGTTTGGTGGTGGGTTGGTTGAATGGGTGGGTGGGTGTATATCAGGAAATGGAACACCGGGTATATTTTATGTAGAATCGTGAAGAAATGAATCTCATCGGAGATAATGTAACAGTTTAACAGCGAAAAACATTGCTTTAATTTTGTCAATATCATCGTGAACGGTAGTGACATCTGACGTGTGTGCGATAAATGTTTGTGGTATCTTATGGCCAGGGAATGGATTGATAAAATCTGTGAAATATTTTTGGTCTAATTTGAGACTTGCCACTATGAATACTCCTTTAATTAAGTATACACTGGTGGAATAAATGTAGACTTTTATGTAACTTCATAAGAATTTAAGATATCGGGATTAACTGCATCTATGTGACGAATTATTATCGTGTGGACACAATATTATTGTTTTGTTGTCCACAGTGAGCCCTGGTGTAAAAAGATCTGGTGTCTCCCAAGATTAATTGTATTCCCCAGATATGTCTCAATCTAATGGCATCAAGACCACAGTGTTTTGCCTATTCGGATCTTTTAACCTGATTTTTGAGTCCACATAATCCAGTTGGATGAAGTTTATTACCGTATCGTAATTTATCTGGGGGACACTATAATTCCCAATGCTGAAATAGGCAATTCCTCCTGGGGACAAAACGTCTTTATACTTTGGTTTGTAGGCTAACTAAAACACAATATAGGATGAATATTATCACAAAATGGATACTTCTAGAAAGCTAACAGATCATCCACATAAAGGATATTTATTAGCAAGCCTATATAAAGTGTATTAATCTGAGAAAATAAAAGCATTATAACTAACTTTATATATGGCATACAAACTGAGACTACTTGTTAAAGCGGGAGCATTTCATATACAGATGCCATATTTATTGGGGAATAATTGTGCAAATTAAAAACTTGATTGGTGGGTCTAGGAAAAAGATTAAATTGTAGGTAAATGTGGGGGGGGGGGGTTCCTCCCAGAGTTTTGCATTGTAATGCCCTAAGAGTCTAACCACTGTACTAATGGATTACTTCTTAACGATATAGTATTAGCTGTATTTGTTGTTTTCTTCACATTTGTGCTAATCAACACCTTACAAGATCTGTCCTACAGTATCACTGTTTTCCGTTGTCTCACCTGACCTCACTGTCTCTTTATAGATGACAATGTGTACCAGTCACACCAACATGTTGATGACACTACAATATGTTAGACAATCTAAACTGATTTGTTGACACGACACCGTCAGAAATAGCTGTTCGGTGACTTATGTTACATTTTAGCTGGTGTCACAGTACTTTTGTTAGAATGTGGGATGAGAAGGGTTTATCTTAGACAGAAATAATCTTTTGAGTACAGCTAACTCCAGGTGTCTGTCCTGGTCTCTATAGATCCTAGGTTGGTTATTCTAATTATACACGTGTATAGATTTGTGTGTGTGTGTGTGTGTCTGTATAGATTTGTGTGGGTATGTCTGTATGCATCTGTGCGGGTATGTCTGTATATATCTGTGTGCGTGTCTGTATGTCTCTGTGTGGGTATGTCTGTATGTATCTGTGTGGGTATGCCTTTATGTATCTGTGTGTGTGCGTCTGTATGTATATGTGTCGGTGTGTCTGTATGTATATGTGTGTGTGTCTGTATAGATTTGTGTGGCTGTGTCTGTATGTATATGTGCGGGTGTGTCTATGTATCTGTGTGGGTGTGTCTGTATGTATATGTGTGGGTGTGTCTGTATGTATCTGTGTGGGTGTGTCTGTATGTATCTGTGTGCGTGTGTCTGTATGTATCTGTGTGGGTGTGTCCGTATGTATCTGTGTGGTTGTGTCTGTCTGTTTGTCTATCTCTGTCTATCTTTTCATCCATATACCAAAGTGGAGGAAAAGTCGCTGTTAGTTTATATTGTCATATAGTCATTATAATTACTATTTATTACTTTCTATAACTACTTCTGAATATTTGTGTAGTTCTGGCCCTAAACATTACAATGAATATCGAATGAAAAATGTTTGCCCAGTACCTTAAGGGTCCGCTGTGGCTTCCTAACTTCCTCAAACCCAGTCCCTTAATAAGAATGATGTTTTAAAGGCTAAATGTGTTTAAGGCAATCACAATAGACTACAATTAATGGGATATAACAGTTTATTTGTGATCAAAACACAAAACTGGCTTTCCGTCATCCTGACTCTCTTTAATGGGATATAACAGTTTATTTGTGATCAAAACACAAAACTGGCTTTCCGTCATCCTGTCCACAATAGACTACAATTAATGGGATATAACAGTTTATTTGTGATCAAAACACAAAACTGGCTTTCCGTCATCCTGTCCACAATAGACTACAATTAATGGGATATAACAGTTTATTTGTGATCAAAACACAAAACTGGCTTTCCGTCATCCTGTCCACAATAGACTACAATTAATGGGATATAACAGTTTATTTGTGATCAAAACACAAAACTGGCTTTCCGTCATCCTGTCCACAATAGACTACAATTAATGGGATATAACAGTTTATTTGTGATCAAAACACAAAACTGGCTTTCCGTCATCATGTCCACAATAGACTACAATTAATGGGATATAACAGTTTATTTGTGATCAAAACACAAAACTGGCTTTCCGTCATCCTGTCCACAATAGACTACACTTAATGGGATATAACAGTTTATTTGTGATCAAAACACAAAACTGGCTTTCCGTCATCCTGTCCACAATAGACTACAATTAATGGGATATAACAGTTTATTTGTGATCAAAACACAAAACTGGCTTTCCGTCATCCTGTCCACAATAGACTACAATTAATGGGATATAACAGTTTATTTGTGATCAAAACACAAAACTGGCTTTCCGTCATCCTGTCCAAGAGAAAAATGTGCTTCTAAGGAACGAGAATATTTGTTGTGAGAAATATTACTTTATCAGTTTATGAAGTCCATGACTAGATGATTAGCTGTAAATGTAAACCAGTAAACATCAATGTGTTGATTATTACTTCAACAGCCTTTAAAGTTTTAGGTATCTACTCTGTAGGCTTTTCTCTCTGTCGATCTTAATATGGAACAAATTATCCATATATAGATTTCTGATATTTTGAGCCATCTGTTTTAATTCAAGTTTGAAATATTGACCTTTAAAAACTCATATATTAAATGAGATCAGTCGTTTTAAAACTACCCTATATAGAACTCAATTTGCGATGTATGTGTGTGTGTGTGCATGTGTATGTGCACATGCACTACCCAAGGGAAGTAAAAAGGACAACAGTAAAATATTCACATCTCTCTCTCTCTCTCTCTCTCTCTCTCTCTCTCCCTCTCTCCCTCTCTCCCTCTCTCTCTCTCTCTCTCTCTCTCTCTCTCTCTCTCTTATATATATATATATATATATATATATAATTTATATATTGCAATACATAATATAAAGTCAAGAATTTTAGGGATCGCCAATTCTGTGTCCATTTTGACTGAAAATCGATACATGTATATCCAGAATTTGTTAGATATTAGCTTTCCAGAATTCTGATATTTTATGGATAACTCCTGATATCGTTTGTCTGGCAGAATATTTCTACTAAAATTATCTGAACCCTTAAATTATATCAGCCAAACAGGAATGAAGTAATATTCAGTCAAAGGAGACTCACATATAATATAATATAGCTAGCAGTAGTAAAGACAATTATTTAATTGGACTATTACACATGATAACATGCCGTCCAATGATCCTATTTGTTTGCAGGAATTTGTTTTGATAACACGGAATATATGAGAAAATGGTTGTTGGATGTTTCTGTAATAATAGTTTGATCACATGTTTAAGAGAGAACAAATAATAGTTATCGGATCATCTTATATTAAAATTTTTACACATAATTGCTAATTGAGTAAAGTTAACCATAATGTAGGATAAACATATTATCTATATATATCATCTGTGTTGGTGATGATAGCTCTACTTCAGTCTATCATTCTAGAATTATTTAATTAGGAGTGGTTTCTGAGGTTTCAATTTGCTGTGATAATAAATTTTGTACTAAAAGAATGTGTGTTTGAATTATAATTGAATAATTTTGGAAACTCTGATGGCCATTGACCCATGCAAATATTTAAAATTGCAATTGTCGTACCTCCAAATATTTCAACATTTGACATAGGTCTATACTATTATATTTTATTATTGTAGTAATAAATTTGATTTAATATTATACAAAATTTTAAATTTTGTACTAAAAGAATGTGTGTTTGAATTATAATTGAATAATTTTGGAAACTCTGATGGTCATTGACCCATGCAAATATTTAAAATTGCAATTGTCGTACGTCCAAATATTTCAACATTTGACATAGGTTGAAATCAAGTCCAAGTTTATAATACTAGTGAAAGAAAATTATAAACAGGCTGAATTTATGGGTTTAAAAAATCCAACCAGTTGTAAAATTCGTTGCCTTTTGACATTTATGATCATGTCTGAACACTGTTGCATCCTGGAAATCATTTGTAGATCAACCAGTTGTAAACAAGGAAAACCGCACACCTTGTTTCTGTGATACAATGATAATCTGTTAATATGGACATCATTTATCCAGCAAATGCACCTTCCGACACACTATTGTCTGTGACGGATTTAGCTCCACTATTAATGACTTTTTAATTTAGCAAACTTGCATTCCACGTTCCAACTCCGACACTTCATTTCGCTAACAGAATGTGACATTTCAGTGTAAAATGACCTTGATAATCCAACAACACGGAAATGTTGCCAAATATTTCCGCTGGTTCAGTCATGCAAGACACACTGACGTCTTGTCAGTAATGGTTCATTAACCAGCCACATGCATTAATTGCAATATCGTCCTTGACACACCTACGCACGACGCTTCCATTGCATGTGGCCATCTCATGGCCAATCATAATCATTCATGGCTAATAGCAAACACAACTGTATGATCTTTCATGGATTCAGTATTCCAACATTCACTTTTATCCGACATATTATCATGTGACAAACCTTGTCGGAATATCAGATTTTCTCTATATTATTTATAGATGTATCTATGTTTTCAAAAAGCTCCCCATTTGAGTGTTTGTCACAGTCCTGACTTTTTCAAATGTTGGATAATTGTGTTAACCAAAAAAGAAATGTAACACCGAATAACGTGTGACTGTCATATAATCTACACCAGCAGGGACCATCTCTGGTCGTATGGATACTTGCTTAAAGTGATTCTGGGGAGATTTTCAACACACTACACAGAATAGATAAGACTTAAATTCTAACCATTTCTTATTTAAGTTGATGAAAACTGATTGTATTATTAAATACAAAAGACATTACTCTACATGGATATTTTAACCCTGCATACAGAGTAATTCAGATCCGGAGTAACATTCAGGTGCCACACAAGTCATCCTGATAAATATTTTATTTTGTTCATTTTAACTCTGCAAGTCCTGAAGGGAAGAGTTGTGTATTGACATCATCACCGGGCATATATTTTGTTAGACTTTTGCTCAGTTGTGGGTGTAACATCACTAATCTCTGTATGCTAACACTGACCATTCATGCATACTTTGCTGTATAATTAATAAAAACACAACATATTCGGATCAAACTGATTCATGTGAACTGTAGGTACAAGGTTATTTTGATGTTTCTATCCACAAAACACTTAACTGATGTATAATTTAAAAGAAATAAGTAAGATAGTGTCTAATAACGTCAACAAAAGTCATTGTTTTTAAAATCATCTGAACATTTTTTTGTCCGCCAATTTGTTCTGAAATATGTATTCTAAAGCCAGTTGATTACAGGTAGTTAGTTTATTAGTCATAATGTGTTGAATGAGATTTACCACGTTTTAACTTTACCATAATTCTCCTGGTTTTGTAGAAAATCTTCCAGGATGCTGGTATACGCGTTGATGGCTACATGGGTAGTCAGAATGCTACTGGGGGATTTAGCTCGCTAGATGTGGCCATTTGTACAATAGAGAAGGCAAATGGACTAATTAACAGACTTCTTGAAGAAGGCAAGATGGACATGTTAGGTATGTACAGCTGAAGTTTGAAAAACGAACAAGAAAACACTATTTCAAACACCAGTTTTTGGTATCTTTATTGATAACTCAAAGACAAATTATTTCTAACTAATCTAGTATTATATTTTCATAACTAATATAAATCTAACCCTATCCCATCTGGATTGTATGTCACCGTTTTTACCGTTTATTAATTATTTCTAGCAACAGTTTGTTTTGGATCCAATCTGACACTATCTTTTCATGTCGTTGGATGTCAGTAAATGTCAATATATTCCTCTACCATCTGGATTTCATTTTGCTGTTTATTAGTTACTAAATAATACGATGTCTGGCACGTGCTGTATCACACTGCGTGTGTTTCGGGGAAATGTGTGAAGCCTATATATCAATGGTTCACCGAATAAAAATGGCTTGATAATTGCTTTTGTACAATTGAATCTAAAGAAAAGTAGGGATAATGTTGGATCTAAAATAATATTAAAACTGAGATCTGACAACACAGCTATAGAAGTCTCATAATCAGAGAGCTAACAAAGAATGCACTCTATCAAACAAACATGTTTCTCTATACACCAGCAGTAAATGTACGAACAACACTTACTTATCAGTGCTCTAATTGTTGTCACATTTGAATAGAAAATAAAACATCTGTTAGGTTGGAGAAAAGATTTATTAACATAATTTGTATATTTCCTCAAAAACATGAAAATGTCTACACAATATATTGAAAACCTAAATATGCAGCCTTATATTTTTGTTAATTACCTATTCACATAAGTCCCAGACCTCCTACTTTTCCTACTTTTTTAATGGGAACATCCTACTTTTGGGTTAGATTTCCTACTTTTCACTATCATCTAATTGTCCATCCATTAGAAAATGTCCATCCGTCAATTCCATATATGTCAATCAAATTAAGTACATGTATATTGGTGAGGAACTAATGTGTATGTGTGTGTGTGTGTGTGTGTGTGTGTGGGTTGTGTGTGTGTGTGTGCATGAGTACATGTAAATGTAATAATTATGTGTCAGCTAACATGTTGCCTGGATGTTCAAATACTTTCAGAAGCGACATGTTCATGTGTAGCTCTACACAAGAAAACATGTAATATTTTATTCAAATAATGGAACCTTTTGTCCACATTCTGTCCTATACTTTCTCCTACTTTTGGAATTAGAAGCTCCTACTTTTCCTACTTTTTAACTGACCGTTTTTGCTGGGACCTATGTATTTAGTTCAACCATGATAGTGTAAACATATTATTGGCATAAAATCTGCTACACAACAGAGGATTTGGGAGCATCCAAACTGACTATATCATGATAAATGTTGCACTCTAGCAATATAATTGAACATTCACTTTGTTTATTGAGATATACTATTATTTATTGTGCTGTTAATATTCATATCACAGAAGAGAGATTATATTATGAAATAAAAACTATAATTAAATGAACTGAATTAAGATATGATATGTTGGTTTTCAGTTTGGGTGAAGCATACTCTACTGTTGATAACCTGTATATTTCTCTGTTCACATAGTATCTTTGATTATCTATGTCTAAATATTTCTTACATTTTGGAGATATTCTGTTAGATTTTAAAGCTCAGACACCAAGCAGAGAAAAGGCTGGTTTGAAGATGTTTAGTTTGTATTCCAAATCAGTTGAAGAATGTAGATTCTTAATTGATAAAGGACGTGACTTGATTCACATTTCAGTTGTATGCTGTATTATTGTGTTGGTTTATAGAAGTCATACATTGAGGTGTTTTCTCATGTTGTATATTTTTTATCAGGTATGATAGTCGTGGATGAGCTTCATATGGTGGGTGATGCTAATCGGGGTTATCTCTTGGAGCTTCTCCTAACAAAGGTTAGGTTTGTTGAAGCTAAAACAAAACATGCTCAGAATATCGGAAGGTAAGCTATAATACAGTGCCAAATTTTAAAAACAGATGCTCCTTGGCCACATGTCCCAGTCATGTTAGTATTGGTATTCACATGGCCACTGAACAGTCAGCACATAAACATGTGTATGTTTGGCTCTTCATAACTGTTGAATTATGTAAATCAATTGATACTTTGTTAATTTTATATCTACTGTATGTTTTTCATATGTAGCCATGTCATGCATCCTGTTATTACTGTTCATGGAAAGATATAGCATTATTATTTTTGATGTAACATAACCTTAAAACAGGATAATGATTTGAGACTAGATAACAACATTTCTAAATCTTGACTCATTTCAAACCATATAAATATTGCTTAAAATATACATGAGTGCAAGGATATCAAAGTGGAGTAGACCCAGATTTTGCTTTTACTATAGTTCTACCACATTTAATAATATTTGTATTTCTGACTTCATATGCTATGAGGTTGACTCATAATTGTTGATATTTGAAACTCTATTTAATATTTGATTTGGAGTCTAACTTACTTAATCTAATCATTGATCACTGGACAGAGTAGAGTCTGTAACATATAATAAATATAAGGGTTTTAATACTTTTGTTGGGAATATGGTATGCATATATATATATATATATATATATATATATATATATATAATATATAATATCATCATTCATTTTATCCTTCAGTTGCCTTACTATAACCTTTTATGTTTGCAATAGAAATCCACAGAAGTGTGCTGTTCAAATTATAGGAATGAGTGCCACATTACCAAATCTGGATCTGTTATCCAGATGGTTGAACGCTGAACTCTATCACACAGAATTCAGACCTGTGTCACTTGTTGAGATGATGAAGATTGGCAATGCCTTGTATAATGTGAATGGAATGAAGATCCGTGATCTGGATCCCTTGACTATGTACAAAGGTGATGAGGATGGTGTGATTACCATGTGTTTGGAGGTGATCCGGACTGGTCACTCAGTGCTGATTTTTTGTCCAACAAAGAGTTGGTGTGAGAAGTTGTGTGACTCAATAGCAAGAGTGTTTTATGGTCTACGACATGGCAAGGCTGAACAACAGACAGGTAATGAAGAACACTAGAGTAATAATGATTAATGACTGAACACATGGTTGTTCGATTAATTATTTGTAGTAGAAATATATCAGGTAAAGTAAAAAAATGGTTATTCTTGATATCAGAAAGATCCTAGCTGAGAAACACACTAACTGTTTATTATTAAATATATGAAAGTTAAGGTAAGGAAGGTAAACAGTCAATATAGAGATAATTATTACCTCCTAAAACAAACAAATATCTAGATAATGAGTTCATTGTTTATAATAAATGTATAAACTTATATAAACAAGAAAAGTGATGATCATTTTTATTATTACTTAATGCAGGTACATAAAGGATACATTAATTAACATGATGATAATAGCAATATTTAAATAATAATAGAAAGATTTATTACTGTACATCATTTTATGGATGGGAAACGAGACCAGAAATCTAATGGACTAATTGATCCATAGTTTATCACAGTATCAGAGAGACTCAAATGTGAAATGGAAGTAGCAAGGAAGGAAGGGATAACCTTTTTGTTTTGTTTATTGTAAAATATTGGAATTTTTCTGATCATAGACATAAAAATAACATCCCAAGAAGTAACTTGTTTCAAAGACAGTCAAATTTGAATTTTTTCTTTTATGACCAAAATCACTTTAAAGGAAAACACCTTTTGATGAAACAGCCACCTTATACCCCTTGAAGAGATGCACATTTAATGCCTGCTCCCTCACTCAAACAGTCACAAATAATTTCCCCCAATTCAGAAACAAGGAGATACCTCCCTCTTATGTTGATACACAGATGGAACCCTGATTTTTAGACCTGCTGAAGGCATTTGTCATAGACCAAGAGATATTATATAGAATAATTTAGTCAGATCAGTGAGGTGTGCTGCATTGTGAACAAATAGAAGCTAATCAAATAGTAATTTCTGATGTCGAATGTTAACAACTTACCACTTTAAAATGTAGACCTGATCACAAATGCTCAGCATACCACATTGCTCTTTATTATTCTTTATGCAAGAGCTGTTATCTGATACATCATTTTACATATAAATATAGTAATGATGTATTCTGGTATATTTTGTGATTTATGTGCTATAAATAATAATATTATCCATAAGCCATCCGTATTTGTTGTATAAACTAATGTGTGGTGATTTGCCTTAATGACCATGTATATTATTTTATATGGCATGTGTATTATATACTGCAGACATTATTTGGTGTCATGTGCCTATATTTTAGATGGCTTTGTCAAGGCCTCCACTCTGCTGGCTCCAAAGTTAAACGAAGCAGCATTAAAGGATGTCATAGAACAGTTAAAAAGAACACCAGTTGGTTTAGATAATGTACTAGCGAGAGTTGTACCGCAAGGTGTTGCGTATCATCATGCTGGTTAGTAATTATATCATTGTTTATATTAGTTTTAATCATAGAATTAACTATCCTTTATGCTATCATTATCTACTTTAGTACGTTCACAATTAAACAACCCTGAATCCTACTAGTGTCGTTTGACAAAGACTGTACTGGATTACAATTTTACCCTAATAATATATATTATTAATGTTTCCTCATTGTTTCATAGCCTAAGCTGTTTCTCATTTAAAATCCCTAAGTCAAGTGAAATTTATTTGTCATTTACTGCCAAAGACTAGCTTACTAAGCATGTGTGAATTTGATAATAACTACCTGGTAAATACATTGTTTTTTCCTGCCAATGAATTAATTTACAATGCTGATACTACTGATAGATTCGGGTGGGGGGGGGGGGTGTACATGGGTCACTGACTGAGCCAGAGATGAGCTTTATAAAATACTGGACTGCCATGGTACATTACTCTTAGACTCTGTTGTATAATTAATGGCTTCCTTCAAGTGGATATTTAGGTATTTCATTTTCATAGTGTCACTGTTCATTACCTTTATCTGACTCTATTTATTGAGGGTGCTTTGTTAAATGTTATGTTCTATACTTGTAGACTTGTTGTAGAACTTGTTCAATACAGTTCATTGATCATCATAGACTCATAGGAATAATGATCAATAAAGCTCTGGGTGTGATTATGCAATGATTAGATTTCAGAGTTGTTTAGGTAAACATAGAATAGTATTTAAAATGTGGCATAGAAATATCCTTAAGATAGAGATTTTTTCTACAGGAATATTGTATATAACCTTGATGAAGAACAATTAGATAACCACTGAAAAGAAGCTGTATGTTTATGTGATGATGATTGTAATTCAGCTTATTAAATATACTGAATAATATGAGGAAAATCAACATAAATTAGATTCTCTCCTGCTAATTAAAGCTCATTAAAGTAGACATTAAGTTGCCTGTAAAAATAGCCTAAACAAGTCCTGATATGATTTATCTGTAGAGCGAATTATTAGGCCAGTCTGAATGACCGTATGACTCCAAAACTGGCGTATGGCCATATGGAATTATGAAGAAATGAAAAATACATTTCAACAATTTTTTCATGCTTAAATTCTGCTCGTATTTGTCATTTGATTGGTGTTTTGCTTCAATGGCCCGCATGATGCATCAGTACTCTCTAAATTTCTGTAATATCAAGTCATTTTCGGACATTGAAATATCAGTTTACTTGCGCTTTCTTCACTGTGTGCATATATAGGACGAATTAGTTTGCTTGTGGGGGCGATTATGCATGGTGACGTTATCTATTGAATGACGTTTAAACCATCAGAAACATGTAGATATGATTTTCTGCGTATTGAGAAATATTTGTTAAAATGAAGTTGTTGCATAGCTGAGCATCGGAACCATATTCACTAGCACTAAAGGTCCAACCACTCAATGCACATGTGTTGACTCCTGATAGCGGCGAGCAATTGCGCATGCGCTGACTCCCGAATCCTCCTTTACCTCTATCTTTTTAATATGGTACCTGAGCAGAATTTGGTCTAAAGTTAGGTTGAGGCTTTCAACATATTTGAAGATGTTCAAACAAGAGTAAAGGAGGTTGAAGATATCACATCTGTCCAACTTTATTAATGTGATTGTCACACATTGGCTCCGATCTTTTTATACCCGCATCCAAGCATCCGAAACAAGCTAAAATAGGTGCATGCTCGCTCAGTGCTCGTTTCTTTATCACCAGCATACACGGTTCTGATGCTTGGCTTGCGACTCCGTGTCTGAGCACCAGAAAAACATACCTTTAGTGCCAACGAACACAGTTCCGATACTCGGCTACACAACAATGTCATTGTTAAAAATACGCCTAACAGTGGGGGGGGGGTGATCCTGGACGATATCTGGACATACACCAATTTTTTATTTATTCATAAATATTCATTTAGATAGGTTAACAAATGAGTTATTCTTGATATTAAATACATTGTTGGTGGTTTTAACAAATAAATAGTGGTTTTTACATTTATGTGTAATCAGCTGATCGATGACGTCAGAACTCACGTGCAGTTTCCAGGTATATTTTCCTTTTTGGTGCCAAATTTGAAGGTCCAAAACAAGGATGAGTTCTGCTTTATGTGATAATTGTAAATTGTTAGTAGAGCCCGGAAAACTATTGAAAATACTAGTTCAATTAAGTGAGTCTAACCCTGAAACAAGCTTGTAAGTTGTATGATATCTATATAGTGTGAATCATTACTGGCAGGTTTGTAGTTGAATGAGAAAACACTTTATGAACAATATTTTCCACTAAACAATCTAAAACAAATCAGTAATATCTTTTTTTATTATTTGGTTACTATAATACTTTCTATATCCACTTGTAGGTCTGACATTTGATGAACGTGATGTCATAGAAGGTGCATTTCGTCAGTTAGCCATACGTGTGTTAGTGGCAACATCCACATTGTCATCTGGAGTCAACCTGCCAGCACGCCGTGTCATCATCAGGACACCAATATTTAACAGGAATGTCATCGACACGTTAACATACAAACAGATGGTTGGTCGTGCAGGGAGGAAAGGAATTGATACTTATGGTAAATGTCATTACTATCATTGGTAAATGTCTGTTGTTTTATTAGTCTTTGTATGGCTTTTTGAAACAGTTGAGTTTTAATCTGGATAAAAAGACCCCGGACAACAAATTAAAAGTGATAAGCACAGATTTTGAATTTGGGCTATGTTTCAAATAAAAAGTTATGCTTAAATTTGTGTTATTTCTGATATTGTTTGCTGTTCAAAAACCAATTTTATGTGTGACATCATTGGAGTCAGTTGAGCTTTGAATTCATTGTAAACAAAGATGACAGTGTATCTTATTCTGATTGAAAAATACTATTACTATTATTATTATACAGAACTTATAAAGCGCTCTTTTCATACTTAAAACCTGTTCAAAAGTGCTGTACATAAACTTATGAAAAACTTATATATAAGATATAACAAATATAATACGATTATTTCATAACAATATATGTATAAAGCTAAATTGAGATATATGAAACTGATTAAGAAAAAAAGAGGAAATTAAACACCAAAATGGCTCAAGAACAAATACGATTTTCAGCAACATCTTAAAATTGTTCAGTGTTTTGGATTCACGAATGTGAGCTGGGAGTGCATTCCATAGCTTGGCTGCTGAACATTGAAATTTTCTTTCACCATAGCTAGATGTTCTAACCCTTGGAACCAACAATGTCACTGAATCCTTTGATCATAGTGTTCTTTTTGGTTGATAAACTGTCAACTCGTCAGATATTTATCTTGGAGCCTGTTCATGTAGGGCTTTATATGTGTGCATTAGGATTTTAACAGGTAACCAATGGAGATCCTTCAATATTGGTGTAATGTGACTCCAGCATGATGTTCGGTTCATTTTCTGTATACGTTGTAACTTGTTAATGGAGGTCTGGGGCAGTCCATTGAGCAAAGCGTTACAGTAATCCAATGATGTTATAAGCCCAAAATATGATCCACTAAGTGCCATTTGCTTGTCAGAATGCTAGCATTATTATGAAATTTATGGCTAAATTTATCAAAAGATCCACCTAGGTGAGAATGTGGATCAACAGATCAAGAATAAAATAATGGGAAGTAAACTATCACAGCCAAAAGAAACTTTTTAGTATAGGTAAGGGACATTGTTACATTTATTTTAGCTTTATGTTTTTATATTGATTGATTGATTATTTGGTTGGTTGGTTGATGAATTGATATGATCTTATGTGACATGAGCAGAAAACAGATAATACATATGATCTTCAACCTACTAGTGGAATTCCCAAATATAATATTTTTTTAATTTCTTTTGTTTAACTATCAGTATAATCTGTAGTACTGCTTGTTTACTACTTGTTAAAATTCTAGTTCTTTTGGTTAAAAGAGATAAAAGTCAGAAGACACAAGAGTGATTTTGCTCACTTACGTCAATTTAGGGATTGCTTCTTTTCATGATTAGTAAATAAATTTGTTTCAGTCTTCAACTCCAATGATGTCACACACGTGTCTACCAAATGAATCAGAAACCATTTCAATATCCCACAAGTCCTCCAAATTATATAAGAAATTAGTTTTAATCTGTTTGCCCTTTAAAATTTCCATATATGAAACCAGTTCAGAAATAAATAAAAAATGTTACTTGTCTCCTTTAATAATTTTAATTATTCTCTGGAAAACCCTAGAACAAATTTTTGTTTGTGCAATTCATAAATTTTGGTTCTATTGTGCTAATTTAGTTTAACAGTTTCTGTCGTTCTGAGATAATGTGGCATTGAATGGTCGTAGAAAATAATTTTTTCCTTATATTATGCCCATATTTTGTACATAATGTCCCCCCTGATATCCTGGAAATAATCTTTCAGGATCTGTATGAACCTTGTTTATATAAAGTAGTGAATCATTGATTATATTATGCATTTCAAAGATTGAGGATTTATTTGGTTCTAAAATATTATAAAGTTTTCTGGCAGGAGCAAAGTTTTTGTTAAATTATTTTGTTAGCATTTGTATTTCAGGTGAAAGTATTTTAATATGTAAACTGACTGAAAGAATCAAAGCGGAGAAGTTGATGAAGTCTGATCTCACTCCAGTACGAAGTTGTCTTGTTAAGTCAGAGTCTGATTCTCTCAGCTCTAGCATGAAGAGGGCAATATTAGAGGTATATATACATGTTAGATTTCTACACATGCTCATATATGGACATACCGATAGATATGTATAATTTCATAATGATGCATGTAATACTTTAAACATGCTAAATGGTCAATGGTGATGCATTTGTTCGGCAATTATCTTTTCCTTTATTTGGGTTTTCTAAATGTTGAATTCTCTGAGAATTTGTGTCACACAATTTCTCTCTCTCTCTCTCTCTCTCTCTCTCTCTATGTGTGTATGTTTTTCACTCTCTCTCTTTGTGTGTGTGTGTTTTCTCTCTCTGTCTTCACAGGTCTCCCTCTCCCTCTCCCCCCTCTCTCTCTCTCTCTCTCTCTCTCTCTCTCTCTCTCTCTCTCTCTCTATATATATATATATATATATTTCACTTTATAGGTTATAGTCAGTGGTGTAGCATCAACACCACAACAAGTGGAAAATTATGCAAAATGTACACTACTTGCTGCTTCTATGGAAATGGTTTGGGCCATAGATATAAACAATGAAGATCCGATCAGCAGGAGAACAGGAGTGATAGAGAAGTGTATTGACTTCCTTACAGACAGTGAGCTGATATCACTGAGGAAATGTCTTAATGATGGTTTGTAGCTACAGAAGTCATTGCTTGTTTGTTAAATTGTATATTTAGATTTTTCATTTGGTCGTTATTAATCATCAAACTCCAGGATGTTGATTTACAATTCATAACAAACATGAGTAAATGTATATGTAAAACATTGAATAATATTAGTGAAAAAATCTATAAATTAGTTAGAATATTAATTATCTGTTGACATTCAGTTGTTGATTCTATTTGCTGATTAATATTTTGTGTAGGAAGAATGACATAATTTGTACATATAACCATTTATGCCTTTGTTATGTTCGTCATTAAACATCTGTTAAAATAATAGAAATAATTGTATGACAAATTTGACTTGGAAGTTCTGTCAGACATACAAACATTATTAATTTAATCATTACCATAGAAACATACAATTTACCCTTTAACTTATCTACAGTACATTTAGATTAAGTAGTTGATGACAACTATATTGATAAATCAATCCTACAGATATGAGTGAATAATAAAACCTTTCAGACAGTGATATTGTATTTAAATCTGGTAGCCTATCATGGCTATTCATAAACAAAACAGGAATATACCTACAGCTGGACCTGCTAATTGGCGGCACCTACCCTGATCTAATAGTGTCATTTGATATAGGCTTTACTGCCTGTGGATATAAAAGGCAATTACTTTACACTGTGTTCTACAATTTGAGAGATTATTGATCAGGAATGGATTTTTTATAATCAAGTAATGAGCAGTTTATTATTACTAGTAGTTAAATGATAAATGTTTACTTAAATTCCAATTTTATCCTATTATATATTATTAATGTTTCCCTGTTAATTGTTTTGTAGCCTAAGCTGTTACTAATTTAAAATTGTTAAGTCAAGTGAAATTTATTTGGCATTTATCATCAAGGATTAGCTTACTATGTATATGTGAATTTGATAATTAGCTGAATTTATTGTATTTTCCTGCCAGTGAATTAATTTAGAATGCTGATACTAGAGATTGGGGGATGTTACATGAGTCACATACATAGTATATAAACTCTCTTCTGTTTTCAAATCTTTATTTTGCTCCTTTAGGTATTACAACAGTAATGTTTAAATCATTTGCATATGGCTGCCATCATATATTGTCATGGTCTGGTTTTACTAAAATCTTTTGTATGTGATAGCAGATTTCAAAATACTAGAATCTACAAAATATCTGTCGTAGATGAGAGCTGGGCCATGAGTCATATATTCTGAGAGTTAAAGAAATATAGCCCAGTATACAGAACAAAGTGTCTGTACAAGTTTGATGGTAGAGTTGATTTCTTGAATTCTGCAGTATATCTATTTTTGATATTAAGTCATATGGAGAATGATACATATCAAGGAACAAGACTCGTACCTGTGTTTGTCGGATTTGTTTCCTAGGCAGTCACCTCTCTGCCATATGTCTTTGGTATGACCATCACTGAGGCTAAACAATTCAATATATTGAGGAATGGCATCACAAAGTTTTTGTTTAAGTTTCTGGATTATAGAATATCTTATTCAACACAATTTAATTAATTTAATCAATTTATAGACATACCAAAAACATAAAATATTTTGATATTTATTACACAACAGAATTTCATTATCACAACATAGTGAGACTGTTTCTAGTGAGTTTTAACATGTTGCACCACAAAGTGACCGTCACCATCTATATGAGGTCTTGTGTATAACTTATTTTCAATTTTTTAAAATGGAATTTTGAGCTTAGACAATAAGAACAAGAATGAAGTGACTTCTAATGATAGCTGTTCTTCAGGAAAGCTTGAAAATAGGAAATATGACATAAATAAACTGCTGAATTTTTTATGTGATGAGATAAAAGAAAGACGTTATGATCTTCAAGTAAATTGTGTAGTATGATAACAACAATTCTAATAAGTATCGATCTTTGTTATTAAAATAAATTATTTTTAATTAGTTTTACCTGAAATTAGAAAGACAAGATTGGTGTAGATAATAACAATATAATAATTGTCTTAACAACAACCATACTGCGGATTGTAGTGTTGCTGCTATTTACAGAATTAAGAACACAGCAACTAGTCCATGCTAAGCTAAACAGTTAGAGAGCAATGATTGTATTATTTTGTTTGAAGTATTAGATTGCTTATGATGTGTTCTCATTTAGATGGTGTGATGGCGGAGCAGTATACAGCCACTAATCTCGGGTCTGCTGTCTTAGCGTCATCTTTGGCTCCAGATGAAGGTCTGGCCGTGTTCACAGAGTTACAGAAAGCTAGGAGATGTTTTGTCCTCGAAAATGATTTACATATTATATACTTGGTAAGTGTTTGTTTGTTTAAAAGTTATATGATGAATTAAGTAAATTTCTTTAGGATTACTTGCTCATTCTCTTATCATTTTAGTCTATGACTGTCTGTCTGTCAATTTCTCTGTATCTGTCTATCGGAGTACTGCGTGGAACTGAATTTCTTCACCACGAGCAGCCCACTTCAGATGACAACAGCCCACACCACACCGTCCTGACTTATCGACTCACGCTGCATCACAGATTATTTCTGTAGACATACACTGCATAATGCCACCGTATTTAATTTAAAAGCCCCAAAAGACCTACGCACTTCCACTTCATTGTAGATATGCCAGTTTGATGACCTTTATAGCTATAATACCTTACTGACAGATCTTGTTTGTACACACCAGATGCAATGTTACTGGTAATATGGGAAACTGGTTAAGAAGAAAACATGTTTTAAATCATAGGAGCAATAGACAACTGATATCTAAAGCAATCTTCTCTGATATTTTTACATTTTCAGTAGAACTATTAATGGCAAACGTCTTTTTAACATATTCTATGAAGTTCAGCCACTGCTAAGTTGTATCTGTCAAGTTCTTACACAGCAGATAACATTAAATTGGTAATAAAAACCAGTGACAAGTTGCTATATTTAGTAATATTAAAGAGCATAAGTGAAAGGGCTTCATGCATATTTATCATTACAGAAGCATTTAGCATGTAAACAAGCCATCTATATTTGTCCTACATGATCATAATGCATCAAAGTAATTGAGATTATAACTCCTGTACTCTCAGTACAGTAAGAACATTTGATGCTATACACAAATTGTGCAGTAGGCATGAGGCAATCACATATAATCAAATAACATCGTAGTCAATTGCCTAGTCACTAATAAAATTATGTATTCTGTTCCAAAACAATAATTGACATTATGATTTTGGTCAACGGTGCAGGTTTGAAATATACA
Organism: Paralvinella palmiformis; assembly: GCA_025642065.1. Classification (NCBI taxonomy): domain Eukaryota; kingdom Metazoa; phylum Annelida; class Polychaeta; order Terebellida; family Alvinellidae; genus Paralvinella; species Paralvinella palmiformis. The sequence goes on from JAODUP010000009.1 coordinate 1,643,136, forward strand.
TCCATTCCTGAACAATTACTCACAGGATCAATTTTCAAACAGCAAAGTAAATATCAGTTCAACAGCTACCCTACCCACCACTACTTTAATTATTTTGATCTATTGTTTAACATGTTGGCTGTCTGTCTGACTTACTGGATTCCAAGTGCTTTCAATAATTATCACAGGTCACACCAATCTACATGGCTGATCAGTGGGGGACATTAGACTGGTACAAGTACCTCTGTTACTGGGAGCAACTTTCTTCGGGAATGAAGCGTGTTGCAGAACTAGTCGGTGTTTCTGAGAGCTTTCTTAGTCGTGCAGTACAGGGACGCATCCCAACTAAAACAGCACAGCAAATGAGGACATTGAGAATCCATAAACGCTTCTACACAGCACTCGTATTACATGACTTGGTTAATGAACGTCCATTGCCTGAAGTGGCTAACAAATATGGCTGTGCTCGTGGAATGTTACAGTCATTGCAACAAGGGGCTGCAACATTTGCTGGTATATCTTTTTGTTCTTGTGTGTTGTTTTATTGGTGCAATCTATTTTGTATTGAGTCTATACAAAATAAAGGTACTAATATTAGCTGTAAATAATTTTTTTAACTGGCTTAATCATGTTATAATGTACACATGTAATGATAGCAGTCACAAGTAGACATGGGGTCAATTCAATTCCGGAATTGATTATTTAAAAAAACTGAAATTGGAATTGAGAAAGTTTGAATTGGAATTGAAGTTTCCTACAAACAAATTTAATCCACAATATTAATTTACCATTTTTACAGTGTTAACACTTACATGTGGTGTTACCAATATACTGGAACCAAAATGATCCAGAACTTTGGCTCCTTGTGACTGCTATAGCCTGTCCCCAGATCTATCTGTTTTAATAACCATTTGAGATCTTTTGTAAACTTACCATATATAAGTGGTTTAGTATCTAGCAGGGTTGTGAAAGTAAACACAGGATCTGACCCCTGCTGGGCCTAAGCAAAACTATTAGTTTCAAGGCTCCTACTGGACAGTGGAATATAAACACATCTTTGATGATTACAAAATACACGTTTACATGAGATGTACCCAAGACTATGATCCACCACTTGATATCATCAAATATCTCTTTAGCTAAAAGCACCTTGTGATTAGACTTTTGCAATTTTTTACCAAGTTAACATTTACATGTGGTATTACCAATATACTGGAACCAGAACTTTAGTATATAAAGCTATTGCTATTTTGGAATTTACCCCTGTTCAATGTTTAGAATGGGCAAAAACTAAATTTTAATTCACAAATTATTTTACCATTTAATTTTTTAATTCAGAAATATTTCTTCCATAACTGTCCTACTTGGAATATAAACTACTTGGAGTAGGTATTCCAAGTAGGTACTGTATTAGGGAAAAAAGAGTCAGAAAAGAAGAGTTTTCTAATTGGATTTGATAAATGTGATGTGGAGTTGGAATTGACCAAATTGAGTTGAGTGGAAATGGAATTGGCAAAATGGAATTGAACCCATGTCTGGTCTCAACACAATCTGTGCTTGCATTCAGTCTTCAAAGTATTCACAGTCTGTCCTGATCCTGTACAACGTACCTCATTTCTTTGAGGTGCCTTTCTGTCTGGAGAGACCCTAGCCCTGCTTGTTTTAGATCTGCATGTAAAAACTCCAGGGTCTTTAATGCTGGTGTTATTATAATGTTAAATGACAAACAATAAACAGTGACTTAGTTTTCATTCATCCTATTAACTTCAGAGATTGTATGACACAATTTAGCTGATCATCTGCTGCCAGAACTAATACTAATACTAGTAATAGTTATGCTGATGATAATTATAACTAAGACATTCATTGTGATAATTGAGACAGGAATAAACCATTTTTTTCTTGTGTGAAGCCAGTAATAATAATAATAATTTAAATTTATTCAAATGTATTTTTCATTGATATGAATTATCTATTATTACTATTAATTCAGGTGTCACCTTTATAGCATAGTATATCATGATTCCTTTTGTGTTTAAAAAAACAAAGGTACCATTATGAAAATCTTGTTAGACTGATCAGGCTAGGAATATTAGTGAATCACTTGATTTGAAGTAGTTTATTTGTTGACTTGTATTTGGTGGCTATTTCTTTTGAATACTTTGCTAAATCTTGCCTGTGATACTGACCTTGAATATCTAAACTAGATTGTAGATAGATTTATAACCAAGCCAGAAATGTAATCAGATTTTATGAATGGTTAATTGTTAATATCTCTCATACAGGTATGGTGACTGTGTTTTGTAATCGTCTTGGTTGGACATCCCTCGAGTTACTTCTGGATCAGTTCCAGAGTCGTCTAACATTCGGTGTACAGCGGGAGCTTGTTGATTTGGTGCGGATCACAATACTGAATGCTCAGCGAGCACGAGCATTGTATAATGGAGGTTTTCAAACTGTGGCAGCTGTCAGTAATGCTGATCCAGTGCTTGTAGAGAAACTGCTAAAAACAGCTTTGCCATTTCAGAGGTATTTAATTGAGGATGGTTTTTTTTACAGAGTCTGATCACAGCACAGTATGAAATTTGTAGTGCCTATTATAATTTTTATTAATATTATTATTATTAATATGAATAATAGTAGAAATAACATTGTTATTATCATTATTATACTGTTGGAGGTAGGCAATCTTGTTTTGTTTTCTTAAGAAATTATAAAAATCAAGTTTGAAGGTATGGTCTGAATGTGTGTGTGTGTGTGTGCTTGCCTCACCTTACATGGATTAACAAATTTGTTCATACTGTATAAACTATTTCCTCTTTTATAATGGCAGCAAAAAGCCAGGTGATGGTGAGACTGATTGGGATGCTGCTGAACGACAGAAGTCTAGATGTATTTGGGTGGCAGGACAGAAGGCACTAACAGAATGCGAGGCAGCCATCCTCATTATAGAGGAAGCCAAACAGCTGCTAAAAGTTGATTTGGAGCAGATGGGGGTACAGTGGATACGACAAGAAACAAGTAGGTCTTAGCTCATCTGGTAAGACAGTAAATAATACTGTTGTTGCTGAGGTAATTTGGATACGCTATATTAACAAAAGATTGTGATGGGTTAAATATAATTTGCCATATTGTAAGAGATCTATAGAATGTGAAAATATTTTAATAAATTTTAATTTGAGTGTCTTTTTGTCATTTCTCACTTGAATCAGTTTATGTCTGAACATACTTTCCTCACATTCAATCCAGCAGGATCTAACCAACCATCCAGTACAAACAGATCCGGAACTCAGAGAGCTTCCAGTAAAGAAAAACATCGGGGTTGTAAAAACAGTAATGTGTCAACTGGCTCTCATGATTCTGTACTCAGTCCACCACCTACCTTGAACCTGTCAAAAACAGGGAAGTTAGAGACTTCAGTTGCCAGTCAGGATTCTCAAAAATCTACTGAAGGAAATGTCTTCGTAAAACCTGTAAAACCAAGGTTTGGCAGGAGAGCTTCTACCGGAGTGACTCTTAGTGAAAATACTGTTCTTTCTGGCTCCCAGCATTGTGTCAGTGGTAAAAGTCAAGCAGTTACTGATTCCAAGAATAATGCATGTCGTAATGACATGATGCAGGTAAGGAGGCTTTTAGGAGAACAAGAGGAGATGGCTTCTAGATTGGTAGATAAGTCTGATGCTGGCTTTCGTTGTTCGGATAGCGTCAAGAAATCATCACATCAGTGTGCGACGTATGCTGTGTCGAAGCATTTGGAGCATGATGTCAGTTCGTTGGATGACAGTAAATGCTCGGAGCACAAAGTGGCTGACATCAGTGAACTTACCGACAGCAAGTTAATACGGCTAGTGTCTGCAGCCAGCAAATCTAACATAACATGGCCATCAACTCATAATGGGTCAGACATCAATGCAGTTGTTGCTGATGTTTGTCAGTCACAGTCAAATGTATCAGCAGAGCTGTATTCTGAGCCTCTTGAACCTATTCAGGGTGAACCCGCCGTTGAGAAGATGACGGAGAAAGAAGTTGATCCAAAAATGGGTTTACTGAATAGGAAGGTTGATTACAACAGGGGTAATGTGTCTGACGAGTTATATACTGAACCGTTGTGTCAAAACATACAGTCAAACTCCTGTAACATGACGAATGACAGCTTATTTCTGGATACACAGGTTCTTCATTTGATCGCAAACTTCTCTTCTAGTCCTCACCATGGCAGTAGTTATAATGAAGCCATTGGTGAGTCTGATAGGTTGACTGTTGTAAGTGAAGGCTGTGACATTGATTTACATAGAGACGATGTGGCAAATAGTGCGGCCATGATAAATAATTCACCTGATAATGGGACTGTAGATGGGACTCCATTGATTTACTCAGATCCAGAACAGTACTCTATGATGGACGAGTATATGAATGAGTACTGTACTCAGGTTACGGCATGTTGTAATTTGGATGTTCACCCATCCACCAGCAGAAAGAATTGTGATCAGTTATATGTCAGTATTCACAAAGAAGATAATTATCCTAAAATGTGTGGTCTCTATCAGGATCATCAGAATGGAAATGTAAAAAAGGGTTCACTATTGGATTTATCACCCGCTAATAATGTGGCTGATGTTTCAGGATTAAAAGATGAAGACATACTCTGTGAAAGCTATTTGAATAAAGTAACAGATGGTCAGCAAACGGAAGAGCTGTTACCGGCTAGCTGTTATGATAGACTGGTGCCACCCACTTATGATAATGAATGCCTTGTTGATGATGAACAAACCAAGCCACTGTCACAAAGCACTCGCAGTCAGCAATTTATGGGGACTGCAGGAAATTATACTAACTTAAGGGAAGATTTGGAAATTGCTGAGAATATGGATGAAGATTCATTTTTCTGCTTGATGCCAAAATGCACTGTTCATGACAAGGAGAACTTGGAAACGAATGTCTCACAATGCCTGAAACGGGACAGCCCAGATCTTCTCTGTGTCAAGAATAAACTCTCTGTTCAAAATAACCCTGGGTTCACATCACTGACTTTGTCGATGTTACAGAAAGAACTGGATTCAGAAATAGATCTTTATATACCAGAGAAGAGCTGTTCTAGTTGTGGAGATCAGAATTGTGGAGATCATTCTGTCCAGTTTAGTCCTGAGACAACTGCCTTGCTGGATGTGATCTGTCAGAATGCTACACCTGAGATGTTAAGCAAGAAACCTTTAAGACGATCAACCAGACGTTTGAGTAAACAGAAAATATCTTCACCTAACACTCTGGCTGTGACATCATCCATCACACCATCAATTGCCTCCATCGAGAAAGCTAATAAAAGAAACACTCGGATGAAGAACATAAATCCTCCCCCAAAAGTGAGAAAATCATCAAAGCCCCTGAACGAATCACACAATGAGAGTGGGGGCAGTGATTGTGTGCCACCCACACCACCTCCAACAGAAGGTGCCTGTGATGGGTCAAAGGTGAGCACTCCAAAACGATTACTTGGTGGTGTAGTTAGCACTCCACAGAGGAAGAGGAAATCAGTGAAGGACAAGGAACAGTCTACATCCCGACACAGAACTGACTGTCAGCATTCATCTGTTGACAAAACACCAAATGTATCTGTACATAAATCCAGACAGTCTCGACGTGTTGATACTGGGAAATGTCCTATTACAGCTGTACAGTCAGATAATGGGCAACAGGATCCTGGAGAATCTCTACCGTTTTCTTTTTCATTACCTATGACTAATGAATCATTTACCATCATAGATGTGGCTTCCAGTAAAATGTTGTTCGAGCATTTTATTGAAGAATGGACAACCAAATCAGTTTATGCTTTGGCTATTGCCTGTGAAAGGATCCAACCAGCTAGCGATGATCCCATAATTGGTGGAAACTTTAAAAAAGGTCTATACTCATAAACAATTTAGATTTTCATGAATTTTAATATGCATTTACCTTGGCACAACTTCATCTTAAGTATTATGTAACAGTTTTGTCGTAATGTGTATGAATTGCATGTTTGCAGCATCCAAAAAGCAGTACGTGACTCCTGACGGACTTTGTGTGGAGGGCACTGATCTGATAATAACAGGATTAGCTGTCAGCTGGAATAACAGAGATGCTTATTTCTTGGCACTTACTAAAAACAGCAATATTTGTAAGTGTAAATATTTACAGTATGTGTCCTTCCCCCTCAGCTGATACTAACTGAAGTTAAGCAATTCAGTATAAGAAAAATTGATGAAATTTGTTGGGTTATTATTTGTCTGATTAGAGAAATGACCAAAAATTAGATGAACTATTTACAGTCACCAGATATGATCAAGAGACAGTGATGTCTATTAATTATAGAGATTAATTAGATTTCATTTGCACATCAGGTGTTCGACTTCTGTCAGTTTTAGCTAAACATGGAGTATGCACAAACAGATAATTATTCTTTTAATTAATGACAATAAATCACTGTAAACAGTACTTCAGAGTAGGGAAATTATCTTTGGTAATGGATTGCCACAAAGTTAATCTGTAATTTGGAGGAAGCATGATTGCACACTGAAGTTAACATTTGAGACATCTTTTTGTTTCTGTGCAAATTAAGATGATTGGAGGGAATTAATTTGCATATGACAGCTTTGGGATTCACGTAAGCAACAAATCATGAGCATAAAGTCCACAACATTTCATAACAAACAAGAAATACTCTTTATATGTCACAAATGCTGTGCAGAAAAAAAGATTTTGACTGTAAACCATTTGAGCAAATTCATACTTTGGTAGATCATATTTGTCACCAAGCCAATGAAATAGTAGAGATTCTACGGATCAAAGTGTTTCCTTTGTTAAGTGCCTAGAGCCAATATAGATTTGTGTTTTCCTGAGCCCCCAAATATGCATATAACCATTGCTAAACATGATTTCCCCCCAAATAAATATTACGCCTGTAGGAGAAAACTATTAAAAAGGATATACCGTAGGTCTCAGCCATTAAGCCGAGACTTTGTGTCAACATTTTGACCCTTATTTTGGGGGGTCAGCTTAATGGCTGGTGCTATTTCAGTGATAAGAAATCGTCATCAGGAGAAATATTTTCAGTGTGTTAGCAGCCGTCTAGATCTAGTCTCTATTCTAGATGCAAACGGATATCAATCGTTATTTTGATTTAAACTCATGCAGTCATGGAGTGAATTAGAAGTGAAACAAGTTGATGATAATTATACATGGCTTTATAATGAAAATCACTATTTATATGTAAAATTATCTGATTTTTGTAATTATGGATAAATACTGTTTGACTCAGTAGTGCATTTCATGATGGCAGCGCTGGTAACAAGACAACTCGTACCCAAGACATCCTGTACCCAAGAGCATCATATATCATTCGTTTGGCAGCATAGACATTAGGGTACCCCCATATACCAGTAATTTACAATTACATTGTCTTGGTTATTGTGGCGTTAGTGACCAAAACATACTATCAAAGCCAAAGGCTCAGTAGTAATTGCCAATATGTTTAATTACTTCTAAGTCATATGCCGGTTCATTAAATGTTTAATCACGCCGTTAATTTAAGTTTGAGGTCCTACGTATGTGCTAACAGTGCGTAAACGATGGTTATAATTTGGCTTGATCTATTGACAGTATACAAAACACATTGGTATGAATAACGAATTATGAAAAAAATGAAAAATTCTGTGTTCAAAACGTCATCTGAGCTGGAAATAAATACTACATGGAAAAGTTCAGATTTTTAGGTCGGCTTATTGGACAGTAACACCATAAATCATGATATTTTAGGCCTAAAAACTGTCCTCGGCTTAATGTATTAAATACAGTCTATATATATATATATATATATATATATATTATGATTTTGCGTTAATTGTTTTTATATTTACATTATATACATTATATATTATATTATATTACATTATATATCCCTATACTAGGTCTCTTTGAACATAGATAAAAATCTTATTATATCGTTTTTACTGATACACATAAAGTGTATTTATTGATTGTAAATTGTTGATGTTTGGGATGTCATGACTTTTTGTGGTCCTACTTTTAAAACTTCATATCTACAGTAAAAATGTATAAAATGAGGTCCTCAATATTATTTTTAATCTTGTGTCTGGTTCAATTATGGGCGCCTCCATGGTCTAGTGGTAGCGTGTTGGACCACAGATCACTACCACCCATGTTCGAATCTTGTCGTCGGCATATCTGAAGGGTGTTTCATTTTTTATTTCACTTCATTACGCTTGGCCCATTTATCCTACCATGTGCACAAAAGTGGCCGTAAAACATCAGTCATCATCATCAATCTATTCTCAGCAAACGAATATATATTATAAGAAATCTCGCATGCAAAATCAATGCCTGGTACAGTGGTCAAGTCAGTGATGCCTTGACATCCAATTGCAAACACTCAACCCAGCCTCAAGATCTCTACACTCAAACCTCTACACACAGGTTAGGCTGGTTGTTTCATGCATTTGATTTCGCTACTCGACAAACTGATGTTCTCAAACATGGTTGGAAAAAACAGGACTGTTGATGTCTATTATGAGTGATTCTAATGGGGACAATGCCAGGGATGAATAATTTTTAAACGAGTGATTGTTTTATTATAAATTGCAATGTGAACCGATTGTACTTATTTTATCGTTTTGTCATTAAAATGGACACTAGACTGGCGGGTCGAGTACTGTAGCAATGATACTAGACCGGGCCTTGAAACACTGGTCTTGGTCGAGCATTAATGTTGAACTTATATGTATATTATATATATATATATATATATATATATATATATATATATATATATATATATATATATATATATATTTATACATAATTAAAACTTTTTAACTCCAGGTGATCCAAATGATAGCTTAAGTCCTCCACCAATTGCCCAAGATCTTCCTGTGTCCTTGCGTCTTTCCATGGTGAAGCCAGTCTTGGAATCTATCACTAGTTGCCAGGGAGAAGATCATGTATGTTTAGCCTTTGACATTAAAGAACAATTGAAAATGCTGAGTAGAGGTTGTGGTATGTGGATCCATGGTGAATGTTATGATCCAAAGGTTGCTGTTTGGTTATTGGATCCTGGAGATAGTGAGAAAAATCTTCACAGACTAGTAAACAATTATATACCAGAAGATGGACACCTACTGGAAGGTTTGTGTAACTGACCTGTTATTAATTTGTTCATTTGTATGGAGTCCCAATGATGGGAAAGTTTCATACATTTCGTATTACAAAAACCATGTGTAAAAACAAAATGGCATATTACAGTAAATGAACAGACGTACATGCATGTAATGGTTCATATGATGTAATATTGGTTAAATATTGAAATATTTTATAGTTAACCTCTTATATTTGCAACAGTTAATATTATTCAGACCAGTACAGCTTAATTACATGTACATTTATAAAATGTGTTGGCAAGGCTGAAGTTTTACATGATTACTTTGTGATTTAACAGTGTCAGCAACATGCACACTGGTGTTCAGGGAAACATTTTTCTAACTAGTACATTTAATTGGGTGTCATATATATTATAAGAAATAACATGTTGAATTGATAATTTTCTTCTCCTAATAATAAATATAATTTGCAATTGTGTTTCAGATCTAGGAGGAGGTATTGGGCTTGGCAGTGTTGCCTTAAATCCCGACAATCCTGGATCAGGTCGTGTACGTTCCTGTGTGGAGGTTGTTCTAGTCAGAAATCTAATGATTGTACTGGAGACTAGATTATGCGATGCTTCTCTGTGGTCAGCTTATAAAGAGACTGAGATGCCATCCCTGCTGTCACTCACTCGTATGGAGCTTAATGGGTTTGGTAAGTAATAGATCACTGGATGTGCCTAAATATCTTGACATCATCTGCCCAAACCTGTTCCACCCCATACTGACTTATTTGTATTTTGTTCACATTGCGGTAGAATTTATACTCTCAGGCCTACATCACCGTTGGCTTCCACATTTCAATGAGTTGAGTGGTTTAGCCTCGGTGCTGATTAGATCTGGGATATATGGCCGAGGGTGTCTGTGCCAAGGGAAACAAATCTGATAAACACAGGCATGTGCTAGATTCAATCCTACAACCTGGAGGTTTATGGCACATTGCTGTAACCGCTGTGAAATTGGAAAGCCCATTCCATATATTAGTAACCCATTGGCCATATGTCCTAGGTTTGAACAGTGGAGGTTAAACAAACTATTGACTGCCTCACTCACTCACTTACTCACTCACTCTATATTTCAATGATAATAAGTGGTATTTATATTATTTCACTAGAACTATTACTATCAAATGTACTGTATTATATTAATGGTCTCTGATGCCAGTCATTTGATAATCTAAACCCATTTATGTATCTCTATCTAGTTGTGGAACAGCAGATCATAATAATAAAGACATTTAATCTCTCAGCTATAGATATATTGTATGATTTGTGTTTGATCTTGATTAAGTTATAGCACACAATAGGAAAAAAAGGAGCTAAGTCTTTAACATAACTACTATAACTATCTGAATTTAGCTGGAAAATTTACATTGTTTGCTGAATATCTGTAATTAGTGTGATCGAGTACCTTCTTGCTAATTATATATATATATATATATATATATATATATATATATATATATATATATATATATATCGTACCTTGACTGAGATTGCCCAAGCCTTGTCAGGATATTGACGCCTTCTTCGAGGATATTGTATTATTAAAGTTTGTTAATTATTATTATTATATATATATATATATATATATATATATATATATATATATATATTCATAATTTAAATTCCACCAATCAATATGACTTATAGCAGTAGAGTCTCTATAATTCAGACATGATTCATTTGAAAATGTGTTAATATTTGATAGAAATAATGAAAGAACCATAAGATCTAACTACATACTGGTATATCAACATAGTGTCAATTTCAGGGTTTTTTTTAAATACAAAGATATATTGGTTTATTTAAATGCAAATTGACAGACAAAACACACATATACATAGAGCATGTATATTTCAATAGGGTTTAGCAAAGATCAGTGTGAGATCCAGAAAAAAGTTCTGCAGACTAAGATGGCTAACCTTGAAGAAGAAGCTTATAAACTTGCTGGCCACCCATTCTCCCTGACATCAACAGATGACGTCTCTCAGGTAAACTGAATTGAATATTAATTTCTATCAGTCATGTACAGTTTCTCTTAGTATCATATATATCCCATTACACTTCATAGAATAATGAACCAATTCTAATTATTTTACAAATACAATGTATTTCTTGGATTGTGACCATTAAGCTGCTATTTCTTGAACTTGGGTGTCTAGAATGTGATATCCAGAATATGTTATCCAGAATGTGTAATATAGGAAAATTTACTATTTATCTGCATTCGTTTTCATTGCAGTATTGTTAGTATAAAGGCATATAGGGAGCTGGTTATGCAAATGACATGAAGCTGTAATCCACTTTCTTGTCTCTGTATTCTTTATTCCCTTTATGAAGTACTTACCTGATTTTTAGCTCCTCCCCAATTTGTTATTATTTATATATATTACTGTTTTAATCAAATATACTATCAGATTATTTTAATCAAGTTTGTAGGTGAAGTATTATAAATGTTCCAATAATATGATATATTATATAGGCCTTGTGTTTTTTTTAATTCATGGAGGGCTTTAAATAGTCCTCCTAAACTTGGTCGGGAGAGTAATTTGTCTTTCTCATAATATAATTGTCAGTTATTACGTTTAATACAAGATGTCTATTTATTTATTGGTCTTTAAATGTGTCTAATTGATTGTATTCTCCACCTGTTTACTATGAGTACTACTAATAAATTTAAATTAATTGGAATATTCAATTTTTGTACATGTACCAATTTGCATTATGATTAATATACAAAATACAATTTACCTTAAGAACCTGAGAATGTATCTATTGGTGATGATATTCGTTAATTGAATGACGTGTATCTCTGATATCACAAAACCTATTATATAGTTTTGTACGCAACTTTGTTTTATTATATTTAGTTTATTTATTTTATAGTCCACAATCTCTCACTAATGGTCCATAGACTTCACAGTATAGTTAGAGCTAAGAACTACACCCCCCCCTCCTGATTTATGGATTTGTACACTGCTATTACCACAACTCCTTATTCATATAATTGAGGGGGGTGGGGCTGCAGTAGTTAGAGCATTGCGCTGCAAACCTCTAGTTTGTGGGTTCGAATACATTTCATACCTGTGTTTTTTGGATGTTTCCCAAGAACTTTCTCCTAACCCAATGGAGCTAAACAAACAAACAAACAAACAAACAAACAAACAAACAAACAAACAAACAAACAAAACTACTTATTCATCTCATCATCAACTACTGGGCACCACCATAGCCCAGTTGGTAACACAGTGCAGTGTATATCTCTGGGTTTTAGTTTGAATCCATGTGTTAGTTGTGTCTGAGGTATATTTCATCTAATCATTTAATTTCTTTGGGGACTTGAAGGGTGTCTCTGTGGTCTAGTGGTAGTGTGTTGGACCACAGATCACTACCACCATGTTCGAATCTCATCATGGGCATATCTGAAAGTTGTTTCATTGTTGACTTCACTTCATTACATTTGAAGGTCGCTCGGCCCATTTAGCCCATCGTGTGCACAAAAATGGCCCTAAAACACCAATCATCATCTTTGGGGACTTTAATCTCAACTATATGTCTCAGGTGTGATCTATGCTGAGGCTAAACAAAAATTACTCAAGTACTAATAGCCAGGTACTCACTTATGATTGATATAACCAATCAGCATATGAAATATCAGTACTGAGTAGTGAGTACTGATATTAGTGATAGTCAGATGATTTGAACAAAGATTAAGCATTCTTCTGTACAGAGATGTTCTTTTATTTCGGAGTTTGAGGTCCTATAGATAACAAAAATGGCTAATGAAATGAAGGGGACCACTTTTTGGTATTGTTTCAGGATAGTTGTTCTCCCCAAAGATATTATCAGGGATGAGAGTTTTCCAGTTTTTGCCAAATATAAAAAATTTGGAAATGGGGAGTTGGACAAACTGGTGATTTGAAGAGATTTTTCTTGCAAAAGACATATTTTATCCCCACTTAAGTAGGCTCAGATTGTCTTAAAAATGCACAAAATCCATTTTTTCTTGAGGGGGCTACAGCAAAAGAGCCCCAGTTTTTTTTCAAAGGCCACTCTCCTGCTTGTATTATGGTTATAGGTTTTGTGCTATATTGAATTGATAATGAGAGATGTGTATGTGATCTTTCAGGTGTTGTTTATTGAGTTACATCTGCCACCTAGTGGTGACATCTCGGCACCTGCCATCAAAAAAAGACTCGGTCCAAGAAGGAAAGTCCGTGGAAGTCAGTTCTCTACATCAAAAGACATCTTGGATAAGCTAAAAGTCATTCATCCTCTGCCTGGAGTAAGTAGCATTAATTAATTTTTTCAAACATTTGTCAGTTATGACAACATTGCTAAGTTTTCCTGTCCCAGCTGATCTACAACACAATTTGTCTTCTATTTGTGAAATGATGATGCTGGTTTGAAGTGTCAAGGATACGGAGTGTGGTAAAAGAACACATTATGTTCACAACCTCCATCCTTTGTAATTGATACATTTTCTCCATCTGACATCATAACTCAACAGTATATGATTGCTGCTGATGTGGTGATTACACTCTTATAGCCTGTGATGGTGGTAAAAATACATGGCTGCACACAATATGTGCCATTGTCCTAGCTGTAAAATCTCTTGACAACTGCTACCTAGTCAGATACCACCTGGATAGTTGCCTACTTAGACAACTGCCATCTCGGATATCGTAACTCATAAAAGTGCATTGGACAGTTTCGGCGATGCATGCATGGTGTGTGATCCCGAGATCAACAGCTATGTGCAGATCAGTGATACTTTGTATACAATGAACTAATATGGAAAGAACAGGTTACTCATTTGTAAATTCACAGTTTTAGAGGATTCACAAGACCTGGTCAATTTACAAATTCTACTAAATATTTGATAACGAACAGCATGAAATAAAAACTTCATGAAATTAATTATCTCAGATATGCAAGTTTCAACATGATTTTTGAATATTCATGAGATCAAAGTCAGTTTCAGAAACAAATTAGCAACTTTTCACCCAGGATTTATGGTGATTAATAACACGTATCACAATTAAAGAATGATGTTATTTAGGTACCAGTACATAATCAAATAGAAAGTTGACAAGGTTTGTTTTGCAACAAAAATTATTGTTAACTAAGAAGTCTAGTATAAAATTAAATTATGTGAAAGAAAAATGAAAATATTCAAGTCTTTATTTCTGCTAATTATTTAGTCTGTTGTCAGGTGTCTCATTCAGTTTATTTTCTTGGTGTCTATTTTGTTAATCAAGAAGTAAAATATGTCTCCATTGACCTAAAGTACTGCTTTTAAATTGCTGATTATATTCACAACAATCAGCCATTCCCAAAGTGTGGAGTATTTAATTTCATGATACAAGGCCATTTTTTAATTAAATCTGTCCTATTGTTATTATGTCTCAGGTTATCCTGGAATGGAGGCGCCTGAATGCTGTCCTGACTAAAGTTGTCTTCCCTTATCAGAGAGAATGTGTTTATAACAAACGTCTATCAATGAATCGTGTCCATGGAGTGACACAGTTCCACACAGCGACTGGCCGTGTATCCATGTCTGAACCCAATATACAGAATATTCCAAGAAATTTTGACATAGATGTAGATGGTAAGCTGAGCTTTTTATTCTCTTCCACATTTTGTTTTTGTTATTTATTGAACTTCAGTAGTTACCTCATACATGAATCTGAATATGCTATGAAATATAGACTATGAACTAATAATTTTGGTTCATGAAATATTCTGTTTTGGATTGTTGATGCCCATATTCTTTCTCTTCAGGTTTGGTGTTTACCTTCAGTTAAAGCTTTACTACACATTACTAATTTCCTCTATTTCTTTAAATTAAATTTTCTTAGATCTGTATGTTTATTGTCAAAACAATTTCTAAACAGTGATAGGAACTTTATACATGATAGTAAAAAAAATTGGAATTAACATATGGCAGTTAAGGTTGATTGCTTGTGATGTCGTTATCATGGTTTTAAGTTTGATGGAAATTCAAGAAAATTTGATGATATGAAATCCTGACTTTGAAATATTATGAAAAACTTTAAAAGTCATTTGGTACCTAGTTCTTTTATATGGGTGTTTTTACTGTAAACTGGAACTACTACTTTGAGAATACAATTAACAGGATATGTAAAATAGCTAACAACATTCCATTGACTAGTAAAACCAAAGAAATTTGTTCTGTGATCCCAGTCTTTGTGCTATGGTTATCAATATTAATATTTTGGATTGAAATGGGAACCAGTTTGAATTTATATATGATTATTGCGTATACAGAATGAATATTTACTAAAAGTACCTGAAATATGTAAAAACAACAGTTAATTTTATGGCTGCTTTCCCCTCTTATCAGGGAGTTGGCCAGTTAGTTTCCACGCCAGTTTTCGCCATTCTACTCAATCTTGTGTCTCTACCTTTTACAGCCCATATTTAGGGATGTCGTTATGTTGTGAATATTATTTGACAAATGCTTTTAAATGGGCGTAAGGAAAATGGCGCTTGAAATGAAAGTCGTTTTTGTTTTGCTTGTGGTTGCTTTAATATTTCACATAATAACTATAAATTAAACAAATGAACAGAATACACATAGCTCTATCCCCTTTTGAAATTGGGGATATAATTGTTAAATGACGTTACATCAAAAACGGGCCTAGCAAAGTTAGCCATGTTGTTGCCAATATTCCACTCTTTCTAAATATGCTGGTTTCCCTATGAAAATATGAAACTAACCTAGTCTGCGATCACTTTTAAATCTAAACCACAGTAATACATCTATTAATAATTGAGCTAGAAAAGGGAAACCACCACTGTGATAAAGCTGAGAATGTTTTCTATTTAATGGTATAATTTTTGTTTTTGATGCGTCAGTTCAACATGTTTAGGTTGTTATACAATCCGATCAAATCTATGCCTAATTTAGCCCATCCATCCTATTTTATGTATGATATATGGATAATAATATACATAGATATTATATTTGACTATATTTCATGCACATTGTGAATATTTAAGATGAAATAGAGAATTAAACATATATTTAAAAAAGTTGCTTGGTTCAAGTTTGGCAGCCTAAGATAAACACTGAAAGGCAATTTTTGGGGGATAAAGTTGCATTATGTTCGTGATTATTTGCATTTCAATTTGTTAGATGTACATAAAACAATTGATCCATTGGATTTGTCCGTCTCACTTGAAAAATAGTTCATCACATTTGTCACTGTAATATGATTTACATGCATATAATATGTATATATAACTACATTCTAATCATAAAACATATTGTATTGTGGTTAATTTCTTTATAAAATATATAACAGCACAACACCTAAACTTCTTTTTCACTGTATGTCGATTTTAATTGTTTTTTTATGTCTGTGGATTAAACATATATGCATTGGACCTTACAGTTAATTTTATGGCTGCTTTCCCCTCTTATCAGGGAGTTGGCCAGTTAGTTTCCACACCAGTTTTCGCCATTCTACTCAAACTCATTTTCTACCCTATCGAGGTATATATTTTCAAAATTATGTAAGGAAACCATGTCAAGTTATATATTTACTTATTGTTTTCTTCAAGACCTATCTAATGAAACCAAAATGGATGTTCTATAACTAATTTGAAAATTTCACCATTTCTCACTTTGGACCGCCCTGAAATAAGTCTAAATTTGCTGATTGGTGTTTGGGACAATTTTGCAGCCTTATTTCTGAAAAATATGATAACTTAATATATATTTATTTATTTTAATGTGTTTACACAAATGATGAAAACAGGTCAGTGATACAATTATTTGGTGAGTTATGACGTTGATAAACATTCACCTCTGGCAATGGTACATTTCTGGAATTAGACTTTTGTGACCTGTCAAGTAAGTGGCGATATTTGGGGCATATTTTAGCCGATTACTCAATAATGATAAAAGATAGCCCCATTAAACTATATATTTTCTTCTTAGTTATGACAAGACCTATCCAATGAGCCCTATGAGCTCTATGACAATGAAGCTCTATGACCATTCTGAAAAATTACCACCTACCCTACCATATTATTCCATATTATTTTCAGCCTTCTTTTTTCTTCTCACACTGTCCATCTCATACAACATACTTCTCTTCATCCAGTCGCTATCATTTTTCCATACCACATGTTCCGGCTACTTCAGATGATTCCTCTTGATGACTTCAGTCACCTGTTCAATTAACATTCTCTCCCTCAGAGACACACTGCATACCTATCACAGCATTCTCCTCTATGTCCAATCAACTCTTCCAATCTGTTCCGCATTCATGGCCCAAATCTCATTTCCATACACCATTGCACTTCTCACACATGCTACATACATCTTCCCTTTTAATTTCAATGATACACCCTTCCTTGTCAAGATTCCTGACAGCTCTCTAAACTTTCCACAACCATAACACACTCATGCCACTAATGCTGAATTTGATCCTCCACCTCTGCTCAACATATCACCCACATAACATAACCTTTGAACTCGGTCTAGACACACACCACTTCTCATATCTCTGCTTTCCCATATATTAACATCCTCTCCATCACCTGTTGTCTCACATACATTGCACCAGACATGGGGTCAATTCAATTCTGGAACTGACGATCAATTCCAATTCCGGAATTAGAATTGATTATTTAAAAAAAATGGAATTGGAATTGATAAATTTTGAATTGGAATCGGAATTGAAGTTTCCTACAAAAAATTAAATCCACAAATTAATTTACCATTTAATTTTTTTAATTCAGAAATATTCCTTCCATGACAATCCTACTTGGAATATAAACTACTCAGAGTACGTATTCCGTGTAGGTACTCGGAGTACCTACTCATGGTAAAAAGTATTAGACAAAAAAGAGTCAGTAAAAATGGAATTGGAATTTTTTCAATTGAAATTGATAAATTGGATGTAGAATTGACCAAATGGAATTGAGTGGAATTGGAATTGACAAAATGGAATTGACCCCATGTCTGCATTGCACACAAATGCATTCCCAGTTCTGCTTAGTAAACCTTTCACACATGAGTTGCATTTATTACCCATCCACCACACCCTCTACACTAGATTGAGTTTACTTTGAACACTCTTCCCACAGACATCACATGACCACTTCACTGTCCTCTCAATATCACCTCAGTTCTTACCTGAAACCATCATCTTTATTTTGGTGACGTTAATCTTCAATTCTTTTTCCTCCATGCACCCTTTCTATTTCAATACATACCAACATACAACAGCTCCCATGGCAATCTTACCCTGGCCTTACACGTCAGTGCTTCATTAAAAGCCATGAATAGTAATGGACTGAACACTGATCCCTGGTGCACCTCCAATTTTACCTTAAGCTCTTCACTGTTCCTGTGCTTCGTTTTCATCACTGCCCTCACATTATCATACATGATCATAATCCCTTTCACCAGCCAGTCTTTAACCCCCAGTTTCCTCAATGCCCACTAGACCACTTCTCTTGATAGTTTATTGAATGCATAAAACAATGGCTTTTATTCACGAGGAACCTTTCTTACAGCTACTGTGCTATGAGTATTGCATCAATTATCCTTTTTCTGGGCATAAATCAAAATTGCATTCCATCTGTACTCACTTTCTCTCTTAACAGTCCCTTCAAAATCCTCTCCAATTCCTTCATTCCATGTTTTCATAGTATTATCACCTGATATGACCCACACTCCAATGGATCATGTTGGGATGCCCCAGGGTCTAACGGTAGAAGGTTTGATCACAGATCACTGCCACCCGTGTTTGAATCTCGGTGTGGGCATATCTGAACAGTGTTTCATCTTTGACTTTGATTCATTACCTTTGGAGATCACTCAGCCTATTTAGCCTACCTTGTGCACAAAAGGTAGTGTTAACCTTCTCTACTAATTTCTTTCATTCCTGAGCAACTGCTTTCTTTGCAACCTTCTTTGAGTTTGACATTTCATATTCTGTTGTACATCTTTCTTTGCAGTAGTATCCTTTGCCTTGTACTTTAGTCTCTTTTCACTCATTCTCTTCCCTACCTCTTCATTTAACAACCATGTCTACTGATGCTTTGAATTGCCCTTTGTTCAACCACACAGCTGATAGCTGACTTTAAGAGTCCTTCCTTCGTGCTCTCTCATATTTCTCATCCTCCAATGCCAATATCTTTTGGAACTTCCTTTATACATTTTCATCTTTCAGCCTTTATACCCTCCTCCTTAATTGTGACGCTGCCTCTTCTCCAGGAATTGCCTTTGTATTTCAGAGATATCTGTTCTATTTATGTATAAACAGATAATTGGCAGATAATTAGTCACTCCATCTGATAAGTATGTAACAAGCTCGTTTGGATTCTTCTTGAACTGGACAGCCATCTCCAATACACACCCAACCTCAAATTCCTTTGACCTTCTACATTTCTTGTTCCAAAGCCAAACCGCCATTCACTCCTTTCGCTAACATGTCGATTCAAGTCATCACCAAGAACAACCATCTTAACCTTCTTTAGTCTGACTACCAAGTTATATACAACATTCCAGAATGAATGATTTAGCTGGCTTCATCGACCTTGTGGCACATAACCCAATATCACATTGATCAGACATTCCCCATTTATTCTCCTGCTGAGACATACTTCAAATATGCAGAGGAAATATCTTCTTAAAAGTTAATGGGATGGAATAAAGATTCAATAGATCCGAACTAACCCAAGAGTTCTGGGTTAATAATGGTGCAGTATTCCACAACAATTCATATAATTCTTGGGATACCTTTCAATCATCAAAGTGAGTAAAAGGTAGATAAAAATCAACGTTTTTGATATAATCTATTCATGACAAATACAAATAATTAATGTACAAATTTATTTAGTTTACATTTGGGCTCATTTGACCTGCTACACACATCTGACCTGCCACTCACACATCTGACCTGCCACTCACACATGTGACCTGCCACCCACATCTGACCTGCTACACACATGCCTTTGAAAAGAGTATCCTAAGTACACCAACACCTGGGGCTACCCTATCATATATATATATATATATATATATATATATAAGCAAATATTTTCGACCATTCTTGGGCATATCATGCTAAGAGACATTGTTAAACGTTGTTTCACGTTAACACTCATTATTCTGATTTTCCATTAAAAACTTTAATCCAGTTTAAAATTTTCACTTCAAAATAAAGCAGATTCTAACTCAAGGCACTGATTTATGATAGGTAACATCGTTACGTAGTAATGTTGATGAGTTGATTTACTGTGAAGCAAGTAATTGAACTCATGGTAAACAGATGGATATCCACGATGTGATATATATATATATATGTGTGTGTGTGTTATTGTAAACAATAATGATATGTTATATCTAATTTATTTAATTACAAAAGTACAGTATTATAACAATGATTACGGAACATTCTTATGTTGGAACAATGGTGGTCAACTGATGTCTCACTGGAACACATTAATACCACTGACTGAGTAGAGTACCGGTGTAATAATGACTTACTAAATCTTATTTTGTGACAATATGAGGGGTTTTAATTTAAAAAGCTGATTTTTTTTACAATGTTGGTTCTGTGACTTTTAATTTGATCTGTGATTTCAGAAGATAAGTGTCTTTATGCGATGGTCATATTATCATAAAATATATTTCAGAATGAAATATCACCTGAACCCTCATAACCCCTAAAACAAACACCACAATAACAACAATGTCAGATTTACCCAGAATCTTGTGTTGGCTGGCAAAGATTAATTGTTTATCCTCTTTAGCTACAGTTCTGTTGTGAATCTGATGAACGACAATTGAATTAGGAGACTGAAGGAGGATGTTTTTGGTTTGTTCTGCTTTTTGGTTAAAATCTGTATTCGTGCATATTTGTTAAGTTATTTCAAAACACATATTGGTTTATTTCAGTGAATTATCAGAGAAGTCTGCATAAGACAATTTTAAATCAATTAAATCAATTATGATGGTTTGTATTTATTTGTTGTTTTAAACTGAAATGTATACAAAATAACTATGAGCACTAATCATGAAAATATGTCATGGCATACAATTTAATCAAACAAAACCAAGGGCATATACTTTTAGCATAGCAAAATGATTACCTACTAATGTGAGTTCATATTTAAGAGTACAAATATGGAGCATGTTACTGTATTTTTATGTACAACGCATACATGCACAGATACATCTGTGCCTTATTATAATTTATATACAGCTGAAACACACACACACACGTGACACGGCTACTTTCATCCAAATGTTTGCGGTTTATGTTCACTTTGTCATCAACATACTTAACCTACAGTTACTTACATTAGATGGCACCATAATGATAAAGATATATGACATGTTATAAACAACGTTCACTTTTTATCCGACATCTTCATCATCATTGTGTACTTCAGCTGCCAAATACAGTGCCTCTACCCTGAGCTGATAAAGTAATGTCTCTGTTAGCAGACAACGCTCTAGATCCTTAACTAGCTGGCCACTGCTTTGGTCGCACTGTAAGCTAACCATCTGCTTGCCATTGTAAACCATGTCAAAGGTCAAGGACATATCATGCATGCTGACCTTGACTTTATCGCACGAGTAAGTCTCCTGGAGGTGTGTGGCAGCTCTCGTTGATGTTCTGTTGAAGTCCCCTGCGGCCAGGTTATAGAACTCAGACATGGTTTTGATGAATGCTGATTTCTTGTTACCTTTTGTGATCTGTCTTGATTTGGGATAGTCCACCGATTGAACGTAGACAACTATTTTTGCCCTCGCTGCATGTATAAGGATTATGTAATAGATTATATAACTAATATGGCATTGATTGAGATGTATTATTTTTCTCTGCATCAAGGTTGAAACTATTAATATGAGGCGTGCTATAATCTTAATCCTAATTTAACTTGTGACTCGTCCCTAAAGGCTCATGGCAAAATAAAAATAGCACGATACGTTATAACAATATTATTGCCATGTCTTCACAAAATTACAGAGCCGCAAACGTGTCTACATATAATGAATGTTTTTTTCTCAGAATGCTAAATTATTCCCTTGTAGATTAGTTTCGACTAGTTTATATGATTTAAAATAATAAAACTATCTCTCTAGACAACTGATAATTCAGAATTACCTTTCCCTTTGTTGGTGTCATCCTTGCTGTGTAATCGTTGTATAGTTGTACTTGACATGATGGCCACTCTATGTAGATATATTATTGATAATCCGGTGTTAAAATTGTCAGCTGTCGCATGTTAACATAAAATGTTCCAGTTCTGTTTTATCATCATAGCCTGTTGTAGGCTTTCTTCAGCTTAATCCATGTACTACTGGAGCTAGCACGCTGATTGTCGCCTTGATAAATACTATTTTGACACGAACCCCGCAGAAGGCAGTGTTTATTTTAGCTCTAGAGTGAAAACATGTGATCATTAACAAACGTACATAGAGACAGCAAAGGAGTTGAGATATGTATACTATCAGAGTAAATACCATCCAATTAATAATGGTGAACTTTTTAATTGGTTGTTTAATCATGTGTCTAGATACCTGCGGTGAAAGTGATGTGTCTTGTGTAAACAGATTGATGATTATTGATTTAGCTGTTGTTGTCGTGAGTTAGGTCAACGTTGATCAATAGATGACAGTCATGGTATTCGTCTTGTATGTATAATATGTCAAAAGAAGAGCATAGATGTATGATAATAATGCGTAGCATGTTGTCTCTCTCTCTCTCTCTCTCTCTGTGTGTGTGTGTGTGATAGAGATAGAGAGAGAGAGAGAAAGTGTGTGTGTGTGTGTGTTGTAAATATACACATAACTATAAGATAAAACACTACACAATCAGGCTAAACTATATATGCAGCAAAGTAGAAAATGGAAAATTAGGGAGTCGTACATAATATAAATAAATATTATGGAATTGTTTATATAAAAGAAAAAGAACAACAACAAAACGAAGATATGTATAATATAATATACTATAACCTGGAGTACATCATCGAATCTATTAAAGTAAACCAGTCTTAAACTCGGTCTTTGTGTACGCGCATGCGTCGCTCTCCGGTGTCTGTGTCATGAAATGTTAATGCCACTTATGAATGATTCAACATTGGGTCTAATCCATAGAAGTGACTTCATAATGAGACGTCCTGTAGCTGACTAAGTAAACTCCCTGTACGCAAATCATCCACACTGTTGTGATGTCTGAGAGTAATATGATTTGATCAGAGAACCGTCGTTGGGTGCTGTGTGTGTGTGTATGTGTGTGTGTGTTATGAGAGATATGTTCAATCACTGTTTGATCACAACTATGTCGAGACAATTGTTCAGGTTATAATGATATCTAAGAGAAACATCTTAAGTGTAAATAGGTATAGATTCGTGTATACATATATACTGCCCTATATAAGTATACAGCTTTATCTAAGTATATATATATATATATATATATATATACAGTGACACGTGCAGGTAAATATATATGTACCTATTGGTAAATGTAACAGATTTTATACAGGAAGGTCTATGTTATATATTATATAAAAGAAGCTAGTTTAATAATACCCTGCGAGTTGGTGGATTTTAATTAAAGTGATTATTTTTGTTTGAGTGATCAGAGTTAGGCTGTAGTCAAGGGAACCTCGGCTCTTGTTGGTTCTATCGTAGAGGATAAAACCTTTAGAATGGCTTGATATATGGTTACTGACAACGTTGCTGGGTACTCGTTGCTCTAATTACAGTAAACATCATGTGAAAAGGTTTATAAATCACTGAGTGCAAAGTATAGTAACCTGGTATCTGGTATGTCTTGACATTGAGTAGTATCTTCTGTGGAAATTGATTACAGATATTGATTACGATCTTTATAAACTTATGCTTATTTATTGAATAGTAGTAAATAGTGTTTAAAAAAATTAAACACACACACACACACACACACATGCTCTCCCCCTCTCTGTGCGTGTGTGTGTGTTTACGATTTTTTGGTAAATAATATCCATTGTTCAAATATATATTAGGTACCTCATATGAGGGATTTTATTGTACCTCATCTAAACTCTTGGTTGGAAATGATTAATGTTAAATCTATATTATTAATGCTGTTGTTGTTGTAGTTATTATGTTATAATGTGAAATCTATGCAGAAACGAGTCCCCTGATGAATTATTTTCCATGGTATTTAACTCTGATATCATACTTACCGGTAACATAAATGTGATTCCTGGAGATGATATTTCTGATACGTGACATCCGAATATGGCCCATCCCTATATTTGTGGGATTTATTTCCCTCGTGAATCACCCCTCTGTCATATGTCCAACGTATAACCTGACTGAAGGCTCAACTCAACAGATACATGATATCAAGACAGAATATACTCCCAGGGCTTTTGTGATTGTATAATAATGTACATGTTCCTATATCAGCAGTAAAGCATATATATATATATATATATATATATATATATATATATATATATGCCTTTCTATTTGGACGCTTTTCATTTTAATGCAGGAGCCCACTATCGGGCATTGCTGCACTAGTACCTTCCAAACGTTTATAGTTGTAGTGCCTACAAAATTCATAGTGAACTTAATGAAAAGATGAAGATAATGTTGTTGGTAGGCAATCTGTGATTACTGGACAGAGTATTTTAAATTATACACTCATTCGCTGGTTTTAATTTTACGTTCTAATTTAATACTCGATATTGACACTGAATAATGTTGTGGATTTAATCTCCAAATTTCTCTGTTATAGAAGGGAACGTTATGACATGACATTTTCTGTTCAGTGCTTCAATGGGAATTGATTCCACAGCCTTTATTGCAAATAAGTCAAACTATAACTGTGTTAATGATGCTGAAAATTTACAGAATTTTCAATATTTATGCATATTTCTCTAGAACAGTTCAATAGAACCACTGATATACTATCTTGACATTAACTGAGTACATTGTGTATAATTCAAATATTATATTAAATTTATATAATGATAACCTAGTCAGATTATCTGTAAATATTGACCACAATACGTTAAAACACTGAAAATGATTTAGAAAACATTATATAAAGAATTGTATTTTTTCCTTTGTTGCATTTTGATATTAAGATCCATAATATGTTGTTGTTTTCTTTATTTGTTTGTAGATGATATAAGTAGGAGTGATATGGGTAAAGTCGCTACTGATGTGCATGGAGTATCCACCAGGGGTCAGCACCATACATTAACCAGTTGTAGTATTAGCATGAGACATGCCTTTGTACCTTTTAAAGGTAATGTAATTAGGAAGATAAACCATCCAACTGATTAAATAATAGATCAATAGTAGCTGGATAACCTAAGACAAAAAAAATGTATACATAGAGTAGATGTTAATAAAAAAACAAGTGTGTGGGTGTTTTATATATATATATAAAAAATATTCTATTACAGGTGGTGTTATATTAGCAGCTGATTATTCACAGTTAGAACTCCGGATATTAGCACATTTATCTGGAGACAGAAAACTTAGAAATATTCTCAACTCCGGAGGTGACGTGTTTAAAACTATAGCTGCTCAATGGAAAGGTGTTGATATAGATAATATTAGTGACACTGATAGACAACAAGCTAAACAGGTGTGTGTATGTGTGTGTGTGTGTGTGTGTGTGTGTGTGTGTGTGTGTGTGTGTAAATGTAACATTTGTGATTTAAAAGTTAATATTATTTTATCAGCAATTTGTTGTCAAATGTCATATAAATACAGGTATGTTATGGGATGATCTATGGTATAGGACCTAAAGCTTTGGGCGAACAGATTGGACTTGATGAAGAGGATGCTGCTGTTTTCATGGAATCATTCAAATCAAAATATTCAGGTACAAGTCAGATAATGACTTGAATAGGTACTGCTTTGCCTTCCTTGATACCTCTTTGCATTATACAATCAGCCTGTTTTAGTCTTTGTTTTTAATGCTTATTTCAGATGTCAATCTAATTTCAGGTATAAGAAAATATTTACAAGTGACAGTACAGAAATGTCGAGAAATGGGTTATGTTGAGACAATATCAGGTCGTAGACGCTATCTACCAGCAATCAGAGATAAAAATGTACACACCAAGTCACATGTTAGTATTCTGTGTTTGGTTTCTATTGGCTTTTGTTGTTGTTGGATATAAACAAAGATATAGTACCTAGACTCTTTTGAATTTGTTAAAAATACTATGGAAAAAGTGCTATATAACTATAAATGTGACATAATAAATAGCTAAACAGTTATTGAAGATTGAAAGTTTTGAAAAATTGGCGCCCAAACACATTTTCTGGGATTGGTTTCATTATTCAGTAATAGATTGGTTTGGGTTGAAGTTTATTAATAACAATTGTTTCTATTGTACTACAATAGAACCAGTTGTTATGTACTCATTGTTTTGTAGTCTATGTCAGTCTGTATGTCCCTGTAGTATTGTTCTGATGTAGTACTTGTTGATCCATGACCAGGCAGAGAGGCAGGCTGTTAATACAACTGTACAAGGCTCAGCAGCTGACTTGGTGAAGAAAGCCATGATCAACATAGATGCAGCATTATGGCAGATGTATCCAGATACAAGGATTACTCACAAACAAAAGAGAGTCAGTTCAGGATCAGGTTTGTCCAACCACTATAAGATTCTGTGTGTGTGTTTTGTCTGTCATTTCGAAAATTAATTTTAGTGTGGATGGAAACATGGCTAGAACAAAACAATATTTTCAGATTTCTGTGGTTAAATTCTGAGAACAGGTTATATGTCCATGCTAACCGTTGCCATAGATTTTATTATTACAGAGAGTGAAATTGTATAGATTGAACATTGCTAACTATGATGGTTCTAAAGATATTAACTTGCAAATTGGCAGAAAAAAATTGAACTTGGCAAAATCCAGATTTTGACTTAACCTGCCAACCGCAGGCTTATGCTTTATTTTCATATTATTGCAGTGTTGGATAGATGCTGGAGAAGCCTATGCTATTTAGACATTTATTACACATAAACAGTAATGTTGTTAATTATTTGTTGGAAATGTAAAATACAAAAACATTATATCAAAAGTACAAATTAATTTTCAGTGGTATATAACTTTATGAGCCAGAAAAACTTTTCCAGCGAACGTTACATTTCAATTTCAGGTTAAACTTCAAACCAAATTAAAACATAAATGTAAAATATTTGTATCAAGAAAGCCTGGAACCAGCAATAATTTTATTCATGGTCATAAGTCATAACCGCTACACAACAATGACTTTTTATTTTGAAATTGAGTGGTGACAAATTGTTACATCATAATGACCAGTACATGTTTAATGTAATAGACTACCTATTATAATGCATATTTTATGTTAGTTGTCTCACCAGGTTTGTGCAGCAACAATAGAATTAAACCTATATTTTCTTTTTTTAACTATTTAGCTACATGTTGCCATGGCAGCCATACCCAGTGCAATAAGTGTTCTCTTCGTGGTGCTTTCTTTGTCCTTCAACTTCATGATGAACTAATATACGAGGTGAACGAACAAGATCTCAACCAGGTGGCAGCACTAGTCAAGTATACAATGGAATCAGCGATGAAATTAAGTGTATGTCTGCCAGTCAAACTGAAAATGGGTCCCACCTGGGGCTCTATAGAGGAGATACACATTTAAAACACAACAGATAATAGATTGAGTTATTTATGGATTATTTGTGTTGTCTGTTTGTCTTACTGTGTGTCTGTCGTATGAGTGAGGCTTATATTGAATATGTTTTATTAAAATATGCTGAATATATTTGTTCAGTCATTATTGTGAAATGTATTTATAACTATTTTTATTCCCTGTATTATAATATTTAATGACATAATACATTAAATATAAGGCACTAATTTATTGTTTTATTTAACATTAAATGTCATTACATCACACCATGACTGTGATTAGATTCCATGTATTTGCCATTTCCATAAATTACCTCTGTGATTGTTTGCTTAACAATTATCTGTCTATCTCTCTATATATATATTTGTGTGTTTGTATATATATATATATATATATATATATATATATATATATATATATTTATATTCATGTAGCTGTCTGTTTTTCAGCAGCTAAATAATTTGGTCATATCAGATTCTTGTATTAATCTTTAGATGTTTTTATGTGACTATGTTGATGCTTATTTGAAAACATTTCTTTCTTGATACACACTCAGTGATGTGAATAGAGAAATATTTATTACACACAATATAATTACTAAAACATGTCTACTACAAACAGTTCCTTTCAGTGATTAAAATTAGAATCATTTGTGTATTTGTATTTTACTACATTTACATATTGCATAATATCTATATCAAAGTTATCTGGGATTAGGTGAAATATATCAAGCTGTATTTACAAGAATCCGCAGATTTTGTAGTTACAATATTTTTGACATTTTATTAATGTACAGACAAATGCTGGTTTCTAAATATATACCAGAAGAAACATTATTTAACTGCAGAAACTAGAAACATTGAATAATATCTTATGATGCTAAATTATCTAGTGTGTATGTGTGTATGTATATATATATATATATATATAAATATATATATATACACATAATAATATATATATATATATATATATATATATATATATATATATATATATATATATATATATATATATATATATATATATATATATATATATATAGCATCCTATCAAATAAAATCCATTTTTAGTAAATGGAAATATTGGAGCATCATAAATCATGTTATCTGCGATGTACAAAAAACGATTATAAACAGGCTGGCTCTGGTTGATTCTCAGATTCTGGTCAAACACAGGTTGATCCTGTATCTGAATATATCTTTTTTCTCTTGGTGTTTGTACACATTTAACATTTGTTCTTCCTTTTGCATAAAGCCAGAAGTAACATTGTCTGATTTCATATACCGAGCTGGTACAGTATGTGGAAAGAAGGTTTTTTAAAATATTAACTTTTTGCTGCATGTTGTTTAATTTTAGCCTTATTCACGACCTTATCCTTGTGCTACTTGGTGTGGTATATTCCTCATAAGGTATAGACACCCTGCTGCTTAGTATTTTATTAAATGACTTCAAGGGGCATTTCTTCTATCAAGATTTCAGTGTTTCCCATCCCCGGGTGTTAAACAAGGCTCTGATACTGGTCTATTTTTTGGCAATTATTTAAATTTCACAACATGTACTTTCCAGGAATGAGAAGTAAGTTTTTAGAGAATTATGAATTGTCTTGACACTGTTTGGAAAATTAATAGAGTTGTGTCTAAAGTGTTACTCATGTATTCAGCATCCAGTGAAAACTGTTTGTGTGTCTGTGTGTGTAATATTTATTGTTACATATGATGTTCTAAATTAGCTGTCTTCCCTGTTATGTTATATTATATGTATTATTAATGATGTAAATATTTTTGTATAAGTTGTATAAAATGATACAGCCTTAATAAACCTATTTGTTGTCCATTTGTGATTGCACGAAAGTTAGAATCCTAACTGTGATTTGTATATGAACTTATTTAATTGGACTAATATAGCTGTAATTATAAATGGAGAGTGGATCTTGTAATTAGTCCAAGTAGTTGAATTCGGCCTTGTCATATATGATTGGAACATATATTTCTGTAATTATCATAAATACACGAAGCGCATGTTATCACAAAAATCACGTGGCTATAGCAGTCTATCCAGTCAGATTGGATTACTGCATTTCTTAAATAGTTATGAAAGCAATCTGATGGCACAGTTGTTAGAGTATGTCACTGCAAACCTACAGGTTGTGGATCTGAATCCAGCTCATACCTGTTTTTGTGGAATTTGTTTTATTTAGCAGACGGCCCCCTCGGTCATATGTCCCAGGTGTAATCAGGCTAAACAGTTCAGATCATCTCACTTTGAAATTAAAATATTTTCCACATTATGTAGATATGCACAAACACACACACCCAATATACAATGAGACAGAGATAAAATAGATTTAGATATAGATTTGATTTACTGATATATATATATCAGATGTTTGTTTGTTATAGAGTAGATAAAGATGTAGATGAGTTAGTGTTTTGTGACAGCTGGGACATATGATAGAGGTGCTACTACCTAGGGAAATGAGATAATCAGAGCAAATATCCCACAAACACTGGTAACACTGAGATACCAGCACATGACAAGGATACCAGCATGGACATGTGAATGAGATCATCATAGCAAACACTGGTAACACTGAGATACCAGCACACGACAAGGATACCAGCTTGGACATGTGAATGAGATCATCATAGCAAACACTGGTAACACTGAGATACCAGCACACGACAAGGATACCAGCTTGGACATGTGGATGAGATCATCATAGCAAATATCCCACAAACACTGGTAATACTGAGATACCAGCACACGACAAGGATACCAGCTTGGACATGTGGATGAGATCATCATAGCAAACACTGGTAACACTGAGATACCAGCACACTACAAGGATACCAGCTTGGACATGTGAATGAGATCATCATAGCAAACACTGGTAACACTGAGATACCAGCACACGACAAGGATACCAGCTTGGACATGTGGATGAAATTATCAGAGCAAACATCCCATAAACACTCGGATAAGACCCGATGAAAAGGTGACCTGCGGATCCCCCCCCCCCAATAACTACGCTATGGAATACATGTTAATTGATGAACGTTGGTGCCGTATAGAGAAATGTATAATTAACGTATAATTAAATCGACATCAAATCAACTGGATCATATGACTATCATATCCATTTGGCTGTTGATATTAGGTTCTTCATCAGAACCCGGGCCCATGTGATGGACTACAACAGGATGAAGAATGCTGTACAAAAGGTTGGTTGTGATTGTGTGAGTTTTGACGAATGTTGAACGGCATTTGTAGTATGGCGTATATGTAAATGTAAAATGTGGCTGTTCTGCTGCCACTTCTGTTCACAGGGCACGCTAAATGGGTCGAGCGGCCCCTAACGGTAATGGTCGTGGGTGGTTGACCACGTTAAATGTCGCTGCCGTCTCCACTGAATTATTTAAAATAAAGGGCCACGTTGACCCCCCCCCCGAGGACGTCAAACACTCTGGCAGTGACCACCCTCGGGGGTATTTCGGCTCCATCTTTCCGTACTGCTCCCCTGTGGGTGGTGGGGGAAGGGGTTTGTCAACCACTCCCACATAGAGGCTGTGCCGAATAAGCGACAGCCTGGGGATTCTCCCCGAACAACAAAACAAACAACGGTAATGAGGCGAAGTGGACGATGAAACATCCATCAGACATAGCCCGGTAGGGGTTGGGACACAGGTGGTATAGAACTGTGGTCTACCCTGCTACCTGTTAGGCCATAGAAACGCCCTGTATGGTGTATATACGAAATGGTGTTGTCTTTTTTACTTGTACACAAAAACCGATGTATGCGATTAAACCGTTTGAAGTTAGATGTCATTTTTTTGTATTATTTGCTAGTTAATTTTGTTAGATAACCGACACTTGTCACGTGTTCAGATCGTACTGCTGTTGTTAAAATTAGTGTAAGTCTCGTCGTTTTCTATTTAACAGGCTGCGTACTGCACACTGTTGATAATGATTACAAGCCTTTAGAACATCAAATATGCACCAATAAATGAAAGCCTAATATATGATAATAATATGCAAGTATAGATGTAAGTAGAAAATTAAGGGATAATGGATAATTTCGCATGTTTGACTCATTTTGACATTTATTTTGCTTTCATTGGTGAGTGACAATGGCAACTGTCCGCGTCAAGATCTACACGTCGATTGTTACACGGTAATATATAGTTAATTAAAGCTATCATATATATATATATATATATATATATATATATATATATACCAGAAATCGATCGGGAAAGGTTATCATGTTGTATTTATTAGCTCTGGGCTATATGTTTAGTTAGACGACCATTGATCGTTAATAACAGCTGTAGGCCTTTTTAACCACCAGCTGAACCTGCTAGTAAAGGATCTCGTAATAAAGTGCTATTTCACATTTAGGAAAGGATCGTCAAGTATTATATATTAATCTGGTTGAATGCGGCTAAAATATAGAGTGGGTTGGAGTCGTAATATTGGTTCGACGTGTGTGATAAATAATTCAATGGAAATCCGTTTTATATTCGGTGATTTTAATAATAATACAATTGTATTGTCTTCATTTTTGCATGCATACATTTCGTCTAACAATCTATATATTTATTAATACCGAAAGATGTCACACGGATATTACAGAGATAAAACAAAATAGAATGACACAAAAATATCATCATAATGTTGTAATGTAATATACTACAACATGAACAACAACAACAACTGTGATAAGTTATCATATATCAGTCTACTCCAATAAAGAAGACCCAGTCGCCAGTCAGCCTATTATAATTGTTGCTTGTCCATCGAGACTAATTCTAAATTAATTTTGAGTTAAGAATAAATGATATAATTGGAAGGGATGATCTCGCTATGGTTGCCTGACCCTCTCCCACCCGCTATAATGATTACGGGTGAGGTTCTATTTTCGAACTCCTCTACACCATTACGATGACCAAAGAGTCGTACCCTCTATTTTCTGGTGTTCATTTATGTAGGCATCGGGAATGCCTTCTGTTTATGTTCATATGTATGAATGTTTTGTTTAGCTTTCCCAGGGAAACGTCTCCAAAACGACTAGAAGTCGGATTCGAACCGACGACTTGAACGTTTGCAGTGCAGTGCTCTAAACACTGCGCTAACGGCTGTTCGTTGGTGCATGTATGCTCGCACTTGAATATGCGAACGGAGCTGTGATCGAAGGTAAATGTATGATTTTGACGTCGACATGGTGCGATAGGAAAGGCCGACTTCGATTGATCGTCTACATCGGCCAAACATCAATTACAGTCCAAGCTGGAGTTAAATGGCAACACGTGTGATGCAACCATTGCTAGAAATGGCCATGTGGCAGTTAGTTGAAACCGATCAATCGTCAGTTGTACAGTATATCATAGCACGGACGGCCAGTGAGAAACGTGAACGTTCGCTCTCAAAAATTACGGGCGACTTCAACCGACTTTCACGACTAACCATCGGATAAACTCTATTTGGAGCATCTTTAAACAGAACGATTATTATTAATCATATACTGATTGCTATCTCAAACCACATAGAGGTATAGAGTAACTGCATAGGTGATGATGAGGAGAAAATCACACCTGTTGTTGATCTTTGGAGGTGTTGTGTTCTTGGTTTATTACAAATGGAAGTCGACTCCGGTCGATCAGGAGCTGGTGCCGGATGAAATTAACGTCGACTTTGGGCCTGAAGTCGAGCTAGAAGCCGTCGATCAGCAAACCGACGATTTCGAGAACTTGTATTACCAAGGAGGCGGGACTAATGACACTGTGGCTGACGGAGATTTGAATGTCGAGATCGGCGACCAGGTCGATTTGGCTGTTGACAACGTCGATGCCGGAGATCAGCAGCAACAAGAAGCAGGATACGTAGGACACGCCGAAGATGAACAGCTGCATCTGGATATTGGTCAGGATCAGGCCGGAGCTCAACAGCCGGTGATACAGCAGCTGGCTCAGGAGGGACAACAACTGCAGAACGTACAGATGGTGAACGGCGTGCAACAAGTTGTAAATGATCAACAGTTGGCACAGCAGCAGGAACAACAACAACAGTTGCAAGGAGACCAACCGGTGGGACAACTAGAAGGACAGGTGCAAGCTAATGAACAGTTGCAAGCAGATCCGCAACAAATTCAGAATGCGGAACCAGCGGTGCAACGAGTGGTCCAGGAAGTACAACCGGTACAACCACAACAGCAATTGCCCCTGTAAAATATTGATATTAGTAGAAGAGCTATCTTTATAATTATGTTCGCCACGTGTAGCGTTTTCTTTTATAACTGTATGTCACGGTGTGACATTCGGTGTCAGCGATTTTATATTTAAAAAACTAAATAAATAAGTTATTAGCCAAAACGTGACACTTAGCTAGAAGATGAGCACAATGATGGAATGAACATAAGATAACATATCATTAATGACGGATATATGTTCTAAACACGAATGCAGTATTAGGGAATGCTTTTTATCAACACCAAATGTCAAGGTGTTTTGTTTTGTTTTATTATACTTCAATTCAGTTTTGTCGAGAAAGTGAGACTTATAACGGTGTCTTTAGAATTGTCTGTGGTAGTGATTAATTTATATAAATTATATGCGAAAATGATGTCTTCATTTGTCATATTTTGACGGTGTTATGATGTGTCATATGCAGCTGGTGTGTGTATAGGCAGATTGTACAGTAGTCGAATTATTATGTTAATGTTCGGTCCAAAAAATTACGATAGTGTTGATCTCAATGTCAAAGTGCGCGCTCTCTCCCTCTCACAACCGGGGTCCCCTTCAACTAATTAAACAACAGGGTTTGTAATATATTGAGATGTTGACATTAAATGCGGTGAGTTTTACATTACAAAAATTGATACAGTTTGATGTTTTGCAGAATATTTCATTTCAAATAAAATATATTCCTGACTCCTGATTTCGAGAATTCAAAAATCGGAAATGTGAACAGGGCGCGGACATTTTATGGGCTATTTTTCATATATAATTATATATATATATATATATATATATATATATTAGAATTGGTAAGCTAAATAAATGGATACATACAAACTCCATACAATATATATATGAGTCATAGTATATCTTCTCAGATCCTGTGTTACACTATTTTACGCGAAACTAAATTTGATGTGTGTGTGTGTGTGTGTGTGTGTGTGAGACGTTAGCTTGATTTATTAAAACAATTTATGATGTTATACATTCGGTAACTGATAGGGATTTGTGTCGTCGTATCGGGTACGTATCTCGCGTACACGCTCACATTTACAGAGTTTGCTACTGCCATTAATATACGTCTGATCATTATCTACTTGATATAAAAATTAACTCATCCTAAAATACTCTATTCCTGTCACACCTCTTAAGTTATATATCGATAGAATCATTTATTGGGATAAAGATATGTTGTATGATTTCAGGTGTACTACAGCTAAGTATTATTGTTACAGATATATTTCTTTATAATTAACGTGTAGTGTTTTGTATGAAACAAGTGTAATAATCTCTGTTTTCATTAATCCACTTTCGCCATATAATTATTATCATATTTGTATCCAGTCGAGTTATACTAGCATCGTTTATTTCTCACTAAATTTGACGAGGAGCCCTCGTCATAATGAGGTTGGAACGATCTGCTGCAAACCTCTAAATCCGAGTTTTCAAAACCATGAAATAGCCATTATTACGGGATGTATTCCCCCAGGGAGTCGCTCCGTGTGACCAGCGCCGATGTTAAACAAACCCTCTCACTCACTCACTTACTGATTCGCTCCTGAGGTTGATCGGCCCAGACGAGATCATTCGTTATATGAGCTATTAATGGCCAAACTCGGAGAAAAAGAGACGAGTATCTGGTTTTATTAACATTTATCTTCTAGTAACAGATGGCATGTCATCTGTTATCGATCCTATTATCATAACATCTGTTAATGTCGATAACTGCCGTCAAATAACCCACCTTGTATTACAGTCATCTAACTTGAAGCTAGAAGCTCTCTCGTTTATATATAGGGTGTTTCGACGACGCTGTGGTTAGTGTGCTGCGATATAAACGTCCAGGTGTAGGTTCGAGTCTCCGTCGTAACCCTATTTCTCGGATGTCTCCCTGAGATGCGACAGTTCGACCATGTGTCGTAGGTGTGTCTAACGTCGAGGCTAACCGCTCACTCTCGTATACATATACACACAACGCTGCTTACATATATTGTTTGCATGTAACCTTATAAATATACCTGACTG
Organism: Paralvinella palmiformis; assembly: GCA_025642065.1. Taxonomy (NCBI): domain Eukaryota; kingdom Metazoa; phylum Annelida; class Polychaeta; order Terebellida; family Alvinellidae; genus Paralvinella; species Paralvinella palmiformis. The sequence goes on from JAODUP010000009.1 coordinate 1,679,252, forward strand.
GGTCACTTGAGATTGAGTTACGACTATTGACGATAAACCATCGAATTGAATGCACTGCTTATTGGCAGCCAATGTAATTTGTTAGGTATTGGGGCGATATTTAAATACAATATATATTTAAAGTATTTGTCATAATGCTAAATATTTTATAGGTTCCAGAGTCCTTGAGACACACAAACCCCCTCACCATCGGCAAGGTACCAGCACAGAGTACCAGGTACCAGCACAGAGGGGGAAATAATACAATGTTCCAAATTTTCCAGAAAAGAGAAAATAAATGCATCAATAGCAGGATCATGTGAAACATCTTATAGCTTAATGTAGTTTTACAAATTGGTATCTTGCTTCATACTGATGTACAGTGATTCCAGACAAATGCGTGTACAGTGATTCCAGACAGATGTGTGTACAGTGATTCCAGACAAATGCGTGTACAGTGATTCCAGACAGATGTGTGTACAGTGATTCCAGACAGATGTGTGTACAGTGATTCCAGACAGATGTGTGTACAGTGATTCCAGAGAGACGTGAATATATTTTGAATATCAAAGACTCGACAACAGAATGTTCAGAAAAGGAATAATAATAATAATAATAATAATAATAATAATATAGATTTAATGAAGTGCCCAGATAAGGTGTAAACAATGTAAAACCTAATAAGGAATTTCAACAATAATCCATATTTATCGGTAAAACAAGTCAGTTGTTTTAAACGATCTATGGTTTATGTTAAAATTAAACTAATTATAATATTATTAAACTAAATATTGTTTTGACTTTAACACTTATCAGTACACAAGGAGATCTTAGGAACTGATGACAGAGTTTTAAGGCCACTTCCGTACGGGTTGAGGGTGATAGTGTACTGGACATTAGTGTACGGACGTTACTCTAGATAGGTGTAGTCTACATGGATGTAGCTTCTGGGAGTATTCGCTTCTCCTTAAGAGAGAAATGGGTCTTACCAAGAAAGATCTGGTCCATTCAAACTCAAACCTTTAAAACTATTAAAAATATAAAACACTTAAATATTGACTAAAATCATAATAACACAAATTGTACCCAATTCCAGACCGAAATGTCGAAATGTCTGTAACTGAAGCAGCCCCCCCCCCACCAATCTGAGAATGTTCACGTTGTTGTCATCATATCTTCGGTTGCGTTTAACTTCATCTCATTGAATGGAGTGGACTAGATCATTCTTGGTAAGATCAAATTCTTCCTTAAGTTCTTTCTTCTGTCCATACACCAATGAAGACTGGTTAAATATAGTTTAGAATAGCGTCTGATAAATAATCCTCCATTTCTATAAATGCCGGTATTTCCATATCGAAAAGGAAAGAAAGCCAACGCATGGATTTTTTTATTTGATATTGAAATGCACATCTTCATCACATCGGAGTTTATACCCCAAATTGCAAATGTTCCGATAAACATTTGATCCAAGATGGAAAAGACACCCACTGCGATTAGATCTTAGAGACACAGTCTCAGCAGCATTTAAAGTGGCCAATTAAAAATCTGTCCTAATTGTGTCAGGTTGTAATTCAGGACATAGATTTTCAATGTACACTGATGTCTGGTTCACTAACATCCAGTATAGAAATGACAGGTCCACTAACATCTATGTAGACTAACGTCCGTACACTAACGTCCGTACACTAATGTCCAGTACACTAAGACCCCGATACCCTTCTGTACACATGGCAAGTTGTATAAAGCGAACTATCTCCAAAGTTAAAGAGGTGAAGTAAAATATGAAACACCCTTCAGTAATAGTCAGGTGACGATTTGAATCCCGTGTAAGAGATAGCTGGCCATCATTTTAATCTAATTAGAAGCATAAATTGTAGCAAAAAGGCTAATACTGATGACGCCATGTTGCCTAACTAAATGTAGCTTCACGTTTAACAATAAACTGGAAATTCCATCAGAGGCAGCATCTATCAGTCATGAAATGTGTGTTGGTTCTTCTATTTTAATCTACGACCCTTTTATGGTACGAAATTGGTTGAAATAAAATAGCTGTTCTTCGTCTTAGTTTTGGAGGGAAGAGAAATTTGGAATATTACAAGACAATGCAATAGAAAGCAGTTCTAGGGTTCATTCGTAATAACATCTATTGGTTGATTTTTGTATTCATTCATTTGGGAAGTATCTTCTATATATGCAACACTTTTCAATAAATAACATACACTCATTTTGTGATAAAATCTGCGAATATCTTTTGTCTCAAACTGACTTTGTGTTTATATTATTCACATGTAATTAATAAACCCATTCAACAATTGTTAATTCAGATCAGAGATGTTCAGATACAAGAAATCGGAATTATTTATAGGTGGAGGAACGTGTGATGGACAGTAGTGATTGGGTTATCAATTACCACATAAACATTTATTTGACACACAATCAATGCACAAATAAAATGTTCACTGGTATAGCTTACATCAATTACAGTAACACCACGCTTTACGTAATTTTTTTCTACATCAAATTCGCCTTTACGCCACTTTTAATAAAGGAAATTTCAGTTCATCAAAAGTCATTAGGTCCAACGTTACGTCACTCTACAAATATTTTTAAATAAAATAAAAACACACTAATGTTTATACAATAAAATATTTACACCAAAAGGCATTTTGAAGTCATTACGTCCGGTCTGCGTTAAAAACCGGGTTACATCGACGACTGTTTATAACAAGACGTGTTACTTGACGTTTTAACATGGCGCGCCATTCTGAATTCAAGGAGCGCAGCGATCCTATCGGCTGGAGGCCCATGTCACGGACAGCTGTCTTTGTTTACATGGCGTCTAAAGGCAGTGGTTCATTCTGCGCCGCTTTCGGCTTCAGTAATAGGAAAGGTGTACACAAAGAAAATCTTTTTCTTTCGTTTCCCGAAAGAAAAAGAAAGGTTATGTAAAATGAAATATTTTTTAAATAAGCATAATGATTTGAATGATACACGCTCCCACTTGACATGACCCCCGGCGACGCCCATTTGTACTTACATGACCTCAAGAAAATCAATACTCTTAAGCCTAACTTCCCGCAAATAAGAATTGTTCTGTTCACTTAACTTAAAATGGCAACTGGTCATTTCACAGCCGATCAGAAATAAATTCACATTCTGATTTGTGTAAGTGCCGGCTTTTATAAATCACTGTGTCCATTTGCGACTAAGGTCTGTGTAATGACACTTTTGCCGAGTCAATAGATCTAAAAATTGCAAACATAACAACTTTCATTGTTCATCACAAACGTGTTTTACTTCTAATTTCTCTATCTCTGACATGTTAACGCAAACACAAACATTGTTAATATTCCATGTTTATTCTTTGTTCTCAGCTGGGCAGGCCTATATTGGTCTATGTTGTTGAGGTGTTGACTCTAAATGAACTTATGAATTTTTTAGTAAATATATGATAAATGGAATTGATGAATTTATGGTGGAAAGTTTGTAATGGGTTGTGTCATGGTTGCGTTATAATAGCTGTATTTGTATACATCCAAATAAATAAAAATCAATGCACCATGGCATGGCCCGTGAGTAATGTGTGTGATAAATAAACATGATGAAAAATATGTTTATCCATATAGCTTTATATATATATATATATATATATATATATATATATATACATTAAAATACGCCTTCCACACACAAAATCTGTGAAGTGATCGCAAATTGTAGGCTGTGAAATGACTTATTTATTTATAGTTTCACAATTAGTTTTTTCGATATCATATTTGCACAAAATATTTTTTTAATTAAAAAGCGTTATATTTGGTATTTCCATACAACTATAGTTCTATGGTAACTCCTAACTGCGTTTCATTTACTATTTTCAGAAGCGGGGAAAACGTTGTTTCTCCATTTAAAAATAATAATTACGTGTTAAGCGAAAACAAGATTAATTAAAGCTGAAACTGAACATTTAATGTTCCAGTTCCCAACATACATACATTTATACAATAATAATATTAATACATAGCCTATATAAAAAAAAGCTTTCATGAAATCAGAAGAAAAAAATTAAGGACATCTGTAGTCTGATATCTTGATACCGGATACACAGAATATAGAGGCATTAATTGCCTGATTGTTTATTCTGGTCTTGACTGGTACAGTTTATTTAAATAATAGCGATCATGGCAAAGTGTATTGCTCTGCAAGTTAAAACTTGTCCAATCTAGACTTAAAACTGATTACTTCAGCTGTTTTCCTATTGGGCCCATAAGAAGAAAGAAAAAAAAAACCCAGTTAAATATATGCAAGTGTCACATCATTCTCCGACGCAAGAAGTGGAAGGCGGCGGAGTGGACGAATGATAAACATATTCAAATGCAAATAGGACCAAGTCAGCACATAATAATTAAATGCATAGGAAAGAAATACAAATCAACGCTGATGTGAAGCTAATGTGTTTTGAATTATTCATTTTTATTGTAGTATCCGTAGTATTTGTTGGAGCATTTCACAGAGTTAGCACAGAGGGAGAGTAAATATCCCTTCCATTGAAATTGTATGTCGTTATGTTAAGTAAAATATGGAATGGTGAGATTCCATTTATCCCATATTACGGAAAATATGAAATATGGTAATTTCCTGGCAAAATCAGAGTTACATCCTTCAATAAATATAAGGTTCAATTGTCTTGTCTGGTGAGTTTCCTCAACTTAATAATTATGTTTAAATATGTTGTCGAATGACGATGGTACTTTTTGTGGACACAGCCATGCATAAACTAAGTTACATGGGATTCATACAGGTCTTTGACAAGTCAAGATGCAGAAAGTTTAAACAATGGTTCTGTATGGCTATAATAAGTTGATCTGTATATGGTTCTCATTGCACGTTTTAATTATTTTGTCGCTGATTAATTAAGTCAAGCCTCTTCTAGGTATCATGCAGTTGCTCTATGTACAGGTAGCCATGATCATGTGAAATTTGAATATTCATATATTTTAATTATTCAGCACACTGACAAAGTTGAAATTACACCACCATTTTTAAATTCGATTTGAGTTAACACAAATACCGGAATCAAATACCGTTATTGCACGTAAAACAACTTCCGTTTGTGGTTTAGACGTTACTGGTTCTGATAAATATTGCCCGGATAATTAACCGGTTAATTGATCTGCACTCAGCCTCACTCTGAGTCTTCAAAGGTAAATAATCAGTAACAATACTAGATAAGATAATTTAGCATATCATCATATGCACACATTTGGAGAAGTTGACTCGCAAACTGTGTCATATGGAAGAATGTGTTTTGTAAAGAATTCTAGGTAAATGCTGTGTGTCTGTGAGTGAAGCGTTAATGCGTAAATAATACTGACACTTGGAAGATGTTATGTGTATGCAACACTCTTCTCGTCGTCCAAATTGGAGATAAAAAATCTTATTAATTCTCATTGATCCATAATTCCGTAACATACAATCTGGGTAGAGACATTGTCTGTGAATACTCTGGATATTTATCTTCAATATTAGTCCACTGTCTACCAATGAATGACGTCTAATGGTTGACCAATAGCAGGTGACTTATAGGTCCACACTTTCGGGATGATAATGTAAGGCTTTAGATGCGATCATGACCTACAGTCTGATTGAAACCTGTCTATTGTTTTCTTTATTGATGACACATTGTTATCTCTACCTCTCTGTATTCAGTTTTATAATTGATTTGGTTCACCTCTTATTGTACTGCCGAGTTTCGAGTTGAACTGATTTGAGGTTTGTAACCTCGACGCTGACCACACTTGGAATATTTGGCTGAGGGACGAAATCCTGGGAAATATAGCACAAACACAGCGATCAATCGGTTTCGAACCCAAACTTGGAGTTTTTTTGCTCTTTTAAGGAGAAAGAAGTTCGTTCTTCGATGTCATATTTGTCTCAGCAGGTAAACGCTTGAGTGCATATCAAAATAGTATTGATCACGTGATTTTTTAGAGAGTTTAGCATTGACCACAAGAGACCACGACTGAGTATAAATAAACCACCTACTCACCCAGTTATTATTCAGGGACTACACTCGATCTAAGTGTATACAAGATGCAATTACCAATGTTAGCTGAGTGCAGCCAAGCATAACGGTTGCATAATCGTTTTGATCCTTCCATTCTGATCACATTTAATAATGAATAAAAATGGTGTAATAAAAGTAAGATTACTTTCTCGATGGCCACACATAATGCCGTAATATGTACAGAAGATATAAGTAAACTACAAAAGATCCTAAAAAAACCATAACAAGGATTCTTATACGACACCAATTAGCCACTCACAGAAAGGTCATATTTTTATGTTCTAAATCCTTTAATGCAGTTTCTTAAGATCGACATCTCATCTGCTAAAGAACCATAATGCATCTATAAGTGAAAGGCAATATAGTACATAGTGTGTGGAGGGAATACAGATGTGGGGCGCTCCTTCAGCCTTCAGCTTTAAGTTCGAATCAAAACAAGGAAATGTCGCTTGTGGGATGTTTCCCCAGTAAGTCGCGCTTTTGGTCATATATCCCAAGTATGACAAGCGTCGAAGCTAAACAACTCACTCACTCACTCACTCACTCACTCACTCACTCACTCACTCACTCACTCACTCACTCACTCACTCACTCACTCACTCACTCACTCACTCACTCACTCACTCACTCACTCACTCACTCACTCACTCACTCACTCACTCTCACTCACTCACTCACTCACTCACTCACTCACTCACTCACTCACTCACTCACTCACTCACTCACTCACTCACTCACTCACTCACTCACTCACTCACTCACTCACTCACTCACTCACTCACTCACTCACTCACTCACTCACTCACTCACTCACTCACTCACTCACTCACTCAGTTAGAGCAATGCGCTACAAACATCCAGGTCATGTGTTCAAATCCGACCGAGTCATACCTGTATTTGTGGGATTTTCTTCCCTAGGGAATCATCGCTCGGTCATATATCTGAGGTGTGGCCAGCATCGAGGATAAAGAAACTTATCAACCAATCAACCACATCATACCGGACCGTCTACCACTTGACTTACTGTCAGATCAAACCGAAACTGACCAATTTTGGGGAATCCCTTTTCAAGGCTGTTACAAGTTATTGTAGATAATTCGGTGTTTTTTGCTTATCACTGTTTCGAGTTACAGTTTATAACCGGGATAGTTATGAGAAAAAGAAGCTCAACCTACAAACTATTTTGGCGGGTGTCATGATTAATAAAAAGTCGGTTTTGAAGAAACGTTGACGCTGACTTATCTTTGTCCTTAATTTAAATTCCATGCAGCTTCCAGTGTTAGACTGGATGTACTCAAATAACAGTTTCTTCTTTTTAAGAATTGTAAAAATTGTTACAGCAGGGATCAATGACCTTACAACGATCTACTCAATTCCATTAGTAATATGTTTTATTAAGCGGTTGAGCCGAAGTCTAGGATGTACGTATGTTAACGGGCGTTTTGGCCACGGACCTTTTGGCTAGGGACGTTTTGGCCATGGCCATGCACCCCCTGATATTTTGGCCATGGGATTTGATTAGGGTGGAGGACGCCTCCATGGCCTAACTGGTAGCGCGGTTGGCCACAGATCTATAGAACCTGTGTTCAAACCCCGACAGGGCTATGTCAGAAGGGTGTTTCATCTTTCACTTAGCCTCGTTACCGTTGGAGGTCGCTCGGCCCATTTAGCCTAACTTATGCACAAAAGTGGCCGTAAAACAGCAATATTTACATTTACATTTGATTAGCGTGGATGTTTTGGCTCTATCATATTCTCTCCATATTATTTATGCTCACGTAAAATATGGAAATCGTTCGTTTCAACTCGTTCATTCGAAATTGTATTCGTTTTCATCTGTACGGAATTCGTTTAAGTTGAACGATACCAATTTGCATAACACATTATAACAATATACACATCAGATGTTGGGCTGACCCTGTCGTTGTTATCACGTGACTTCTGCTCTAATTGCAATTACCACTTGAATTGAGAAAGAACTGTTTCGTTGTGACTGAAAGAACCTACGATGCCTTATAGATTAAATGTATTTTACATAATTAACAATAACAAACGATATAAAGTTATGCTTTTAATGCTTCTAAATTATTCGTATTTACAATTTACGTTTTCAAATATCACTTGAAATCATAATATGAGCATTTAAAATAATATAATATAGCCAAAACGTACACCCTGATGAAATCTCATGGTCAAAACCTCCAGGTGTGCATGGCTATGGCTGTAGTTATTGACAACAACAACAACAATAATAATAATAATATAGACTTACTTAATTGGACATCTTTAACCGCAGAAAGTATTCACAGACAGTTTATATATGTTACAGTTAATCTGTATAATCAGGTAATATATATATATATATATATATAATATATATATATATATATATATATATATATTATATATTACCTGAAATTTTCAGGTAATCTGTATTAAATCTCAGTTAGCAATAGATGTATTACCTGAATATTTCAAGTAATATACATATTATGATTATATAATGATTAAATTTAACACACACACACAGAGAGAGAGAGAGAGAGAGAGAGAGAGAATCAGTTAGAAACATAATGCCCATTTATTACCTGAATTGTATGATTCAGTAAATATATCTATGTGTTTAGAGTGTGCGGTATAAAAAGAGCGATTGCTAACGCGTTATACCTGACGTACGAACTATAATGCACTCCTCCCACCTCTCTTACAGCAAACATCACCGTGTCACTGTTACCTAGATCGTAATATTGCTCCTCAAGCCAAGCATGACGTCTGGCTAGTTTAAATATCACGCTAACATTTCTCTGACATTATCCAGTACTATAAAGCTCTAGGCGAGGCTTTCCGGCGTGAATCTCCCCTTTGTTTGAGTCTGCGGGTCGCTGTAAACGTGCTTGAAATATAGCCCACTGATTGAACTTAATAGGCCTTTTATTAACGCAAACTACGGGCTATGAACTATACGTGCAGCAAGAGGTTGTATCTAGTTCGGGGACTTTAACCGACACAGGTAATTGGTTACACGGAGTAGAGTCAACAAAGAGCAAGTTTTTAGTATGTGTACAGACATTTGATAGCGTTCACTGGACTGGTGCTGATTGTCTTACGACATGACGAGAATAACTCGATGAGAATAAGGTAAGCTGATTTTGGTTTCTAAGTTATGGTATCAATGATTGACACATTGTCGTTATTATTCGTCGTCTATGACAGGTGTGAAACGAGGCGGCCTGATTGGCTGGTATATAGGTCATAGGTAAACGGTTGCCTGGACACCAAAAATTAGGTAACGCCGCGCACACACTATATTTAGGTTATCTGTACTATAAAATAGCCATGTACAAAATATACGAAGAATGTCAGCAGCATAATCCTATAAATGAAATTAGACGCTACAATCAAACCGTGATTCATTTTGTCACCAGATACTTCGTCCACATGACAACTCGGTAGTTTTTGGCACTTCGTCTTCGCCTCGGATACTTTAAATACTGGGGTCTCGACGGTTATTCAGACATAGCATGCACACGCTAGAAAGACACCTGCTTTGGCCAACTCGCCAGGAGAATAGACCCTATTTGTCAAAGCATCCCTCTCTCTGTTCATAAACTGGAATGTCGTTAGATATATCACAGCAGAGATACTGAAATATCATTCGTTTCACTTTTCGGGATTATGGGACAGCCTCAAAGCCGAGTTCGTCAATTATAGCGGATATTATATTAGTTATATATGCGAATGTACACGTGGGGGTGTCGAACTGGTACACACACACACAGCACACATACTGAATTAAAATATGGTATGGATCACATAACATTTTACATATTTATACAGTTAACATATTTTATGCACAAATATAGCGATTTTAAGATATTATAAATAGGCTAATTTAAATAAGTGTATTTTACGAACTTTAAAAATATAGTTTTACCTGTTGCAAGTTTAATATGATTAAGCAACTTATTCCACAGTCTGGGGTCTGATGCTCGCAAAATATTTATCTCTGTACATTGCTGTGTCTTTTTGGCATGGTCAACATGGAACAAGACTGAGATCGCAGCATTTTGACTGGTATATACGTCTGAATCAGATCACTGAGACACGGTGGTGCTGTTCCACTCAGTTTGTTTGAATTTGGATCTTGTATAGTAATGTTATACACGTTTTATCAGAGCGAGATAGAGAGAGAGAGGCGTATTACACAATAACACATTGTCATGGTCCAGTTGATCAATTATAAGAGCTTGGACGAAAGTCTTGCAGGTCTCAGCATTTTTGTACGTCTCCATTAAAGAGTATTATCCAACATAAGCCCTAGATTTCTCACAGACATTGAAGAATTGATATAAAGGCTCCTCCCTGAATGCGAAAATGCTAAGTTTTTCTTCACATACTACTTGGATGAGAAAACAACGAATTCCGACTTGTCCTTGTTCAAGTTAAGCATGTTGCTGTCCATCCAAATACTTATATATGCAATAGAACTTTAAATAGAGGATCCCTGCAGTATATCAAAACATCTGGTGATAACCACGACTGACACACACGGAGGTTTGTGGCTCTAGCTACTACTCTGCCCAGTTCTTTTCCTTGATTCTAAACAGTTCAGTAATATCAGATGATCGATTACGTCAAAGGCTGTAAATGATGATGATTGATGTTTAACGGCCACTACAAAGGCTGTAAATAAATGAAAAAATATTAACTGTAGTGATGGATCTTTCATCAAGAGTCGGTCTATGTTGTGATGATGTGACGTGTATTATATCTAGGAACGCGGAAGATTTGTTGTGATGGACCGAATATGGAATCTAGGTTTTGTTTCGTGGACATTCATAATTGCGGGTAGGAACCAATCTTTGCTTTAGCGCCCCAGACTACAGATAATACTGTATGTCATCGTAATACTGACCTTTGTTTAATTATTACTAGCAGTTCTTCTCCGTTTCTTTCAGCTTGTTGATGTGGTTGTGAATATCAGATGTTTACTGGATATAGTGGCATATAGGATAGTTTCTTGGGTAGAAAATGGGGTAAAACTTTTATGGAAATATCCAGGAATATGGCTTCTTTGATACCGGTTATTATAACCTCACCGTATTTACAGTGAAGAAATGACTGTATTTCATTCCCCCTTTTCACCTATTATGGAGAGATCTATGGGTATTTGGCGGTATCTTTTTGTTCCAATATGAGACCAGGGATGGTATAGATTATTTAAATTTTTTATCTAGAACTGCTGACTTTTTTTTGGGGGGGGGGTTCAAATCCCTGTTTAGCTTCAGTGCTTGTAAGATCTGAGATATATGGTCAAAGGATGACGCTGTAAGGAAACTTTCCTTACTGATAAGTTGAATGCTAGTGAAGCCATAATCCAATTTCATCTTGTCGTAAATAAGCCGGCTTATAATAAGAAAAATAACGAAAACGTGTTCAGAAGGAAGCTACCATGATTACCCTATTATTAGAGTTATATCAGATTACACCATTACAGTAATCCTATTGATATTTCATCAATCGTGGAAAACATTCTTTGCATTAAATAGTGAAGAAATAATGAACGACTTCTGAGCCATTTGACACGTGTCAGATGGAGAACTAATTAGGCTAATGACCGTTTTTTAAACGTGTGAAGAGTTAACCATATTTATAGAAACACCAGTGTCCTTTATTGGTGTGACGCTATTTATTCTGGAATTACTCCATTTCCACTAATAAGACAATGAAGATGAAATAGACAAACCTGTGCTAGCATCATCATCCCACAGACAATCACTGTCTGTGTATCACTGTTGTTTGGCTTATTTAGTTACCCAATCAATTATATACACACACAATTCAAACATATAAATATCTTGCATAAAGTTGGGTGAATGTAATAGAATGACATGTTTCTGATTTCCCTCAATTTATCAGTGAATATCGATATCTTCACAAAGACTACTTTGGCTTTTGTTTATATATATATATATATATATATATATATATATATATATATATACAGATTACTGTGAATAAGTTAATTAAAATAAATAGGTTTTTACGTAGCATTTAAATCTTGGAACAGTCTTCATGGTTCTGATGGCTTCCGGGGGAGGGCATTCCAGACATATGCAGCTTGGTAGATGAAAGTCCGGTCTCCCGCCGTAATAAACTATTGACTATCTGACGTTTCACACTTATGGAGAGTTCCGTCATGGTGAGTTCCCTCGTATATATCATCCCATCAGACGCTGCTCTCATCAGTAATGTCCTGATAGAGATCTTTCTCACAGACATTCAGTCCACGTTGAGTAGCCATCCTGTCCAACAAGACATGTGTCTGCTTAACAGGATCTACATGTTTAAAACAATTTAAATTTTATTTTGATGAACTTCAAACGTACCATCGTTGATTTAAGGATGTAACACCTCACTGAAAATTTATATATCTGACATCTGCTCTTTAACCATACTGCCTCGCACACAGTATGCCGCAATATATTAGACAAACTTAAAAGTCACGCTCTGCCGACTTGATAGTTTGTTCCTGCGGAGTGCTACTTGAGGCTACCAGTATCATTTTCAATGACGTTTAAGTCTCTTGTTAGAAAATTTACGAACACAGACAAACAAACATTTCATTTGATTTATATGGGTGAAGAAGCGCTATTGAATTTGAAACACAACTAAGAATTGTGATTTTATTTTCTTCTGAATTTTTCTTGAAAAACTGCAACTCATTCAGTTCTCCGACTTCACGAAGTTTATCATCATATATAGGACAGCCTTTATGTGACTCAATTGATTTCTACATAGTAATCGGGAAGTTATTATCAGTGATAGTGTATAGATGTAGTGCACACACACACACACACACACACACACACACACACACACACACACACACACACACACACACACACACACACACACACACACACACACACACACACACAGAGAGAGAGAGAGAGAGAGAGAGAGAGCTAGAATACACACACTGTTATTAAAAGATATATTGTCCATATAATGTGTGTGTATGTTTTTATCATTTATTTAATGAAGTGTTATATAAGGGGTGACTAATATACTGTCTTGTGCTTGCAGGTCAACAAGCGAACGACCAGCTGCTAGTGCGAAGACCTACACTCCGTTAGCTTTATTGAAGTTTGCTGGCCGATAAAATAAACCCAGAACAGAAATGTCTTTGTTTACATTCTATAAGACTAAGTTAAGGATGTATATAATGGTGTTATGCATCATGTATTTGCTGGTCATGGTTATCTTTCATCTGGACATCCAAGACTCGGAAGCCATCATCGGTCAGAGGCCGCGCTTCTCCGTGAAAAACTTAACAGCTCCTGATGTACGAGCGTCATCGACGATGATGGACGTCGTACCTCAGTCACTGCCTCCACATTCTCCAACTCCTCTAAAACAACCGACAAACATGTTTCCTGCCTTAAACGCCCGAGCCAACAACAACATAAAGCCATCTGGACAGATTAGACATGTAGTACCCAAAGGGACTAACTCCTCACTGAGGATGAACTGTGTCGGTCCTGATGACGGTTCCGAGTTCCAATTCGTCGAAGTGGTGAAGGATACGTTGTTCGCGTTCTCCGCTTTCTGGGACACGAGACCGAACGACTTCGACAACAGACACAACGGGAGTTTCATCAGAATCATTTCGATAGTCCGTCGGATGAGCCGTCATCCGGAAGTCTGGTGCCACTTCCGGCTGCCGTCTGGAGAGACGGTCACCACTCCGATACAGTATTACGAGATGTGTGAGAATCACGGCCGACCTTTCGGTGGGTACATACTCTCTTGCCGAATACCGTCACAGTTAAGCTCACAGCCATGCAACGTGAAGCTCTCGAGTGGGGCTTCTCGAGAGTCGACCGGGTACGCGATGAAGGTCACATCGCTTATTCCCAAAGAGAGCCGGAACCAGTTTGCCGTCTGCGTACCGCCGCTTTATGGCAACATCGATGCGAACAAACTGACTGAGTTCATCGAGCTGACCAGACTTCTTGGTGCACAGCGGTTTACATTCTATGACTACAAAATCTCGCACGATATCACCAAAGTTCTTGAGTATTATCGGGAGCGAGGCGTCGTCGACGTGATACGATGGGACTACCCGGAGCATCTGGAGCAGGCCACCTGGTACCATGGCCAGCTGATCGCCATTCAGGATTGTCTCTACCGGAACATGGAGAGCTCGGAGTACCTGGCCTTGAACGACCTCGACGAGTATGTCGTGCCTCGTGTCCACTCGGATTGGTCGCATATGATGGAGGCAATGTTCCAAAGGCAGCAGTGCGCCTTCCAGATCCCTAGCGCATATTTTCCGCCAGGTGGCGCCATCAACGGCAGCACCCTATTCGGCTCTAAGCGACGGACGGAACGATTTAGTTTAGGGCGAACCAAGTGCATGGTGAAACCGTATTGGATATTCGAAATGGGAATACATCACGTCAGTAAGCCTATCTGGGCCTATCTAGACGTGAAGCGTATGCCAGATAAAGTGGCATTTCTACATCATTATCGGACGTGTATGAGTGACTTCGCCATGAACTGTAAGAATTACGTAAACGATGACTTTATGACGAAATATGCGACCGAAGTCGGAAGAAGACTTCCAAAACATTTGCTAAAATTGAAATAGATTTAAAACCGTTGTAAGGAGATTTATAAATTAAAGTATTTTTTTAATGATATATATATATATATATATATATATATATATATATAATTTTATATTTCATTATATATGACATACAATGTGATTTCGTTATTATCATTATAAATGTATACGAGATAAGTTCTGCGTCAAACATACAACATAATTCACAGACATAGCATATGACCTATTATTTAATGGAAGATGTATATATATATATTTAAGAACATAATAATTATTATTGCCATATATATATATATATATATATATATAGCTAACAGGTAGAAACATCGACCACTATTGTTGTACCTCAATCAAACGAAGCCATCCATTTATAAAATAAGTAATCATAGATAAATAACAAAGTTCAGTTTTCTTCTTATCTAACCGACCAAAGTTCAGATACACCGTCAGCAAAAAGAAGAGTGACGAACTAAATGGTCGGCACGAGTTACTAGTGTGGGTCTAATTCTAAACAAGTTTCATCGATAGTGTGGTGTTTTATGATCGAGGCGCCAAGCAAGGAGACATCCAAGTTATTTTTCCATCATGTTTCCGAGTAATGTTTGCTGCAGTACGAAGTCAGTGGGATGATACTGACGGCAGTGTCAACGACAACAGCGCGCTAATGTATTCCGATCATGATTTCGTTTCTCATGCTAATTAAGCTGTTAAATTTGCAAATGATCACGAACCAGTCCACGTTGCAGCGGTAACGGTCATAATTGGTGCTATTATTCCCGTTCAGATGAACCGAAGTGAAGTCGCCTTTATTTTGAACGAAGTGTATGCAGATTACGCTATTAGACGCGTTGATATCAGGTGCGAGGTTCGGCGAGATCAAGGATGTCGAAATATTAGTTTGATATGACATAGACACGACGAGAGACATCTCGGATCGGAAAACGAACAAGTCAAAGCGGGTTGCTTGTCCTAATCTATAAAGATATGCAACTACGATGTACCACACGATTAACTTTACTGAATGGAATCATTTTTATGTGTATAGTTTATATCTGTACAGTGATGTTGTTCTATTATAGCATGCAACATTCTAGGACGAAGAACAAAATTCAGAGACCCTCAGAACAGAGGCAGGTGTTACCCTTTGATAATACAGAACAACGGAGATTGGATCTCATCACCGAGTTACCTCTTTACATTCGACAAAGGAGTGCGCGTTTCTCTCCCAAATGGAAGGCAATGAAGGACGACTACGGATCTCTGGATCGCGCACGTCCCGTCCGGACTAAACTGCCAATCGACATGAGTTGTAAGGGCAACTCTCGCGGAAAGGAATACGAATTCGTTGAGATAATAAACGGAGGACTGTTCATATTTTCTGCGTACTTCGACGACAGAGAGAATGACTTTGATAACCGGAGTAATGGCAGCTTTATCCGGATGATGTCTGTATTACGTGGCTCGGCCACTCGATTTCGCATCGTCTGTGGCTTCCGGATTCAGAATGGCTTCGAGAAACGGACGAAGGCCACATTTTATGAGATGTGTGAAAATCATCATCGTCCTTTTGGGGGGTTTATCATGTCCTGTCCAGTGCCACCGGATGTAACCAAACAACCTTGTAACATAATCGTTTCCGACGAGAGTACCGACAGTGTGGGACATAGCATCAGGATCTTACCGCTTCGCCCACGAGAGAACAGAGATCATTTCCGCATATGTGTTCCGCCTTTGTTTGGAAAGGTCAGTCCCAGAAACATAATAGAGTTCGTCGAAGTGTCCAAGATTCTCGGTGCTCAGCATATCGTTTTCTATGATTACAAAATAACGGAAGAGACAGCTCGAACGTTGGAATATTATCAGAACAAAGGTTACGTCGAGGTCATTCCCTGGCTCTATCCGGATATTTTGGAACGAAACAGCTGGTATCATGGCCAACTGGTGGCCATTCAGGATTGTCTCTATAGAAACATGCCGCATGCCGAATACTTGTTGTTTAATGATCTCGACGAGTACATTGTACCGCACGAGTTCGACAACTGGGCGCAGTTGGTGAAGGCGAAGTTCCAGGCGGACCAGTGCGCCTTCCAATTCAATAGTGCCTTATATCCTGACGTCGGCAGTAATGATACCGTCGTACTGACGGCGACAAAACGGACAACCCAGTATAGCCGGATCCGGACCAAATGTATGGTTAGGCCGTACCTAATATTTGAGAAAGGCATCCATCATGTCAGCAAACCGATATGGGCTTGGCTTGCTGTCAGACGAATGCCAGAGGACACGGCATTCGTACACCATTATCGACCGTGTACTGGTGGCTTTGATCTCAGCTGCAAAGATTTCACTGATGATACCAGTATGCTGAAATATTCCCAAAATATTACAGTCAATATCGAAAAAACGTGTGCTCATTTACGTAATGACCAATTTGGCATTTTCAGGTAAATATTCGTAAACAGTGGGCCAGTCAGAGATGCACATTAGATTGCTATTATTAAACCAGTTACCAATGATTGACCGTTTTTCGAGACTGTGTTAATGTTGTTCACACGTGAGATAGGTCGTGTCTCTTACTGTCAAATAGCCAAAACGCCATCGGCTACGTGACCGAAAATGTCTTGACACAAGACATGATGAACTGGTGACACTTGTTTAACCAAACAATAGATCGTTAACGACGGAGGACTTTCTTCACTTGCATTATTTCCACTTTACCTGAGCAATAGAATATGTTCCAGAGCCATAAAGAATAGATGACAAACGTCGATGTATAATGGTATGTTGCAGTATTCCACGTTGTCTCGAAAAGACTTTGGCGTAAAATAAAAGTTTCCCACATCACTGTAGAGAACGAGCGATTGTATAGAAAACTGCTATATTGTTTAATTTGGGTTAAGTAAAGTTTGAAACATATTTCACCTACTGATATCAGAATTCAATTTTTCAGATGTGGGAAATTTGTTAATGATTACAATTTTCACCAAAAGTTCGGTCCGAGAAATCTTTGTTCGAATATTGATTAGTCCCCGAGGGGGCATAATTCTGTATACATCTTATAAACTTGCGTTAAATTCAGTGCACTAAATTCAGTAGATAAGCATCGCTTTTTATCTTGTCAGTTTTTCTCCAATTGAATTACAACGTGTATTCTGAAATAACTACAGGAAAAGTTAATTTTGAACAACGATTCCACATTAATTTAGATACGAATTATCTTTAAAAACTTATAAAACTATATGTCATACAACTTCAATTAACCCGTTGCATTGAAATGTTATCGAAATAACAGACCCGGTTTGACTTTAGGACGAAAATAGTTTTGAAAGAGCCATGATCAGAATCCTAGTTGTATTTATTCTCCAGTCTATTAGTACCATAATTTAATACTAATCCTGAATGGCCAATATTATAACGTACGCAACTGGATTCGCACAGCGTAACTACAGAACATCCACCAGATGATGTGAATATTGATACTTAACTTTAGTATGAGTAAGTGTTTTGTTTAACCGTTTGTTGTTGATGGTTACACCTGGGATATGTGGTTGAAAAGTTTTAGACATCACTAATATGCTGTATTATAATTATTCACACAATTTTAACCACTGGAGGTACTCTAAGGGCAGTTTAGACATGATGTTGAAGTGCTAATGATAGGATGACTAACTGTGTTCTGTTATCGTCTAGTTTTGAGTTAATGGCGAATAGGGCCCCTTACGAACACCGGTTAATGAGTGCTCTCTATGTAATATTTTATTACACATTTCTTTGTTATCTCCGCTGAAACCAAAACAAGACATTTATAATAATATTAATGCAAAATACCTGGTTGATTAACCTGATAATGTCCCGTTTTCTTTAATGCTCGTGTGACCTTTCAATAAATGTTTCTCTGGTTTAAATATATATATTACAAATTACACAATATTCCACCGACGAGCATACTAAATATATTATACAGTCTCTAAGCTAATATGTATGGAATCAGAGTAAATTCTAGTGTAACTTCTATCCTCTAGCGTTCAGTCGGATAAATCGTTTTAAATAACCACTTAGTAAACTACATTCCCAATTAGATCGATACTAATTTATGTAATCTATATAGAAACAGAACATTCTGTTAATTAACTAATCACTTTCAGTTGATTTTATTTATTCCAAATCGTATACATACAATGATTATTATAGATAGTACAGTAAAATATAATTATCACAAATAATATCTACCAATAACAAAGAAAAGGCTGACACTAAAAGTCAATGCTAAGAATAGCATAAAACTAATTTCCATAGAAGTCACTGTGACATTTTTATTACGAGTTTGACATGTGCATTGTGTGTGTTTGTGGAGGATATATAAATTTTGGGCAAGTGCAAATAAGCGAAAAACGTAATAACCTGTTGCGATCGTATTAACAATACAAATTAATATATAAACATTTGTATTATTTGTATTAAGGACTGGACTGGCCGTGGGGTAGTGTTAGTCACACTAACACATTAGTGACCCTTCTCCGTTGGAAAGGTGGGTTACGCCTCTTCTCTGAAAAAGTTGGGGAAATGGACTATTTTCTGCATTGTAGGTAACTTTTCGACAAAACTAAAGTAGCTGACCGATTTTCTGCCGACAAAAAAGGCGACGAGGGACCGTAAAATGGACGACGTATAGCGTCTGATATCGGCTGCTTGAAAAGGCGGGAATACTATTTGGTGTGTGTGTCTGTATGTGTGTGTAATCGCATAAACAAGAATACTCTGAATATTAAATTAGCATACTGAATTATAATCGGATCTATTAGTAAATTAAGATAAATAATTACTCAACATAAATTAATTATATTCATCTAACTATTAAAGTAATGTCATTGGTCTAATTAAAACAACCAACAAATAATTATCCCGATATATGTTTGATACTGGTAGAGTTCATTATTTACAATTTAATAAGTTTGGCTAAATTTCGAAGCCAAGTAATCGTACGCGGATACCGGATCGTATTTCTTAGAACCATCTAAACATTTTATTATGACGTCATCATCGGGATGTACAAAATAGGCCAAGGATCTTCTGGTCGTTTTCTTCTTCAGCTCCTCTTCCGGAATTACGACACGATGTTTCTGTCGAAGTAGAAATCGTTGAGACGATTAAAGAAGAAATGAATTTACGTCATCGTCTAGGGATATCTATCTGATTTAATGGCAAAATGAACTTCTTGGTATGATATCCAGCCATTTTACTCAAGATAAATTCCAGGGAATGTTACAAAATCGGTTCCTGACAATATTAGCAATTAAATGACAAATATACATGTATTTCTTACAGTGGTATATATATATATATATATATATATATATATATATATATATCGATCTATTTATAGCCGTATAATATAACCATTTGAAGTATCAATGATCTATTATAATAAAACTAGCCAACTAAAAGTGAATCAGACGCCATGTTGGTATTACAGCAAATCCGCCAGGAATTTTATGTAAAGTTAGTATGAAATGATTAATAAATAGGTCGAATACAGTAGAATAACAAGGTTGGAGCAAAATAAATGGCAACCAAATCTTCTGCAAGACAATAAACGTTGGAATAACATGTGACGGTATGGACGTCACAAATCACAATCGTGTCCGGACTATGTCTGCCGAATATTATTTTGATAGAACAATAAGCCACCTCATGACATGATAGATTCTACTGACAAAATATATATCGGAATTTATATAATGTCAATCAGCGCCAGATAAAAAGTGGCCACACTCCAACCATTTCATTTCGAAGTTTCTGTCTATGACGTTTCAGAACAGTAAACAATGATTTGTTATAATTTGTCTGATCACGAGTGATACAACACCGCATATGACATATATATATATATATATATATATATATATATATAGAGTTGTAAACCAATTTATGTTTATAAACTAATATCATAATCATATCAGACTTGATATACATCAACTATTCATACCGTAGCTACAAGCTGATCTGTTGTCCATCTTTGCAGCAATTCGCCGATGTTGATGATAACAGCTCCAGGTATCGGTTTAGCATCGATCCAATCTCCATTACGTGATATTACCTGTTTTAAGATGATACATTTACTGCTACAACAACAATAATGATATTGTAATAATAATAATAATGTTGTGATATTAATAATATTATAATTATTATTATTCTAGTTATTATTATTATTATTGATAGAGTGCCATAATTAAGTTGCTCCTAAGTGTTTTAAGGACAAGCCAATGTTTATATGAAAATTGAACAGTAACATCTTCTGACCCAATATGTGACTATTAGTATTTCTCTAGTTTACCTGTACTCCTCTGGCCATAAAACATCAATCATCATCATCATCATCTTACCTGTAGTCCACCGGCGTCATCCTGAAACAGAATCGTCAGCGATCCGTAATCCGAATGTTCTCCACATCGAATCTGTCCAGGTTTGACATCTGTCACAGTGTTAAGAAATACACAACGGTAAACAAAGATATGGGCGTGGCTATCTATCAAGACGATTCCAAGATTAGTTCGTCAGAAAGACGTTGCCCCTTTGTCCAGCGGGTAATAATACTTTCTAAAGTTATCTGATATGTTGAATAGAATTTGCACAAACGACTTGGAAAAAGAGAAATACATGCTAATAACTGGACACTATAAGTACGTAGATTAAATAAAATATTATACGGTTGATGACTTACTTTGTGGAACAGGTGGATAGAAGAGATACCTCATGGTCGTCGAGTTGTTTTCGCTGTACAAATTATGTTGATCCGAGAGCAATTCGGTGTTCTGGCAAAGAAAACGTTATTTATTTTGTCTGAGAATCAGTTTACATATATTTTACACATACATGCGCACGCAGTGTACACCATAAGACATTAAGTAGTAGGTTTTAACAATTGAGTAGCCAGCAACTGAATCTGTCATTAATTATTATTACAACATGGTTATATTTGTCAGTGATTGTTTGCATATATCATAATTTATGTTCAATTATAATACAATTTGACCATATGATAAATAATTTTGTTTTTGTTGTTGTAATAATTGAAATACTACATATATTCATATCAGGCAAGAGTAGGTGTGTCAGCAAGTTAACCATTAGTAAAAACTCAAACATAATTTCATAGTTATATATAATAATATTTTGTGTGTATAACAACACCCTATTAAAATATTTGTCCTAGGGTACTTTACAGTTTTTATAATTAAAATACTAAATTAATTATGAAATTGTGTATAATCTAATTTGGGTACAGTTAGTACCGGTAAAACTACACATTGTAGATGTGATATTATCATAATAATAACACCGACAAAAAAATTATAATAATAAAGGTTAAATAAAACAGTACAATAATTGTACTGAAATATAAATGTGCTGTTCAATAAATATATTGCTTTATCAGTTTAAGAAATTAGGAAATGAAATAACTAATACTTTATTTTTAACTTTAAATCCTTCAACAGTTAAAATTCTGCTATGAATATAATCTCTATGAATATAATCTCTATCCGAATTGGTATCCTAGGTAACGTTTTTATTTAAACAAATCACAACACTGTAAACTGTTCTTTCAACATCTCATTTAATCATCATCTGAATAAGAGTCATCAACTTCATCATCCATGACATTGTCATAATCAATTCCAAGTTCATCATCCGTGTCATCATTATCATCACCAATTCCCAGTGCATCAAGCAAATTCTGAAGCTGGTCTTTGCTACTGGACACTGCCTCCACCTCAACCTGTACCCGAATATCAACATGCACATCATTCCTGACACAGCTAGCATTGTAGCAAATGTCCCCACTGTCAGCCCCACCAACCTTGGTAAGCTGGTGCACTTGTGGAAAATTCAGAATAGTTTGTTTACGAATAATCTTCTACAGTTTGAATTATGTTGGTGACATTCCCCCCCCCCCCCCAATACATTTGAAGGTACTTACCAGTCTGTCATGGTGTATTTGAGGTTCTTCCACTTGGAAAGGAACTTCAAATATGGATCAAATATGGTGAAAGACTAAAGAATTGGGGGTGACTCTCTGAATCTGGAGGCATAACTTAAGAATTTAATATTTTATACTATCAACAAATCAAAACAAAAACATTTCAGTACTAGGGGAGATATGAGGAATACAGATGCAATGAATGCTATCTAGTCTAGTCTCATTTGCCTTCCTTTCTCTACTACTTTTCAGGGTCTTGTGCATAATTTTCCTGCAAAGAGGGTAATTATGGTGACACAGCCATATGCTATAATGACAGCCTTTCTATCTTTCCCAAGCTCAGTTACTATAATTATAAATCAGGAAGCAATGACTTATTTTGTTATATCACAAATCTGTCATCCAAGTTAATATCCAAGGCAGCAGTGTATTGCTTCACCAGTTGCTTTCAAAAGAAAGCTGCAAGCTTTCATCTCATCAATGATGATTTGAGTGATAGTCTCATCATTTGGTGAGTCAGAGTCCTCTAAGACATCATTTACTGTTAAAATGTATGTCACCTTTGGCATTCAGCCATCCAACATACACGAGAAGCTGCTCTATAACAGCACAGTCACCTCGTCTACCAGAACACTGAAATATTGTGATTCCTTCAAATTGGTAAAGAGTGTGTGTTTGATGACCTGACCTAGAAGCAATCTCATCCATTTCTGTGACCTTTGACTCTTTTGTTTAAAGGTTTTCATATCCTCCAAACCTATCTCCTCCTCAAGGTCAAACAGTAAGACCAGCTTCCTACGGCCAATGTGTAGACAGGGAGGCATTAAAGGTTACTGTCAGTTTTCACTTTAGTTATAATATGTTGTTGGACAAAGGAAGAACTTCTTCTGTCCAACTCTGGCTATAGTATTCTTCTGCCCAATTAACACAGTGTGTTCCTTCAGTGCACTCAGTTTCTAGTTGGTGGAGCAGGTGAAGTTGAATGCATTAGCCTTGTTAAACCTGTTGTTCGTATTATGTATCTCACATAGAAGCCAGTTTATCCCTTACCCTTCAGTGTATAAATGCCAAGACAAATCTAAATGAACAGTGAACAATAGAAGTGTTTTCCTATTAAATATAAATCTATTTGGTAAACAGATTATGCAATAATGCAGTAAGTACTGTTTTGGCTTATTTGGATATTTTCGATAGTAATTATGGTGACCCAGCCATATGCTATAATGACAGCCTTTCTATCTTTCCCAAGCTCAGTTACTATAATTATAAATCAGGAAGCAATGACTTATTTTGTTATATCACAAATCTGTCATCCAAGTTAATATCCAAGGCAGCAGTGTATTGCTTCACCAGTTGCTTTCACAAGAAAGCTGCAAGCTTTCATCTCATCAATGATGATTTGAGTGATAGTCTCATCATTTGGAGAGTCAGAGTCCTCTAAGACATCATTTACTGTTAAAATGTATGTCACCTTTGGCATTGAGCCATCCAACATACATGAGAAGCTGCTCTATAACAGCACAGTCACCTCGTCTACCAGAACACTGAAATATTGTGATTCCTTCACATTGGTAAAGAGTCGGTGCTTGATGACCTGACCTAGAAGCAATCTAATCCATTTCTGTGAGCTTTGACTCTTTTGTGTAAAGGTTTTCATATCCTCTAAACCTACCTCTTCCTCAAGGTCAAACAGTAAGACCAGCTTCCTACGGCCAATGTATAGACAGGGAGGCATTAAAGGTTACTGTCAGTTTTCACTTTAGTTATAATATGTTGTTACACAAAGGAAGAACTTCTTCTGTCCAACTCTGGCTATAGTATTCTTCTGCCCAATTAACACAGTGTGTTCCTTCAGTGCACTCAGTTTCTAGTTGGTGGAGCAGGTGAAGTTGAATACATTAGCTTTGTTAAACTTGTTGTTCTGTGATGGGCCAGGACTGGACTGGGGTCGTTGTGACTAGTGTCAACTGGACAAGGCTGTCAGAGATGGGTGGCACAATATGAGGTGACAAAGTAAGCTAAACAAAGTTCAAAAAATTTCAATATGGGTTACCTGCTTTTACTTTAATTATGTCAGCATGGATATTCATATAATATATTTTGAATAAAAGAGTAGATAGATCTATATACTGTACACACAACCAGTATAGCACTATTTCATCATTGTTTTCCTGTTTAATACTTAACTGTGCCATTCATAGTCCATATCACACTTTGTAATTTTAAGTTGGACTAGTAGTTAATAAATAAGTAGAACATATACTTAATAAATATTTAAAAAACATTATCTAGTTTATTATGAATAAAGTTTCTTTGAATTCAAGTAAAACTAAACATATTTGATTCTGTAATACTTAGCACGATGTATGTATTATTAAACAATGTAACTATATAAAAACTAAATGTACAATGTACTTGGGAGTTAACGTAGACATTAAACTCTCATTGAATTATCATATTTAGTGAGTTGCATCAAAGAGTACGTCAACATTAGATAGTAAAAATATATATCCAACAAAAGGTATATGTACAGTTTGTATTGTTCTCTAGTTTTCCATATTTATATTATATCAAATGTGGGTCAATATTTATAAAATACTATAAAAACCTTGGTTTTGCAGCAAAACATAATGCATGTAAAATATCATTAAGAGGTAACTGCCATGCAGGTAGTGCATTAAAATATTGTAGTGTACAGACTGATTGCTAATTTGTATGGGAGGTCATCGGCTGACGAACGAGATCCGTCTTTATGTACGTTCGTAAGCCGAATTTGTATGTAAATCGAATCACACCCCCTTCGGCCCTTGACCCTTAGATCATTGTGCAATAAGTACCTGAATCACTCGTCTATACTAACACATTGTTATATTTATTATTTATGTAAGAAAAAAGACTCCTAACAATAAAGTACACTGTTATCACTGGTATCGGCTGTACGCTTAAGAGATATAACGAGGGGGTAAAGATTACGCAAAAAACACGCAATCCTAAAAAGCGGGTAATCCAAGATGGCGTATGGCGGGAACCATTGACTTAAAAGTTATCTTTTAGGTCAATGGCGGGAACTGAGAAAGTCTAGAAAGGCTAGGGGATTCTTGATGACGTATTCTTCCTCGTACGCCGAGCCACAATCTAGTTCTCTGATCCGTAACTACAAACGGTTGTCAATAACTCGAAACAACAACTTTTAAACGTTTATTGGGGGTTCGTTCGTCCCCGTAACCCGAGGACTTCCTGTAGTACATTTTTACTTGAAGTCTGTAAATATGTTAATTTTAATAACTGAATATCTTTAATAATTCTACCTGTATGACTATTACCTTTAATTAATGATATTGTTCCGTGTTTTTGTAGTTTGAAAATTATATGACCGTATAGTAAAATAAGATCACAATTTATATGGGGAAATAATTATATTGTTCATAATACAATATATATTATGTGTTAGCTGAGGTGGGTTCAAATCACTTTAAAATTCCTATAGTCTTTGTTATTTTATTTATATGATTGCTACTCCATATCGTTTTTCTGCACTTTCTTGAGCGTATTCTTCAAACTTATTAATACTTTCAAACATACGTGGTGCTCGTCACAATGCAGATCTATTTTTTAACCTTGAAAAATAAGTATTTTAAACACCGATCTATTTTACGGTCTTGATTCCTAACTACGACCTAAGTCACATCTTAAGTCTGATCACGTGCCAGGATCGCTGGTCGGACTTCGCACATCCAAGTAGACAGCGAACAAGGGTCAAGATTGAGATGCATACTAATGTACATAAAAAAATTATTAATGCAAACAAATATTAGTCCGAATACCGTTTTGTTTACTTTACTGACTTCCAACAGTCTGCTAACGATCGTTGGAGTTTGGATGTTATTGTTCTGTTTGAGGACCACTTCATTTCTATATAAATATGATGATATTAAAAATAACTGTCATGACTTTGTTAGATACAATCAACATTGCAAATTAATATCTGCCTGTCAATCAATCAATCAATCAATCAATCTATCTATCTATCTATCTTCTGCGCGACTGTAATTTGTATATATTAAGCTAGATCTATTCCACTCAAATGATATGACGATGATGTATCCGACATAGAGGTCTATAGAGGAGATCAGAGATACGATGTATCGTCAAGACTGACCTGTTCAGTTTTGGCTTTTCGGATAAATGTTATTATTTATTTATTTTGAGAATTTTAGAGACATTCAGTTCCAGACTGTTCTAATGATGTCACATTATGGCTAAGGCTAAGGACATAATTCAATTATACGTCAGACCCGCAAATATGGACCCGTACAATACCGAGCAATTCATCAAATGCTCTGGAGGTATATTGTATCTAGTTACCAGTTCTAATCACATAATCAATAACGATCCATCACTAACCAAACAGAAGGGTTAGCCAGAGGGTGGATTCGGACGGAGAATTTCCAGATTTCTTGTATAACATCCGAGAGTCACATAATTTGGGAGCTATCAGTGTTTCTACATAACTTTTATGTATAACATAATCGGACATTTGCTGTAATACTCCTTTAAATAGACAGAACTACTGATGTGACTTAGCTTATTGATCTGTTAGTAAATGACACATCTAGGATAATATTAATGTACCAATTATGGACAGCGCTCTATATAATAAGTAACTTTATTATACTAATGTTATAGTTGTATGCGGTGTAACGCCTTCTAAAAGGGAACCCCAGGACAATAGACGATCGCGCTTTACTATACAAGTTCACATCAAGAGCATTAACCAGTCAAACATATCGCTGTTACCATGGCTACAAATCAATTGAAAACGATAAAATAGGATATGCTCCTACACACACAATTACTTAAAACCAACAACTTTCGGTTCACCTAAGCTATTCATTAAGTAGAGGTAGTCAGTTAGGACAGGTTGCTCAATATAATACAAACACGCTATTATTTTGGTTTGTATAGTATGAAGTTAACGTTTTTAAGGTTGTGTGGTTGTGTATGATGTGGTTGTGTATGGACATTATTTATGCAGATGGCGTGTACCTGAAATGCCAGTCCTTTGGCCAATAGTCGCAAAAGTCTCATTGACAATTTTTCACACTGTCTCCAAAGTTCTTCGGACAAATGATGAAGTTTGGGTGTTTCCTGATCTGGCCATATCTAATATAATACAACAATAAGAATGATCGTTTATGAACAATTTGATACCGCGGTAATAAAAGATAAATGATATGTATATGCCTTAAAGGTCACAGGAAAAGGTCTCCCAAAATTACTAAAAATCTCAGTGTTGTTTATTGAAATGAATTTCAGCCAGAGAAAAATATGCCACAGCTTTAATCCGGAAATTTGGGGAAAATTCGGAATGTGACGTCATCTTTGACAAACATACGTCAAACACTCGTTGTGGTCTAGTTTAATCTGTATTACGAATTCGATATTGTCATTGTTAAACGTGTAAAATAGTCTATTGGGCTGTTTATAATTGTGCAAATGGATTTGGCGGCGAAACGTGAACAGAGTGCAGTGGAACCCAACTTCTCACTGGCAGCTCTGCGGGAAACACCTTGACGAACGTATGTTTGCTATTTTACGGTATTTGGCACGATCAATTGAATATGACACGAAGAGTGTCAGGCTCATAGAAGATGTCATTCCAACCATATTTGATGAACACCGTGATGCTAAGTCTAAACGAATCAGCAGTGTGATGGAGAAACTGAATAGAAAACGTGTATGTATGAGCGATAATAGGATAATCTTGGGAACAAGCTATTAGACATTCATCAGTTCACACATTTGTGACTAAGTAAAATTTCACCTATTTACAAAAAATTTAAATTTACTAAGGCCTACTGAAAGCTTCTTATAGTTGTGTATTGTAGACACTATTAAACTTTTGAAATAGTAGATGTTCCACGGAGGGCGACCCCCCCCCCCACCATCCACCGGGCTCCCGTGTACCAACAAATACCACAACCTATTTTAAATGAAGTTATTTGACAGGAAGAGGGAAATACTCGCATTAAAGCCCAGTGTGTTGACGTATCAATTAAGCTAATACCAACACAAACAAATATCAGCTAATTCCCTATTTTCGGCCCATCCCAGTTTCAATGTGCTAAAGGAAATTGCACTAACAATTTTTGATGAATTTTGCATTGTACCTTGACTATGAGATTGCCCAACCCTTGTACTAGGTGCGCCACTGAGCTTGATTCTTTTCGAGGATATTGGCGCTATAGAAGTTTGTAATTATTATAATTAAAATGAAAGAAGCGGCTCGTCATACCGACACAGGAACTATGTTTTATTGCGTACGCCGAAAATAGGGATGAGGCTTTGCGCGTTATATCATGTGATCTTGTGTTGTTATGCCTTGGTTTTCAATGATCGATGGATGTTTTTTAAATTTATTTATATTCGTTTTCAACGGACATAACACAACAAAATAAGATAATAATTGAATATTACATTGCCACGACATTCATTTATGCCTCCATAGACTGAAAATAGGGTTCAAAAAGGTACACACCAAACTAATTCTTGCATGTTGTGGACCCGGTGTCGGCGGCACAGAGTGGCTACTCTGGGTCCACATCTGCACTTGTTGCAACTAATTCTTCATAATTGATCATATCTGTGACCTTTTTCGCGAGTGGTTCAAAGTTCATGGGCTTGATATCCACGAGAATGTCAAATGTTTCGTCGGAATCTGACATTTTGTCTGTCAACTGGTCAGGCCGCTTGTAAACAAAGTTGTGGCACTACGTGATGTTTATGACACGATAATACCTAGCAATTGTAGTACGCACCAACAATAGCTTCTAAAAGTTTCGGGAATTAAAGATTTAGGGAACATTTTAATGGAAATATGATAGCTGGTGGTTAGAATAGTAGTACATCTGATAGGGAATGAAATAATTGTTTGCTGCGTTTTATTTACTTTCAAATGTGAAATTTCTTTTTCCGTGACCTTTAAGGCCAATAAATGGGCCAAGCGACATCTAAGTACAATGAGATAAAACATCCATCAGACATAGTTTAGCTGAGGTTTGAACCAAGATGCTAGATATCTGTGGCCAACCGAGCTATCAGTGAGGCTATGGAGACACACAAATGTCATCATACACGATCGTGTCTTAACAATAGGATTAACTTATAATTAAGCTCAGTGTGAAATACCAAGTAATGTTTTCTTACCTTTGGGCCATTGGTTGTAATATTAAACGCCTCCTTTAGGTCTCCTGGACGCTCAGAGCTTAAGCTGAAAGCATACATTTTCATTCACAACATGTATGCACGTACGGTAAACGGACATAATCCCCTCGGGCAATATCCCCTCAGGACTTATTCCCGTCACATGCAAAGCAAAACCACCAAATATAAAAACAAATATTTTAGCATACAGTTTAATTAAAAACTATTTTGACATTTCTTACACGTATATGTGTAAAACACATCAAAAGGTATTTCTATTGAATCAAGTGACCAGCTCCCCTCAGAACACCAGGAATTGTTTTGATATCCTGGTACCAGACTGCCATTGTAGTTGAACATAACCTCCTCAATAACAGACTGGCCGACACCCAACTCAGACGACTACGGTTCTGATCATACACACGAAACTTCATCGGTCCGTCATCTCTAGCACTCTGCCTTCACTGCCAACAAGCGTACAGTCCAGTACATTATCTGCTCAACTGCCCACTCGAAGTACCGAAGAAGACTAAAAGGTGATCTCCTCCTTGAAGACTACAAACTTCCAGATCATCATCCTGCAGCATTGATCGTAATAAAATAAACATTCCTATCAGACGTCACCTCACTTCTACTGAAAGACCCCCTATAAATACCACCATCAACAATAAACACTGAACAGAAGACAACACCAATTGACCCAAATTTCAACAAGGACAAGGTAGATCAACAGTATCTGGAAGTCGAATTGTACAAATATTACGTTGACAAATATTACGTTTGAATATTGAAAGAAGGTCAAACTTAGTTTATTAGTGAGGTTAATATGTCGTTTCGACCTAAAAGAGCGCCGTTTTCCTTGTATTCACTGTCAAAGTGACGTAAGACCACACGACAAGAGGCATTGCAGTGTGGTGGTTGTCGCAGATGGCACCACATAATCTACCAGACAAGTAATTTTATCTTCACTTCACCCAGGCAGTTTACAACGCGACCCATATGGATAGACAACACCATCTGGCCACCATGGTCGATCTTCACGAAGGGTGTTCGAACCAACAACAATGTGGAAGGTTGGCACCGACGAGTCGACTGCCACGCCGAGCGAGCCTGCCTCCAATTCTACGCGTTGATACCCCTTCTAGTTCTACACTGCGAGGCTTGCGTTGTTCAGATCCAGATGAGACTAGTGTCTGAGTCAAAGGTCAAACGATATCAGCGCAAGACGTACAAACAATGATAAGATATTCTCCACTTGGGAGTTTTTCACAAATGGTGAACAATCAGTCTGAGGACTATTAATTAAGGACATGCAGCAGGATCAATGGACTCGTTGTAGATAAAAGTGTGGCCCAGACATCAATAAATAGTCATATTAAATCTTTTTAGATGTTTTATATTGTATAATTTAGTATGGAATCCCTCTGGTTACGAAACGGTATGTTAACGAAACGTCTAGAAACCGTACAGCCTGCGACAAAGTGATCACGGATACGTAAAAAGGGCAGTCAATGTAAAATGATTTGTTAGCTTGAATCGACAAAATTATAATGAACTTGATAAATAAATATTCTCTTTGAGCTAGTCAAAATGTAATGATAGGTCTTACCTTTCCATTTCGGTGGACACCCAACCTGAGTTATTCCGGTCATCCTTTCGTCGATATTGGAATTTTACTTGCTGGGGCAAAAGGAAAAACCGCTCACTTTCTTTGTTGACTTCATCAACCTGTTAATTTAGATTAGATCTAAAAACTTTTTTTTGCTACGAAATAACGGTTACTTATTAAGTTAGGTACATCGATCTGCCTATCCCTTACCAATTTCGCCGATATTCCATGATTGGTCAAGTAAACAAATCCTACTTCTGCTGAAAGCTTCAACTATTTTAACAGCTAGACGTTCAAAATCACCATCATTTATGTCTTTGTCATCGATATTAATATTTAGACTGATAATATCTACTACCGGTATTGTAAACGACATGGTACTGTTATTATGATAAACGAAATGTTAGACTATAAGTTGTAAACAACTTTGACCTGCAACGTAAACGTCGCACATCGACCTCAAGTTATTTTGGTTAATTGTTTACGCCTCGATGATTGAGACGATTCGGCCCATTTATGTTTAACCTTACAATTTAGAGGTCAATGGCTTGAACGTTAGTCAATTGACCTTTGGGTCACTTGTGTGCCATTGGGTGTTATTCTTGGTGGAACAAATATAGCATATTGGCCTCACTAAGTGAATATATTTTATTTATATCTATATAATATACTTTTTTATATAGGACACAAGGAAACTTAAATTGTTGGATACCGCAAGATGAGGATTTTATATTTTCGCCATTTTGTTATAAAACTGTCAACACATAGCCTTAATGAATATATATTCAATTCAATAACTATTCCAGAACATTACATCCATATAAAAAGTAAACTGAACTATGACTAACAACTGCAGAGGTCTATATTATAAACTGACGATAAGCATGTTTAGCCAATGGCGTCACAGTGCTGAAGTAGACAGAGTATCACTTCTCATGATATACTCTGTAATATTTCATTGACTGATCTAACTATACACGTCAAAAAACTATACACATTTTTTTCATGATAACATTTTACATGTGAGTAAACCTCTTGACACAAACATATAACTTGCACTACAATCTCGAGGTTTATTGTATAACAATCTAAACCTATTATTGTATGCTACACATAGTTTTCTAATTGACACTGTAAATTCTCTTGTGTTGCCTAGATATGTAATCAATGTGATTTTCCGTGATTTCATGCCCAAGATATTTACATTTACTAACACGTGGCAATGGTTCACCACTTCACACCAAGTTCAGGATGTAAATAACTGAACCTTTTACAACAAAAGATTATAACGCTACTTTTGGCACTATTGTATTTAATATCATGTTCTAGCCCATATTTTGAACACAAAGATAATAACATTGATAAACCCATAGATGAAGGAGCCATGAGTACTAAGTCGTCAGCAAACATCAAATGGCTAATTAACGAGGAACCTATTATATATTGAGCCAGCATTTACATTGTTTAATTTGTTATTGAGATCATCCATTTAAACACAAAAAGAACAGAAATAATTCCTCCTTGACACACTTCATTACTAACAGAAAAATTGTACATACATACATACATTCCTTTAATAGTATGTTAATTATTATAATTCTGACTACCGGTATATACACAGGTATGCCAGACTTTATAAGTCTCTCAACTAGAACATAATGATTTACATGATCAGAAGCTTTAGGTGCATCTTTTATGGCATAGATAATCTCGGAGTATGACACTTCTACATCCCTTCGATATTCAGCAGTTTTTTCAATGTTATTTACATCTTTATTGTTAGTTAGACAATTGAATCATGTTGTGTGACCCAGTTACACCATCAATAACAATTTGGAAGAGACAGATTACTATTACCCAGAAGTTATTAACTTAATTTCTATTCAAAAAGCTTGGTCATTTTTACACAACAATGTTTTGCAAGTGAATCATTTCTTAGTACATCTTCATTGTTATTGATGAATCTTATAGCACTTGTAAACCTAGCAATCAGGGTTGGCAAGTTTATGACACAATGTCCAAAACCATGAATTAATCCAGGGTTTATGACGTCATGCCATAAACAGGTTTATGACAGTTTATTGTCTTAAACTGTCAAAACATATTTTGATATTATGGTAATCATACACTGGTGTTGTTTATAGCCAAAATCAATTGACCTGATTGGTCTGCTATTTGTTTTTAGAGCTCTTGGGTTGGTGCTTGTTTATATATGTGGTTGGCCATGCATGCAGTGACAGTGGCTTCAATTAATGATCCTCCATATATAAGAGCTCAAGATATTTGCTAATCTGATTCTATTAGTCCATCTTATAGCTTTCACATTAAATAATAGTTACACATGGTTAGTTTCATGGGTGGCTTTATTACAACCAAAATGGATATAAGGTGGGGGAAAATAGACCCCCTGAGGACGTAAAACACTCCTGGAGTAACCACCCTCGTGGTATTTCAGCTCCATCTTTCCGTACTGCTCCTTGTGAGTGGTGGTGGTGGTGGGGGGGAGTTTTTCAACCACCCCAACATAGAGGCTCTGCTGAATAAGCGAAAGCTTGGTGATTCTCCCCGAAAAACAAAACAAACAAGACCTCGAGTCATAATGTAATACATTCTAAGACCAGTATTTTTCATAAATACTGAGGTATACTATCATAGCACGGTAACCAATCATGTTCGAGGGTGGTAGACCTGCCCATCCCATCTGGGAATATTTTCTTACAGTGATAGTAGATGGTAAAGTTCATGCTAAGTGCAAGATATGTGGTCACCAACAGAGGATGTAATCACTAAGGACCCGATCTTTGTGGCTGTGCTGATTAGCTATCAGGCTGAGCCAGCTCCATTTCCACGATCTTTCTTTCTCGATGCTTCCATCAACATGAATCCAACTACATGATGGAAGGCAGTAGAGAAATGTGGCATGCCACATGACTTTATAGAATTGGCACTTCAGTTAGTCAGCTCCTGCTTCTTCAGTATCCATTGAGAGGATTTTTCATGCCTTGGTGGGATCCACAGTAAGATTCGGAATCGCCTTGGTGATGAGAAAACAGCCAAGCTGGTATTTTGTCAAAGGATCCTCTGAGCACTTTGTGATTTGTCTTATTGAAGTATCAAATGGATTGATTCAATTGTATGTGTGTGAAAGATGTGAAAGTCTTTTGGTTACTGAATAAAAGATACCTCCAAATTATTTCTGTTATTACTGAATTAGAGAAAATTGTAAGAAAGACCAACATAAAATATTATTTTACATTCTTGTTTGAAATATATAAATATACTAATTCTGATATAATGATAATCCACAACTGATTCTAAGTAAAGTAGATCAAAAGCGAAATCTCAAAATATAGGTTTATTACAGTATATGACGTCATAAAGGTATTTACAACAGATTTATGACACTGTCATGTCATAAACAGGTTTACGACTGTCATAAACTCAACCCTGTGGGCCTTGTCTGCATGGGACTACCAGCATTTTTCTACATGGTATACATTTCTCGAGACATAGAGATCAGATGCAAATTCTTTCTAACCTGGCAGATTAAGATTTACCCTTGGATGGTTTGGGTGTTTTTATAGTCTTCTGACCAGCAGTAGTTATCACACATATGATATTGTCATAACATTTTTTTGCAAGGATACTTTATGCTCTACTTTAGTACAGTTACAGTGTACACAGTAAAACTTTGATTGATATCTCAGCATTTCTCAGTAGGATGGTCAGATAAAAAAATGTTGTATCTAACATTATTGGATATCCCGTGTTCAATGTCAGACAGAATAGTACAATATAACATAGACATATTGATTATAACATTGTTGCCATCTTCAGTTGAGATTAAGTGATCCAACCATGAATGACTTTTTCCCATGGATCAGTTACATATGTATATGTTTCTTCTGGTAATTTAAGGTAGCTAGTCCACTTATATCTAAATTGGATACAAAATTCTTTCAATAAAACAGCAAAATTCACATTTTTAACACATTACCATTATAATCTCCAACTAATGTTACACAGAAGCTGTCACATTCTGAAGCTTGGTTAAACAATCAAGATACTCCTCATTATCTTTTTTATCATAAGGTAAATAAACAATAAATATATACATTGTCTTTGTGGCAGATACCATTTCAATACTCACCACCCAATCATAATCATATTTATGTGCAGTAATAAATTCATCAGATTTGTTTATATTCCAAAGCTTAATATTATACCCAGAAAGTCATCACTGGGAGAGTTTGCTACAGCATTGTACCACTTCCTCTCTTTCTCTCATATATATATATATATATATATATATATATATATTTATATACAAAGTCACAACTTGTAATATCAATATTAAGTCCAGTCATTTATCAAATTGGCTTAACCAGAGGTTAAACTTCGGCATTGGTATATCTGAAGGTTGTTTCATCTTTGACTTCGTTCATTTAGCCTACCATGTGCCCAAAACTGGCCGTAAAACATCAATCATCAGCATCTCATGTACAGCTAAGTTTGTACTAAGAATCTGATATATTAAATAATGCACATTAGAGCTGTTTATTGGCTGTCATACTACATTGTATGCCATTGGTTGTGATTTGATGTGTGTGTGAATCCCATTCATGTCTTAACTCCTGACAGCAATCCAGTTTATATACATATTTATAGGAGGTACAAACTCCAGTATATTGTGGCTTTTATTTTCGAGATTTTAATAATACGTTATGATCAATAAATAATTAGATATTATGACAGTTAAAATGTACTTTAGATAGAGTGATATTAAAACCATATATAACAGGTATTAATTGTTCATATTCACTTGATGTTTTAATGTGGTTCACGACCAGCTGGTATTTAGCAGATTCATGGTCAACATATTCCACGAAAAAGGTGCAGCTTTCATGAAAGACCTGTCACCCTAAGTGACTGTTGTTGAGATAGTTACTAGAAGTGATGAGAAACTTCATGAATATATAGATATGTGGGGCTGCTAAATCTGAAGTAGATGGCATAAGTGGCCTTGTATGTATGTCGTAACATGTTACACTGAATAAGATAAGTAATTGTTAAACAACTGTAAGCCCTTTATAACATACCTTATATAGGCATGCAGCTGTATTTTGCCGATGTTGTGCTTTACTGATGGTAACACTAGGGAGACCATATTGTGGATCATTACAACAATCAAGCCGTGATGTTACCATACTATTGAGTAGAGGTTTTACTGTACCATTATTTAGATACTGCCTTATCCGACTAAGCTGCGAAAATTTCCATATGCTGCTATGGCCAGAAGTTGGTCATGTACTTCTCAATGTGAGCGTTTGTGTCAACAATCACTCTCTCAGTCTCTGGATTTTTACCTTTGATGATGAAGGTGCTTTGATACCTCCGCTATTGGCACTAACGATTTACCTAGCTTTCGAATTATGCTTAGATGTCAATAAGAGTCATTCCAGTTTTATAATTATTGGCATGTATCTTGTGCGGAGTCAGTGGCGGATCAGGGTGTATTGGCGATCGGGATCAAGTAGCGAACCACCTACGGCGTAGGGTCTGGGGTCCACTGAAGAGCGCCAGAAGCCTAAGGGGTGCTCGTATTTTGTGAGGCATTATTAGCCTTTCCTGAAATTAAATATCACCAAGGGACCTATTCAGTGAACACTTAAGTGAGCAATTATTTGTATAAGTAACAAAGAATCCATAATTTAAAATAATAAAACAAAATGGTAGATAGATAGTAACGATAAGGGATAGTCGCAAAAGTTCTCACTTTTTCTCTAGACATAATGCTGTTTGTATGGGGGGGGGGGGGAAGCACCCATCAAGAACATTAACACGGGTGCGTAGTGTGGTTCAAACATCTAAATATAACTATTTTTGTTCACATTTCGTCTAGAGCGGATAGAATTCTCAAGGAAGTTGCCTTTGTTGTCCGAGTCGGTGTTCTCTCTGTGGCCTCGGAAGGGATGGTTCTGTCTAGAAAGAAGGAAGATCCGATCAAAATATCTCCGTATGTCTGTTTCACATCTTATTTGGTCGTGCAATTCTTGGTCCAGAAGCCGTCCAGCTTTTGGCATTGTTCTAGTTATTTCCAGGCAAAAATGTTTCTTTATGTGTAAGACCATTCTCATGATCTGGAATGCCTGGGTTAAATTTCCAGCTGTTGAATCCCGTTTTGGCAAATGATGACACCCGACGCGTATTTAACCTTGGAAACAGTAAACTCGGAAAGCAAGTTTTTTTTGGAACCAGCTGGCATTCAGTGACCTTCTGTCTACCTCATGAAAAGGGACCTGTTTGTGTTGCAAAGACCTGGGTAGCGTTTCATTAAGATTATGAGCTCATAAACAAAAAAGCTCATTAACTGATTTCGCTCATAACATTGTAGGAGCTTTTTAAAAAACCGTTTCATTAAAACGCTCATAAAACTTAATGATGCAAAATTTGCTCATAAAGAATTTCCGCCATAGAAATCGCTCATAAACTTATGAGCGAAATTTCCCTCATTAAACTCCACAACGTCGATGTAAATAGTTCAGCCAGCATATACCGGATGTTGATATTTTGTCTGCTTCGGTCGTTGTACTCGTTATCAAAATGGAAAAAAGATGGATAAACCCGATAATTTTTTTTAGATAATTGGTCTTATCTTAACACGGCTTAAGTATTGGTTTTTGTTATGCATTGTATGGTTACAGTTACACTAGCACTCTAGCCCTATCACGTAACATGCCCGTCTAGAAATAGGCCGATAGACTCCATACTAGACCCCCTCTATCATCTATGAGTGTATTCTACTAATATACTATAGTATAGCCTATTAGATATAGATCTACAATTAGACCTACATTTAGAGTGATATCGAATAACTAAATAAGTCTCATTAAGTGTCTGGCATAAACTACTAATTAATCTACAACTTCACAGGCGTTATTAATTAAAGATTACTTTTCAAAGAACTTCGAAATGAAGTAGTGTTTAAATGAACTTAGTTATACTCTTTATTGCTTACATACACAAATAAACTTACGCGTAATTTGATGCATGTATTTCACTATATGACAATTTAATTAATGCAGTTGTTATTTTTTTCGTTGAATAAGTTGGTTACTGTTTTTGATAGTTGCATGATTTCTACTTTGTTGGAAGTGGTTTGCATATTTTCAGCTCTACTAGTAATGGTTTCAAAAGTTATATATACACTAACCGTTATCTTGTCACGGACTTAAATTATCTCCAATCAGGTGATGACACAGATTAATATGAAGGAAATCCACCGAAATAAAAGGTTTTGCGGAACAAAGTTGTACTCTACCATGAAAGGTGCAATATGAATTCCACTAAAAGTACTTCATGTCACTTTAGTATAGTTATAATTTAGTATTGTCTACATATGACAAATGTTTAAAGTCAGAATGTTTCAATCAGTCTTTTCAATATGTTTGAATGAGTGGATTTTTTATGGATACTGAGTCAGGTAGATGATCTTATCCGTTCCCATGAATCATCTACTGGTTTTGGGTACACGTGTTTGTGGACGAGTGTTTAGGGATCTTCGCATCCACATATTCGTCTTTGCCGATTAATAGAATCAGATACATTTTCTTAATTAATTTCGTATTTATTTTTAAACTTAGTTCTATAGTTATGCATGCGTTCAATAAGTAAACAATGTATTTAATTATATTTGTGACTGAGTTATTTAACTTGTATTAGACATAGTCTAAGTAATGGTACGAGCAGATTTAAGAGTTGTCCATTCACAGAAAGAGTTTGATATCGATACGACGGGTACTGCTTTACCCCGTGTAATGCGTTCCCAGTGATCCCTGATCGCTTTTCGAATCTGTGAATGAGGATTTGGTGGCGCTGTCGGGTCCACCATAACTAACAATACTACACACAATCGATATGAAGTGACTCTCTACTTGTATTAGTAGTCTACATAGATAAATCGATTATATCCGTCAGTGAAGGAAGCACATCATACATCATGTGTGACCTGATTCAAAGCCTTTTAGGAACTCGTACCATTTATCCTGAAGTTTCCTTTGGTGTGGCTGGTGCTAAGTCCACGACTTGTGTTGTCACAGAATCGTGATTCTCTATCCGTATATTGTAAGTCATATTTGGAATTTGGGCAATCAATGATGGTTTGGACTATTTAATGTAATCACAAGACTCGCATATCAATTTGGAAAAGACAGCCTAAATATTGCAATTAATTATCTTGGAGATGACTTAAGTGTAAGTACATATGTAACACAAGCAAGATAACATCGTTAAGACGTATCATATATAACTTAAATATATGCTTGTATTTCAGTTACTTTGTGTAAATGTTGAGTTGAAATTAAGATTGTCAAAATCAGTTACTTGGCAATCTTCATAGACTAGATATCTAGTTGTATGAAATTAAGCCTAATTATAATAAATCGTTCTAAATTTGTGTACAGAGTAGTAAATTGTAGTTTTGTTTGTTTCTAGCTTTCTGGACCATATACTATTGAGGATTCACGTGTACTATAGATATAAGCACAATAGACTCTACATGTCCAACGAATAACGAACAACGTCGCTGTTGATATGTAATAAACGTTTGAATAGTGTACATACGTCTCCAGATATATGTCGTCTTGTGGAAACGTGACTAACGCGCACCATCATAAGACGTCACCGATTTGTTCTGGTTGCTCATCATGAGGTATATTTCACAGCAGAATAGGTATGTTCGTTTGGTGATCCCGACCACATCAAATGTTTTTATCCAAGAAGGATAGATGTACCTTTACTGGTTTCAGAATACGGTTCTCTGTATATTCGATTATCTAATGTTGGTTTTATCTTCCGATGTATGTGTTCTAATTTACATGGCTGTTGTTTAAGTGGAAGCAGCTAGTCGATGTACGAAGTAGAACCTGGCCTCTGTGTGATCGTCAACGTGCATGGTAGTCCACGAGTCTCGATCAGACAACACAGTGAATCAAGATATGCAGCTACTGAACTCAACTCATTCACTCAGTTTAAACACGTACGTTACTTTCAGTTTTTTTTTTAAATTTTGTATATCTGTTACAGCGCCAATAATTAAAGAAACTATTGTGGCATACAAAATTAACTTAAAAAATAAGCATTACCGGCTAGCTTAAGTGTTATCACTAATGTCATTCATGATCCATATTAGCTGTTTATTTGTGGGCAGGTCTGTGACACTCTCATGTTTATGAGTGGAGTACAACTCGACTTCAGCAAAC